>KK112510.1:474366-516078 GCA_000611955.2 Stegodyphus mimosarum | reverse complement strand
TTTTTTTTTTTTTTTTTTTTTTTTTTTTTTGAGGACTGTGTCGGTGTTTTCTAGTTTTTCTTAAAATGTCCCTCAGAAAATGGGTCTTTACTTAGCGGACAACCGTATTTTTTTTAATCATCATTTAAATCTAGAAGTCACGTTCTGTTCTAAAAACATCTAGTAATTACAGATTTGCACATTTTCATGTTTTACATAGAATTAAAAGATCTTCATTTTTTCATTTTCACTGCATCATTTTTTTCATCTGAGTTTATGAATTTCGCCCTTGGATAATTTAAACCGTTTCAAATAATAACTTGAGCTTTGCGCTTACTTTGTATTTGTAGCAAAACAAAAATACTCAGAGGAAGGGTTCAAAAACAAATTTAAATTAGAATTTTTACGTTTTTAGCAGTTTTTGTTCTAAACTTTTCTCCTCCTATCTGAGGATTGGTTTTATTGAGATTACGGCAAAGCATTGTAGGGCTGTTTGCCTAAGGGGATAGATGCCTTGATGGAGTACTTTCAAAAGGAAACTGACTCGTATACATGTTACGCACGGAGAAAACCGCGAAAACGCTTATGCAGCCAGCCGTTCGGGGGACTAGAACTTCAGACCGAACTACCCGTGTTCAGCGAATTAACCGCTCTACCTCTGGTGGGATATGGAAGGAGAAAAATATATATATATGGATATGTATGGAGAATAATATGAATATATATGAGGATATGGAAACTATAAAGTTATTTTAATTCTAACAGGCGTATAACAGGAGTCAATTATAGAAAAATAGATAATGCATCGGGTTAATTGCTCAGTCAAATTTGTTAAATAATATTAATTATTCTCTTTTGCGAGAAAGAAATTTGTATTGCAGTCGATGAAAAAAAATTTTAATTTTAATTTTATCCTCCACGCTGTATACATACTCCATTAGTTTTTACTTAACTTTCAGATTCGATTTACCATTGGAATTTCAACAAAGATTTATGTAAACAAAGCGGCATTAATACATCTAGTTATCTTGAATAATTTTGATTTGCCTAAAATTGAAAATGATTTTGTTTGCTTTGAAATTAAAGCGTTCGGCTTAGCAATAGAGCTCTTATTATCTTGTACTCCGGATATACAGATTACTATCCGGATTAGTTGTTCCTCATTCTTTAGCTGCTATAATTTTTATTTGGACACAAGTAAATTTTATGGTCCTGTTCCACAAATAAATATTGCGTTTAATTTTAGTATACTTATGAGGTATTTCTCCCGCCTTCTTGGCATCCCTTCGTGGTGCAGTGGTCAGCACGCTCGGCGCGTGTTCGAGAGGCCCGTGGTTCGAATCCCGGCGAAGGCGTTGCCCATTCTTTATCTCTTCTGCTTTCGAAATAACCTAATGTCTTTACATACTGAAGTTAAAAATAAACTGATATGTTTAGGATACAAATAAAAACTAGTTTCAATATTTTAATTTAGTTGGAATAAAAATAGAATGCGTGTTCAAGTAAATAAAAAACATTTTGTTGAAAATGGTGCTGCATGCTTCCTTTTACCATTTTTTACCGAATAATCACAGCTGAAATAAAGTATGATAAATAAAAAGATAAAATTTCTCACTTACACTGCACCAAGCTCTCATGTCTACAGAAAACGATACACCAAATATCTGCATTTTCGGGATTCTGAATTGTTGGTTATTTTGAAGCAGGAGACGTGAGAAATGTTCAGTGCTCTTTTTGGGAATCCAGACTTGGAGCTTTTGAACAGGCGGCGAATATGCTTCCAGTTACACCATGAAATCATGCGGAACGGAGGGAGAAAATACCTCACAAAAAAATCAAATGATTTACATCGTACATTTCATATCATGAGGTCACTCCAATGCCATAAAATATTCTGCTTTCTATTCTGGGAATTTGTTATATGTTTATTATTCTGTTTCAACTTCAGTACGAATATTAATGTAAGTCAGTTATAATTCATTAATTTATATAATCAAAAAAGGTACACAGTATTTATTTCGTATATTGTCAATCCCAGCTTATAACAACAGAAATTAAATGCAAAATAGAAACATGTTTCCTATTTTTTTAATAATAAATGTAGAAAAGAAACTACTTTTTTTTCTTTTTAGGTAGAATAACTAATACGCTTGAAGACGCAGATTTGGTAATCATCTCATTAAAAATCAAACAAAGGTAATTAAAATTCCTCTGTTTTGTTTTTAGTTTCCTTTTCGCCTTCAATAAAAGCATTACTATGCAATTAAATTTCTCGGCATGGCAATAAACATCTGTCGCATTTTCACTGCGGATAAGGGGAATTAAATGATCGTGCATGTCTAATTCTTGTTTAATTATGTTGAAATTATGGAACGTAGTCACGAGGAATAAATTAAATTTAACTTGAAAAGAGAAATATTTTATTGCAACCTCAATTCACTATATTTGTTTACCATAGCCAGCCACACTCTGGTGCTACGTTGACTAAACAGCGTTACATCTCATTCATTTTATAACACATTATGCACAAGATTATGTATATTATCTGAAGAATTATCTAATCGTTGCCACATTTTCTATTCAAATGCTATATAAATCTAAAAGATATACAAAAGAATTTAAACAAACCCAAAAAAGAAACAGTTTTTGACAGACGATTCCGTATTTCTCATTAGATTAATTCAGTTCTCACTTCGCGGCAAGGCTAAAACACATAAAAACTCAAAATATCTATTACGAAGTAAATCTTAAACATTATTTCCTCGAATAAATTACAGAATGTATTAAGCATGATTTAATTCGTAATAATAAAAAAACACGTTATCTTTGTTGTTGCGAAGCCTAGTTTCTCTAGATTGGCACCAAATCCACTATTCTGCTAAGTTTCAAATGTAAACAAATATGGCAGCTTTCGTAAACATAATTAGGCTTAGTCGCACTTAAACAGCTTACATATTGTTGACAATTCTACAACTGTAACATGAAGGTTAATATATTTACATATTTTTGGTGCGACAGATTGCAACTGCTTAGAATAGGAGGTGCACATCTACATGTTATAGCAGTCCTATATGCAAAATATTAAACTCGTTTTTGAGTTATGAAAGATACATACATACATACGTAATACGCACAGATGCTAAGAAAACATTTCTTCAGAATCCATTTAAAATCAGTTTTATAAATTTTTGGGAGAAAAAGAGCCTTTTATGCTGTCCTTATGAACAGATGTCATGCGTGTATTTTCAATTGTAATATGTATTATTGCACTCGCAATGTATTTTCTGAATTCGCAATATGTAACATTTGCAACTGCACTTTCAAATTTAAGTGTGTCGTATTACGTTAACACTGACATTCAAGTATTCTGCTCTGCAATTCCAGTGTCAGTATGTTCCACGCAAAATGTGTGTCCTGAACAGTGGCGGCTCGTAATAAGCACTATGGAACCGCAGCAACCACTGTTTCCACTTATTATTATTTTTAATATTTAATATAATGAACCCTTTTTTCTTTAATTCTTTCTTTATACTTCTACAATATATAATCCTTAAACTTAATGTCAGTAGCCATCCTTCCAGTTTATGAAAAAGGTATTTTGTATGGAGCTGCGCTTCACAAGGCTGTTCTGCGCAAGCGCGCACAGAAAGCAACACTGTCGCTCTTTGAATGCCGAAATTCTGGAAACGTGATTATTTCTTACTCCGCGCGTGTGGTATTTGGCTGTTCTGCGTATGCGCTCTTAGGAAGGAGCGTACGAGGCTGAGAGGGAGAGAGCAATGTCGCTTTTACAGTGCGGAATCTGGAGTATCGTTGGGAGCTGGTTCTTTTTTTTTAATCCGCTTGTGCTGTTTTTAAAAATCATACACCATATTCTTGGTTAGATTATTTTTCAGCTATTCTATTTGATTCATTTTTTTTCGATTCTTTTATTTTACAGAAAACTTTAACCATGTCCTTGCATCCTCAAGTAATAAATTCTGTGACTGTAAGTGAACTTCAAGAGCTTTCATTTTCATGCGCTTGCAATGCTTTCAATATAGAAATATTTCCTCAGTTGTCATCCAGAGATCAAGGAGAATATTTAAATTAAAACAAGAAGAATGGATTTCATTTTTAAATGAATAGGTAAAGCTTGAACTGTAACAATTTAAGTTAAAGTAATTAAGAAATGTTTAATTTTTCTTTTGTAAAATTTCATGGAAGTTTCAAAATAAATTTTCTTTTTATACATGTTTGTTTCCCTTTACACAGGTTTAAAACAAAGGTTAATTTTTTTTGGAACAGCACCCCCACTAATTTTAGCTACGAGCCGTTGCTGGTCCTGAATATTATTTCTAAAGTTTTCATGTACTTGTCTTGTAACGCATGCATACATAATGTAACATTCAACAATATATTATGTCAGCATCAAGCGTACATTTGTAATATCGTTAAGGATTTTTTTTCATTTATTTCGCCATTTATTTAGAATTGTAACTTATTTAGAATTGTAAATTGTTTTATTTTCCCCTGCAATGCATCGCGTGATGAAATTTAAGCAAAAGTACGCCGGAAAAGTAAAAATACAAGAGTGTGTGCATTTAATAGTCAATGAGTTGATATCTTGTAATTGTAGTGTTTTGATATCTAGAAAAATCAAGAAAATATATTTTACGAGAAGATTCCCAGGCTTGATTAAAAAGGTTATAAAAGCCAGATTTAAAACATCTCACTTCAGTTGTTGTTGTTGTTAAGCGGACTGCATTGTGTACTTACTGCTGTTATTGATTGTAGCGAGTTTGCTGCGAGATCGAATTAGCTTCTCTGTTTTGAATTGAGTTCTGTTTAACGTTTTAGTAGTTAACTGTTATGAGATATTGTGATATTAAATATATGAATATATGAATATATTAAATATATGAATATATTTAATATTCTTTCAGCATTTTGTTTTATTTCTTGTGAAAAGAATAAATTTGTATTAACGTTTTATCGACTCGTGCATTCAATCTATTACGAACCCGCACACACGCAACAATATGCATTATCTGCATCAGTATCGTTTACATCCGTTGCATTATGCGTATTTATAATTGTAATGTGTTTGTATTGCGTAATGTGTATATACTGTAAGCGCAATATAATTGTAACGTGCATATGTTGTTAGCGTAATTTTAATTGTAATGTGTATATATGGCTTCTTTGCTTATCCCGTAATATATTATCTGCACTCGTAATATATAGTAATATTAGCACTTGCACTTGTAATAATGTATGTGTCGGTATAACATTTGATTTTGTAATTTGTATGAACAGCGCAAATTTTATAATACTTAAATTTTCTTTGCAATAACATCCGCGCATTATGTATACAGTCACTGTAGTTAAATCTTTAACGCACCAGCTTCTGTTTTGTATTCTGTTAATAACTTTATTAGCACATTCTGTTCTGCATATCCCAGTTTTAGTGTTGTATATTGTTTCTAAAGCATCTAATTACGCCTTATGTTTATGTGGTTAATGTGTTGTTTTTGTATTTTTTCCCTCTCTCTTTATGTCGTACACTTGCCTATTTATAACCTACTTATGTACCCTAAACTGCAATGTAACAGAAAGATTCATCAGCCCTTGTTTGCATCGTAAATACTTTTATTAATTTCAATAAACTCCCAGTGCAGCACCGTGGGACTCCCTGGAGCTGCTGCTTCGAGACAGGGGAAGGCGTGGGACATATGCCTGTTTACCACTGTTAAACACCAGGCGTCCCCGTCCTCTGTCGCCAGTCCCCTGTATTACTAGCTCGCACTTGTAAATGAGTTCTAAATTTCATAATGTTCATAATTTTCTAAATTTATGAATATGAAGGGCAGAAAGTAAATTTCACCCTGGATTGACTTCTTTTTAAAAGTTATTAAGCTCGTGATTCAAGAATGATCAATGGTATTTATTTTAATATTCATCATGGCATAAAATTTCATAAATTTAGCTCATTTCTGTGCTTAAAGTGTTTACCCTAAGCGGCCTTACTTAAAAAATGTCAATCTGTATTTTCTGGGTAATTTTTCCTTTGACAGCAAAGATGTAATTAAAGAGACAGAAATTTCTAGAAGTCATTAAATGCAAAATTAAATTTCAGTATTTAATTTCTGCACGACTAATAGCAAACTTTAAAATAAAACCTTCAAAAATATTGCTTTTTATTTTTGGTCATATGCGCAATATTTGATACAGTCCGTCTGACAACCTTGACTATTAACTATAGTTCTGCATCAGATATTCCTAGATAAAAGCCTTTTCATTAAATATTATTTTTAAGTCTAGACAACTAATGAAAGGTATTTTTCTACTGATCTTCTAATATTGTGAGCACTGTCTCCCCGAGGTTATTTTACATAGACTAAGATTTGAATGGAAAGGCACTTTCAAGGCGAACGAGAATGTTGATAACTTGAAAAATATTTATCTTATGGAATTCTAATAAATCTTTTGAAAACTGGGTCGTTGATAAGGATATGTGGCTGTAAATATCATCATGATAAAACAGATAATTTTAGCCACCACTGAAAAAACAGACAGAGTATCAAGAAAGATATGAGTGCTGAAATTTTGAGTCTGTTAACAATGACACTGAGTTTTATTTTGTGATCATGCATTTACTGAAATTTTTATGCTATTTCAGTTGTTACTACAAATGCTGTCGGAAAATTTTTCTCTGTTAAAAGCAGTCTCATTGGCGTGTTAAAGTTACCCTATTTTCTCACTCCTTTATTTTACTGATCTTATCGTCCGAAATTTAGAGAAGAAAATTATACGAAGAACTTACTTTTCGAAAGAAGCGATTACAGAAAAAACATAAGAAATGAAAAATAGTTTTGGGTAAGCTACAGGTAACTATCGCAATGTTATTTCTTTAAATGAAACCTACATTCCAATTAGAATACACAGTATTAGAATATATAATAAGATATCTTCCTTTCTAGCTCATTACAACTCTAATCTTAACCCTTCTCACTGTTAGACCTTAGGTTTCAAATCATCCATAAATAATTAGAGAAGGCGAATGTGTAGCTGACAAAGTAAAAGGGTAGACAGAATGTCAGTTCGTTATTATTTCGCTGTGATGGGTCGGTTCTTGTGTTAGAGTTGGTATAAAATTAACAGTTAGAGAACTTTTTTGCGTGACGTTTGGTACTAGGGGCTCTTTGTTAGTAAGTTTGGTACTAGGGACTCTTTGTTAGTTAGTTAGTTGCATTCTTTGTTTGTAAGATGGACCTTTGGCACCAGGTAATCTTCGTTAGTAAGACGAAAACAATAACTGCGTGAAGGAATTGTTGTGTATCAATCACAGTGCTTAATGAATTTATAAATGTTTATTTTTGTGTACTAATTCTTAATATATTTAATATATTATCATTTAAACACAAATTTCAATGCGCTAAATTTCTTAGTTAGAGAAAATAATTATGCAGCTAAAAGGGAGTTATTTTCTTTCCCATGCTTCTACCCACTTGACTCATAGTTCGGCGGACAGCTGTGGCTCCCCCCCCTTAACTTCTAAACTGTATATGATTCTCTAAACGTCTAAACTGTACATGACTCTCTAACTTCTATTCTTCTGAACTTATTCGCTTGTAGAAGGCGAAAAAATGTCGGCTTCGTCTGGAAATGTAAATGTTTCTGATTTGTTTATCACTGCCGTTGTCGCAACTTTGACAGAAATACGGTTAGAAACAGCCCTTGAATTTTGCAAGAAAACAGGGCGTGGGGTATGTGAAATTCAAAAGGGTATTAGAAAGTTTTTGGAAAATTGGCTGTATTACCTTTTTTTGTTGGTTGGAGAGCGTAAAGGTTTAAGAAAGGTATTTGAGTAAATAGCTTTTAATTTACAGTTAATTTGAGCCAATAGTGAATTTGGAGGTGTCCTTATTTTAAAGAACCAGAGATTTTAAGCTTTCTTGCGAGAGATGAGGAGCAGATTTTTTTAACCGTAAGGAAATTGAAAAAAAGTAAATTACAGCTTCTCCGTAGCTCGCGAGCTACGTGAACATAAGCATCACGCGGTGTAGGTTCTCTTAGTGGCATTTGCCTGCAATTACGATTTGGGACAAGCTTCTCGGAGAATTTGTTTTTCATCGTCGCTGGTTTTTCCTGAAAAATTTCATAAATGCTTGTGCTTTGTCATAGATCTTCAGAAAAATTCATAAATGCTTATGCTTCGTCGCAGGACCTTCACAAAATATTAATAAGCGGTTATTCAGGATCTTCCAGTGTCCGAGAGTTATTTATAGTGTTGCTTGCAATTGTCTTCATCGGGAACATCTAATGAGCGGTCTGTATGCGTAGCTTGCAATCCCGTATCGAAGTTCGTTGTTCTGTGGTTTAGTGACTGAAGTTACATAGTTTCGCACATTCTTCAAAAAAAAAAAAACTGAAAGGTTTCAGATTTTAAATTACGTCCAAAGGGACGTTTTGTAACTTTTTGTATGTTACCTTTGTTTATTAAATATCATGTTCTTCGCACTTGAACCATAAAATTCAGTTCAAGAACAATATCGCAAAATAATTTTAAACTGAGCATATCTTTAGTATTTCCTATACACAGTCTCACGCCCTGGAGATAAAAATGTTTTTTCTGTACAACGTTGCCATTGCTCGCTTTGAAATCCTTGAGTTTGTTATTCAAAAATTCGTTAAAATTTACTCGATGGCTCTAGGTACCGTCGTTTTATCATAATGCGAGAAACATACATACATTTATGCATATTCTTCATTATTTAATTTCTTTAAATATAATACAGGGCTGCAATATTTGGTGGCAGCAGTCTGAAAAGTGAACCGCCATTTAATGTTTCGTAAATATCATGTTAATATCATGTTTCGTTAATATTATCATTTAATATCTTCGGACTTAAATCATATAATTCAGCTCAACAGAAATATTGCAAAATAATTTTAAAATGAGTATATCTTTAGAATTTCCGATACACAGTTCCGCACGCCTTAGATAAAAAGGTTTTCTTTTCCCCGTAGAGTGTAGCCATTGCTCGCGTTTAAAGCGTTTGAATTTGTTCATCAAAAATTTGTTAAAATTTTACAAAATATGATATAGATAATAAAACAAATTCCAAATTTGGGCTTCCAGATGCGCATGTTCGGATGGAAATGTTATGTTATTCAAAATTGCATGGCTCTAGGTACAGTTCTTTCACCACGTTTGGAGAAATATACATACATGTATGCAAATTCTTCATTATTTAATTTCTTTAAATATAATACAGCTCTGCAAAATTTGGTGGCAAAAGTTTGAAAAGTGATTCAGACTTTTAATGTTTCCAGCGCAAAATCGCAAAACGAAAACAATAATCCCTCAGGCACAAAGCCCCTTTGGGCTTTAAAAAAAAGCGACTGATGAAGGAAAAATTGACATTAATGTTAGTGCAAGCCGTCATCAGACTTACCTTTTGTAGCGATGACGTATTTGGCCGCATCTATGTCTTTTGCGTTAAGAAATTATCAGCCAGCTTCCCAAGCCCCACTGACTGATGTTCATCGCCAATTGCGAGTGTATTTTCAATTACTGTTTGTTGCTATGTGATTATTGGTAATTATCTGCATTACTTAATGTTTTAAAAGTACTTTTATATTTTATTTCGTAATTTGCAGTATTTACCAGTAACTATTGAAAAAAAAAGAACATAATAATTTTAAGGTGGTTTTATTAGAAATCAGACAGGATTTGAAAAAAAGTATTTAAAATGAAAAATTTCAGTCACTAAAGAACATAATAATTTTAAGAAAGAAAAGAACATAATAATTAGTTTAAAGAACATAATAATCAAAATCATTAATTTAAAGAACATAATAATCAAAAAAAGAACATAATAATTTTAAGACGGTTTTATTAGAAATCAGAGAGGATTTGAAAAAAAAATATTTAAAATGAGAAATTTCACTAACTAAGAGTGTTGGTGTTTAATGATAACTAAATAATTATGTAGAGTATTTTTAAAAGTACATTATTTGGACTTCGAAATGTGAAACTGTGAGCTCTTTTAAAATAATGTTTACGAAGATACCCGGTGCCAGTTATCCGCAATACCTTAATATATGTTAATCACTGTACTTAATATATGTTAATCACATACGTAAATGTGTTTGAATTGTAAATTTTTGTTTACGTTTTTTTTTAGTGGTCTTTTCATGTCCTTCATGTGATACTAAAGGAAAACATGGATCTTCTAAAACAAATCTGGATAATTTATTATAGTGGTGTAATGGGGAAGTTAATTATTTATGTATATTTTAACCATAGGATCAGATTTATTATTTTATTTGTTCTGGTGATTGAATTCTTACTTGAGTGGCGAATCCTTCCCGATTTTTTTTAATTGCTGCGTATTTATATTTGAATGTGATTAGCTCTAAAGTTTAGGAATTATTATGATGAGATTTACTAGTTTTCAGGAAAATCAGAGGATATAATATTATTTTAATGAGAGATAGTATTTGTAGAATTTGAAAATGCATCTTTTGATTTTATACCGAAACACCAAGGAAAATGTTATCTCTTCAGTATTAACTTAGAGAGTTTGAGCTTTGAAATTATATAATTTACTTTACAAAAATGCTGTTTTATGTGAACTAGATTAACTTAAATCACCAGTTCCTAGATTTCAGCTATTATGTGAGTTCAATTTAATTGTCCGCCATCAGTTGTTCAGAGTTCTGCCAGGTAAATTAACAGTAAGGTTCAACTTAAATATATTTACAAACATCTTTAAAGTTTATATTTTTCAACGTAACAAAATCCATTCTAAAATTTAGGGGAGCTAGTTCTTTCAGTGCAGAGAGTAAAGGAAAAATTAGGCGAATATTTTACAATTTTCTAAACCTGTTTCTAAAACACTAAGGGGGAAAATACGCTAGGAAATACTGTACATTAATCTGGTATGAATCCGTTTTCTCTCTTACAACTTTATAAGGTATATCTACCGCCTTCCTAGCAAGCCTTCGTGGTGTAGTAGTCAGCACGCTTGGCTCGTATTCGAGAAGTCTGAGGTTCGAATCCCGGCGAAGGCATTGTTTATTTTTAATGACTTCTGCTTAAAAAAATCCTAATGACTCTACAACGTAATACATCTATGCATCTTACGGTTTAAAGGTATTACTTTTACATCATTAAAAATAGGCAAAGTATCCACAAATCACTGTAGCCAATATATCTGAAAATTTCAATAAGTTCTTTGAAACTGAAAGCAGATCGATAGAGTACATGAATATTGCCTTAAAATGAAGAACTTAGTGAAACGTTTAGTAAACATTAACGGTTTTCGTAAAAGTTCACAAAAGCAGTTACAGGTCATTTACCTTTTTTAAAAGTAGAAACATATTCTTATTAAAATTATCATTTCTTATCGAACTCTTAAGCCTCGTAAAAGTATAAAGTTTTAGTAACGATTTATTAGGTCTTTATTTAAAGTTAGCTAAAGAGTTTCATGCTGTTGTAAGATCTGTCTCTTCTATTCCACATAAATTAAACTAGATCCTACAATGAACCTAGCGAATTCTCATACAGGCATGAATGAATTACCAGCACAGAAGAAGAGTGAAAAGTAACCCTTCATTAATTTAAAAAATCAGAACACAAAGTCACGTACTTTATGCTTTACAATAGCATCGACCAGTTGCGGTGGAACTTAACTTTAGAATAATAAATCAATTCAAATCTAAAATAGATAGTGATGTATTATCACGTTAAGTTACATCTAACAGATTAACTTAACAAAAACTTAACAGGCGTAACGATAATCCGAAATGGCCAAGAGGCGTACAAGCGTGACAGCGAGATAGCGAAAACACACTCTGAATAAACTCGGAGATTCACCGGCTTAAGTACTCACTTCAATTAACTTTAAATTTATATCCTGGCGAGAAAATGCGAGGGGAAATTGAGGAGCTCAGGAAAGATAACAAACTTAAAATAAATTTGTTATGCAAAATAAGGGAAACCCTGCACTGTCAGACTCTTAGATAATAAACTTTAAAAATTTAATATGTTATGATCGTACCAACACCTGTATGCACAATAAAACAAAAATACAGCAATCAAATTGTATGTTCATATAAACGCCCATCAATACACTCCATTTTTATGTGGAAAATTACAAATAACAGCGTACGCATAGTTTTAAAATGTCTTACATATAATATAACTTCTTTCAGAAATAGCTAATAATATTCTTCGCGCAATTAATTTGATTAGTTTTCCTCTAACTTTGTAGTAGTGAAATCAGATAAAATTGCATTTACAGTAAATCTAGGACCTTATTTCAGTATATTTTCGATTTGGAGTATCGCGCGCACAATGTCTAGCAACAAGTGAATAGGTTTTAAACAAGGAAAACATAATTAAAAGAATACTGATGCTAAAAATTAAAACTAGCTTTTACTTAAAATAATTGCGAATTTTGATATCTTTATAAGCGTTTTGGTTACTGCCTATCAGATTCAAGAGTCTTACGAATTGCTATTTTATACATTATGATTTCGATGTAGACCTACATTTATTTGTTCTTTACACCAGTGAGTGCCTCTTGATTTTCTACTTAATTTGATTTTTATTTTTTAGTGCAGTTCATGAGCAAATCAAGCTTCTGAAGTTTCTTTGATTCAATTTTCTTTAAACTGTGGAGCATGAGGAAATAGCATACATTCTGCTTATTCTATTTGGTTGCTCAGCCCATTTGAGTTGATTTGGATCAGCCAGTATATGAAGCTATTGTTTGAAAATAGGTTGCTAGAAATTAGATATCGGTTTGTTTTGTTGTTTGTACCTAATGGTGTTGCTGCCCAGACGGTATACTGGTTAGGGGAGCCTACTGCGGTACCCAAGGTTCCGGGCTGGAATCCCGGAGAAGGCTTGGATGTTTGTAAATGTATAGTGTCTTTGCAGCATGGGCTAAAGCTATGGCGAGCAGAAAGTCTTCTCATGTCGCTTGGTGGTAGAGGAGAGAGGTGGGAGACCCTTGTTCCACTCCCTCGGGTGCTCTTCCTCAAAACTGGGATAGAAGAAGAAGTTCAAACTCCTTAAGGTTTAAAGCTCTTAAAACAACGGCGTTCATTTATTTATCAAATTATATATAAGAAAGTTAGATTTTTAAACATAGGACAAATATATCAAAATATATAAAACCATGACTTTTAGAGAGATAATATATGAATATTTTATATTTATTCACATTCGGTGTAAGTTTATAAGGTATTTCTCCCGCTTTCTTCGTACGCCTTCGTGGTGTAGTGGTCTGAATGCTCGGCGCGTAACCGAGAGGTCCGTGGTTCGATTCCCGGCGAAGGCGTTGCTAAATTTTCATGTCTCCTGCTTCGAAATAACCTAATGTCTCTACACGTTCAATTAATAATTATCATCTTTTGTTTATTTGCAATTAGAAATTTCATGATTGACTTAATTGTCAGAAAATAACTTCGGAGATAAATTGTATCCTTTAGATTACCTTTAGACAACTTTCAACACATAATTTGATCTAACAGAGAACTGCTTTTGAGCTCTTCTGTCGTGAGCAACAGCAGACTTTATTTTGTTATTAATTTTACTCAGAGCAAACACAACGAGTAATTAACAACTTGCTAGAAATTTGCATTAGAAAATTCAATTGGAAATACGGTAAGAGGGTAAAAATTAATAACGTAACTTTAGCAGTTACTAGAAAGATAAAGAACTTACCGGAAATAACTATATTTCCTAACATTTTGCATAATGTATCAGTAGCCTCAGACAGAAATAATGAGAGACTTTGTTAAAATGTCAAGAGTATTTGTGAATAATTATGCAGCACGACAAAATTATTCTTTCGTTAAATTTACTTTCTTGTAGCTAAGTACTCTGCTAACAACTTTTGCCTAACCTATTTATCAGTTCAGTAGAGATTATCTAAGACAAAACTAAAGTTTGACGTTGAAATTTGTCATGATTTGTAACATAAATAATGAGCTTAATAAAAAATAGCGGTGTAATAAACACTAATTATATCAGATTACTTATTTTTTTTTAGAAACTGAGTATTCTATTACATTGAAGCCTATAAATGTTTTCACAATGCTAATTAAACACTGCATATGCGAAACCTTTTAATGCATTCTACACTTACTTTATACTGTGGGTAAATGATATAAAATACTAATTGTTTTGTTTCAAACGTTTCTGAAACACAGTAGTGAATAAACATTAACCTATGAAAGACATGTTTAAATAATATTGCATCAGCAATTTACCTGTTAATAATCCCAACTGTAAATGAATAAAAAAGTATAAATTACACATTTTTCAAATTTCGCTCAAAATTCCTTTACTTTATTTTCAAAAGCTAAGCACTCAACAATGAATTTTACATAACCGGTAAATTTGTATTTTGATTGACTTAAAATTTCAACTGAATGTAGGAAATCCAGTTATCTACTCATGGCCGAAAGATTATAACAAAAATTAATTAAACTAATTTTAATTATTTATATGTGCAACATTATTAAAGATATTTATGATGTTTTAAATTTTTAAGAATTTTTAAAAGAGTTAAAAATATCCTTTTAAATAATAACCTTAAAAGACAAAATTAAATAAAAATCCTTAAAACAGAAATAAAGCGTAACTGATATTTGGCGTTAGATTATTTGCAACATATTGAATTTTAAACCCACTTTTTGGAAATTGTAAAATGAAGGAAAACTTTTTCTTTAATGTCGTGCACCTCGAACAGATATGCTTGCCTCATACCTTGATTTCATAGACCTTATCAAAATGTTGATCAAATAGTGTGGAATTACACGCCACTGTTCTAGCAGTGCACATTTCAACTTCTGGAGGGTCCCAGGAGGAATTTATCGTTTTAAGGCATCTCACACCCGCTCAATCGCGTTCAAGTCGTATGAGTTAGTAAAAAATCTAATCGAGTGATATCTTCTATTTGCAAGTATTCTGACACCGTATATGCTCGATGAACTGAGCATTTTCATCAAAAAGCCAAAAGTCTGGGCCAACAGCACCCATAAACAGTCTATCTTATCGTTCCGATACTTCGTTCACATATCTCCGAGTAGTTACAGAACTTCATCCAAAGCTGCAGAGCTCTATGCGGCCATTTGTCATGATTCCTTCCTAAACCATTTGACCGCAGTAGCGTAAACGGGATATTTCAAACAAGGTAAAGCAATTTGCGTGTTCCTTCTTTCTCCAGATCATTAATAAACTACCAATGTACGCCAAAAGTATCTGTGTAACGCTGTTGTGTGGCTATGTAACACACTTTTTAACTTAAGATCTGAATTAACTCCCGAGGCGACTTCTAGCAGGTCCAGAGGGTTTTTGCCACTAGATAGTTGAGGGCATGGGACACATGCCTGCTTACCTCGGATAGTCATCTGGGTCTCTGTCCTCCGTCACCTGTTCACACTATATATGGACTCATCTGTAAACAAAACTCATACTCAGTTTCTACTCAACATATAGAAGGAACCAGTTTATAAGGGCCTCTCTCGAAAGTGGAGTGGGACACAACCCATTAGATTTTCGCATACTGGTAAATATCGCTTTTGCACAGGAGCAAAGCGGCTAATTCAAGCTCCTGTGGCAGACTGAATTTCTAATATCAAATCTCTTGTAGTCGCTTCGCGGTTTCTTCGGGTCGACATCGAGAGAAAACGGTGTTCTGATGCTGTCGTGACCCTTTATCCAGGCTGTCTATCAACTATTTTAGTCGTCCTTGACCAGGCTATAAACGAATCCACTACTTACATTGAACGGCTCGGCTATTGACAGGTGGTAGGTAACAGATATGTCAAGCACAATTCGATAAATAATCATTTAGTACTTTTTTAAATAGTCATTTAGAAGAATATTTTACCAGAAAATAGTTTGTTAATTTTTGTCCATTTTAATGCAAACGCACCAGAATCTAATTTAGAAACTCATGATGTATATCTCCTCAGAAGCCTGATTTAATTATTGTATTATATATTATGATATACTTGCTCAATTAATTATATTTTTACACATCGTCACACACATAGCATGTGAAAATACGGAAATGGTACTCTTGGTAGGCCAAATATTATAAACAGCAGCGTAAGCTTAGAGAAAATGAAAGCAGCATCACTTTTAGCATTAACATAAAGAGCGTTATTGAAATTTCAAAACACTACTTACAATCTCTAAAAATCTTCAAACATGCAGTCCGCTTTTAAATATGTTTCTTTACTTTAATGCAAAAATTTGCTTCTTTTGAATATGGAATAGGATTTTAAAGTTTCAGGTTGTAATATATTTAAAAATCAGCCAAAAAAAACGTGCTTTGTCTTACTTAACATGTGAAATAATTGATTGGTTGTTGGCAATGCAAACAGCTGACGCATGTTTTTAATGTCGTTAGAAGACTTAGTAATTCTCCAGCACTTCTTTTTAACAGAAAATAATATATCAAAAGCTACCGAACCCTTCTGATGTCTTTCTTCCAAAACGTTTCAGAATAAAAGAGTATCACAGAAGGTAAACATGCGCAAATTCATTTATTTCCTATTTTGTCAAAAAAAAGTTTATTTTTATTACCCTTTGATTCCATATACTTTTGCAAACTCACCTGAAACATGAAGTAATTGCAGGCATGTTTTCAAAAAGGCGGACAGTTTAATTTCTCTGGCTTTTCTAATGAGACAGTTAACGAGGCTCGAGGGAAAAGGGCGTTAAAAGCATAAAAATGAAAGCTTTTTTTATGTTTTGTTTTGTTTTTTCATTCTAGTTACGAGAATTCAACAATTAAATATCCCTTCGCGGTTTTTAGTCAGACAGCTTCTGATAACTCTTTTTAAAACCGAGCATACATATTATCTTTGTAAAATACAGGAAAAATTTATTTATCGTCTCATTTAAAATTCTGACTTGTTACTTGTTAGGTCTTCGATCATGTTCTTTTAAATTTCAGCTAAAGTACATGCACGTAGTTCTAATTTAACGATTCTTTTTCGCTTGAAAATACACTGTCTCTCTAATTTTTACATTGTTACTAATGGCGAATGAATACACAGAATTAGAATTTCTTATGAAAGCTTAGATTGATATACGTGTATGTAAAGCTCATTAAAATAACATATATAGCCATCTAATGATGATATTTGGGAGAAGATTGAAGAATTTAGACATATTTCTTAAGCATCGATAATGGCTGCATAACTATGTTATTGGAAACATAAATATCCGTTATGGCAACATAGCCGGTTAATCATAAATGTTGTTTGTCCAGGATAATCATTCTAGTTCATAAAAACGTTAAGCTGAAATTTGAAAATTTCAGATTACAATCTAAGGAAAACCTAATTAGGACAACAAATGACTTCCTTGTACAGCCTATAAAAATTATACAGATCTTTCTAAACTAAACTAAATTCGGCCGCAGAAAGAGCCCTTAAGAGAGCAATGGCCGGCAGTGCCCTGATATCTGCTTTCTATAACGTGGGCTACGGGATGCTTTTGCATATTTGCCTGGACAAGTGGTCAGCCTGTCGTAGGGCCCCCGGTGGTTAGTTCCCAAACGAACTTGGTACTCATTTTATCGACTTCCCTCAAGAGACGAAAGGCTGAGTCAATCTTGCCCACCCTCAAGATCGAACCCAGGACTTGTGATGCTGCTGGGCAACGCGCTAGCCCCTGCGCCACCGGGCCTCAACATATTTTTCACTGCAACGATATTACTAAATAACATATTGAGTAATACGTATTGAATAGTGCTACACATTTACAAAAAAAAAACTGATACTTAAAAAAAAAACTTAAATGTTGTCAAATATTTACAACAATAATCTGATATTAAATATTGTCAGAATAACTACATGTATAAATTATTATTATGCATGTAGTTAGAATATGAACATGAATATTTATAAACATAAATATTTTCGTCACTTAAAACACTTATATAATTGTAAATACATGAATACAATCAATGATTTCGAAAATAAAGGCCGGGCAAGGACTTTTAAAACGAATAACGGTGTGGATGTGTATATCTACAGGATGTTTCAGCAAATCGATTGTAAACTTTCAGGAAAGATAGAGTACACTTAGATGATGTAAATTCGCATAGTAATGCATAGTCGAAAGGCTTTCCTGACATGGTAGTAACAACACGAAACACAGAATAGAGTGAGGAAACGTGTTTATTATGTTAAGTACAGCAGAAATAAGAACAAAAATAGACGGCGATCGTCATCAAAGAAGGTGTTTAAAATTGCGACCCCGGAACCTGATGCAGGCCGCACATGAAGGATCTGATGTTATAGAAAATACCGGACATGTCCCGGACTTACCCAGCGTGCAACAAGTTCTTCAGCACTTCTAAAGGGGATTTCTTATATCAGTTTCTTGACCCCCCCCCGAGGAAGTAGTCAAAGCAAATGATGTCTGGCGATCTTCCTAGCCAACACACCGTACCACTCCTGACGATCTTAAGTTGAGGATACATTTCGAACACCTTATTTGATAACGATCATATGTTTTAGTTCTTAATTTTTGGTTTCCGCTGCACTAAGCACAATAAACATATATACTCACCGTATTCATGTCTTTGCTTCTTTTGTGTTTTGTGTCTTCACTACCGCGCCAGCGAAACTCATCCGACCATACATTGCTATGTGTTTTTCCATCGTCTAGGTGTAATCCTGAAAGTCAGTAACCGATTTGCTGAAGCATATTGCATATATTTAATATTACCGATTGGAGGGAGGAAAAGAGGAGGTGCAAAAATTGACGTTATAGCAGTGCCGTATATAAAATTTCAATGTTCTACGACTAATCGCTTTTGAGTTTCGTGAGATATACACATATGTACATGAAGACTTCACAAAAACACTGCTTTTCGATATATTTGAAATCTATTTTACAACACATTTAAAAAAAGAGCACTTTTTTCTGTCCGTGCGTACAAACATCACGCAAAAAATCGTTCGAATGGATTCGAGAACGGTCAAAATAGATATTTCCGTTGAAATATTACATCCGAAATTTTCTGCGATTGCAATATTTCCTTTACTTCTTACGAGGAAGCAAAAAAGGTTTACAAATAAAATTATAAAAAAAATATTTAGAAAATTAAAAATAAAAATTTGTACATTTTAAAATATACCTAACTTGCTCTTCGAATATAGATTTCAGTTTAACATCTAAAGCAATTTTTTATTTAGTTACGCTAATTTGATTGGTTAATTATTAAGACTCCCAGAAATTAAAGGTGAACATAAATCTGTTATTTAAAATAAGCTGTTTGAAATGGTAAAGCCAACTAACTGATAGAGAAATAAAGACAATGGATATTATACAGTCGTGTATTAAGTAGACACTTGTGTGCTTATTTAAAAGCCAAAAAAAAAACGGATAATTGAAGATATAGCTGTTCCTTCTCTTCAATGGATCGCTTGGGCGATCTTGCAAAAGATACACTTTTAAGAGACAATAGTATATATTTTGTCAATGAAACGTTTTCAATATTTAAAATTAAAACACTAAACATGTCAAAGAAATTTCCTTAGAGGTGTTTAATGCATTAACCCGTAAAGAAAATTATTTTAAAAAGTATTTGTTATTAAATAAAGAGGAAAATGTATGTATGTATGTACGTTCTTCGCGTTTGTATAAACGGCGTATAAAAGTAAGCAAATTTTGAACAATGTGCATCTTTCCTCCGAATGCGCGCATCTGGAAGCAAGAATTTTGAATTTCGAATTTACTAGCCCGAAAGAGGATATCAGTTTCGAAATGGAATTTTGCGTTAGTATAAACAACGTATCAGTTTTCAAATTGTTGCCACCAAATATTACCGCCGTGTATTATTTTTGAGAAAATTATATAATGAAGAATCTCCATGTACGTACGTATTTTCCTAGCATTGTGAAAAAGCAACGGTACTTAGAGCCATCAAATTTGGAATAAAATAGTCTTCACCCGAACACACGCACCTGGAAAGCCCGGATTTTGAATTTCGAATATGCTTTAGTAATTATTTCATATATTCTAAAACTTGAATGAAATCTTGATTAACAAACTCAACGCTTTCAAAGCTGGAAGTAGCAACACTGTTCAAAATAAAACATTTTTAATCTCCAACGACCGACACTACTGCCATTCAGAAAAATGTCAGATATTGCAATTCTAAATCTCAGCTCTAAAAAAGCAACGTTTTTCCCCAGCCGAAAATAAAATACTTTTATCTTTTATGCGCAAGCACGTTGCCATTCAGCAAAGCAAAGATACTTTCAAATTTAATCGAGAAGGTTATTGAATAATTAACTAAGCGATTTAAAAGCAATAAATACACTTTTTAAGATTATGTCTTCTACGTTGTATTATGTTTTACTTAACATGTATTAAAATCATGGAATATCTAATTAGAAATATTCAACATTTTTTATGAAGTTACACTAGCTAGATTCATTAAAATCATTATATACGTTTTCTTTATAATAACTATTTTCGGCTGCCGGCCGCGCGAGGAGCTACATTTTAGATAACAAGGTGCAGAGAATATAAAAATATGTATGGCAACCTCTTACAATGGGAAACTACTAAAGATATGCTGTTTTTAAATATTTCGTAATTTTGTGTTGAATTGAAATGTATAATGAGTAAGTTGGAAGAATGCGATATTTAATAAATAAAATTAACAAATAAAATGTTTTTAACAAAAAGCCAAAAAAATCAAATATTTGTTAGCCTTTTTACTAAGAAAATTGAGTATTGACATGATACTGAGCAAAGACTTAAAAAACTATTGAAATGTAAGCTGACACTTAACACTGCATTTGAAATTTTAAACATATTCTGCTATGTTTGTAATTTTGTTGATGAGTTCCATGTGGCGTACGAAAAAAAAATGTGCCTAATAATAAAGGTGAAAAACAAAAACAAACAAAAAGAAAAGTGGGTTAGAAGACTTAAATGAAAAAGCAGTTTGGTAGCCTGCGAGTGGGAAAAAACTTTAACAACTTAACAAGCCCTTTTGAGCGACGATTAAAATATGAAAACTTTTAGATTTAATTTAATTTAATTATTTAGCATTTTTTTAAATTCATTTCATATTTCATTCATTTACATACAAGTTTAGTAACAAGCCTTTTTGAGCGACGGTTAAAATATGAAACCTTTTAGATTTAATTTAATTTAATTATTTAGCAATTTTTTATTCATTTCATATTTCGAGCAAGTTTAGTAAACATTTTTGATTAACATGTTGGCGATTTAAAAAGAATTTTTTGCCGCTCGGAAAAAAACATATGATATTAACGTTTCAAATTTAACAATAAAAAATTAAAGAAATAAAAAAATAAAAAAGTAAAAAACTGAACTCAGCGTTTTAAACGAAATAAATGTGTTGTCACTAGGCAAAATGTATTTGCCTTTCAAATTTAATCATCAAACTGACAAATATAAAAGGAATTGTGTTGTCACTACTCGAAATATATATCTTTTATGTTCCACGTTTCACTGTGATGCATTTCTCCAACTTAAGATGTTTTCTTTCAAATTTAATCTATCTGTTATTGATTAAAACCCTGAGCGATTTAAAACGCAATAAACATAGTTTTCTTATCTATTATTATTAATCATTGGCTGAGCACATGAAATTTCACTAGCTGGGGTGATTTTCTTCATTCTTTTATATCAAGTATCATATGCTTAGATAATTATCAAAATGACAGTTTCAGTAACGTTTACAAATCACACTTCACTACAGCGATCTCGCAATGATCTTTTCATTTCGGCAGATAATAGTAAAAAAAAAGTAGAGCTGCTTCAAAAAGTAGAGCTGTAAATGATGAAAGAATCTGCACACTTTATTAATAATTATTAATTAATTTTTATTATATTCAGTAACATATAACGGAAGATAAAATATTATAATTCTTAGCAAAATGAGCTTCAGCTAAAAGTCATTCCACTCTAATACTTTTGAAATACATGTGCATTTAAAAGCAAAATATATATTTCTGAAAATAGGGGAGATTGATTTAGCAGCGAATTAATCTTCCATAAAGTGAAATTAGAGTTGCTCAATTTAAACACTCTCTATTTAACACGTATTGAAGAAAAATGATACAACGTTCCTAAGGTCTGTAGTTAAATTAAATCTCTTCTAATTCTAAACACAAATTTGCTATAATTTGAGTTCTCCAGCTGAACATACCTTAAATGTAAAATTTGTTTCTGAAAAACTAACAATCTCGGTCTCTTTTAATAAACAAATGAATGTTCGTGATTTTTATAGCTTCAAAATTTAGTAGAAATACCTAACATAAAATCTCTGATGTGGACACCACATGACTGCCTTGTAAAGCCTATTAAATTATACATACCTTATTTCTTCTTTTCCTTATTTTCTCGAATTTTATTAGAGATATATTTCGCATTGAATTATATCAGTTCTCAGTTCTGGGTAAGGCAAAAATACATAAATACTCAAAATATCTTCGTTACAAATTATAAAATGCAGAAAAACTTAAAATATCAAATACTGTTAAAAAATTTTCCAAGTAAAATTACAGTTTTTTCCCAAAAACAAGCAATTCGGCCATCCCCAAGAACACAGATTTTTTTGGTTCGCAAAACTGAATGTTTACTTTTGATCCTACTCTTCAAAAAGACCTTGAAGGTGCAGAAACACTTAATTTACTATTAAAACTTCATTTACTATTTTACAGACTTTTAAATGTAAACAAATGACGGTTCATTAGGATTAACTCGCCAATTAAACATTTAAATTGTTGACAATTCTGAAACTATTGCATGCAGATAAACTAAAGGCATAAAAACCGCAACCGGAACACATAAACCACATCATTCAATCACTTTGAAAGCAAAAAATGCACAATTTACCAACATATGAGATTAAAAAACCTGATGTGTGCACCACATGATTTCCTGTACGGAATATTAAATTATGCGCATTTTTGTTGCATTTTATTTAAACTTATTCCCTCGAATTTCATTAGAAATATATTTCTCATTCAACTAATTCAGTTCTTACTTAGCGGCAAGGAAAGATCTGTAAAACATCAATATACCTTTATTAAAAATTTCAAAAATATAGAAAATATAAAACAACATCGAATACAGTTAAAAGAATTAAAAAAAAGCAATTTTGCCAGCGGGCAGGAAAGCAGATTTTTCGGTGCACAAAGGTGAAAGGTTAGTTATGGTTTCAATCGGCAAAAGACACTGAAGATGAAGAACTGACCTAATTCACTATTCTGCCAAGTTTAAAATGTAAGCAATAAAGCTGCTATGGTTAAAAAAAAATAAGCTTACGCACACTTGAACAACTTTTACATTGTTGATAATTTGCCAACTATTGCATGCAGATTAACTCAAGTGATAAAAACCTTAACCGAAAGATAAGAACAGTATAAATCAATCATTCTTAAAGCAAAAAATGCACAATTACCAACATATAAGATTAAAAAAACATGAGCTCAATGAGCCGAATAACAGAATAGGTATATATATATATATATACAGATGTACAATGCCTATTCGTCAACGGTCTGAGGCTATTTGTTTTTTGAGTTATGCCACGTCAGCAAAAAATTTGAGTCTATTTAAAACAACTTTACAATCCGTTTGAAAAAAGAGTCCTTTATTCTATCCTTACTTACAGTTGTCACGCAAAAACGTCGCTAAATAGCATTCGGTAACGGTCAAAATTGCTATATTCGTTGAGATATTATACCCGGAATTTTTCATGATTACAATACTCATTAATTTTTATCTCAGTTTTTACTTCGTACAAGGAAGTAAAAACTGAGATAAAACGATAAACAACATGATATTTATTTAGTCAGAAGAGGGAAACTTTGTACATCAGAACCCTTTTTCACGTGCTGAAAATAATTTTTAATGTTTCTAGATAACACAGAACGTTACATTTCATTCATATTGATATTGTTGCGTTATACGGGTTCGTGGATTTGAGAGTATCCGATGAAAACACGATGCAGAACAATAAAAAACACAATTTATTTACAAGAGTCACTATTTACAGCACAGTTCCAAAATTACCTTTAAAAGCGTCGGAAATCTACAATAAATACGCTGAAACAATCAGCAACACAGCTTCAGGCTCTAACTGTAAAGGTAGCTTCGCGGCAACACTAAACTTATAATAAACACCGTGGAACAATCACCAATACACTGTCAAGCTATACTGTAAAGGTAGCTTCACGGCAAAGCACTATCTCGATCGCTTTCCGTTCACGAAACTCTCGCGTAGCTTAGCACTCACAGTAAGCAGCTATTGTTACAAGGCAGCGATTCTCACAATTCTCACAATGCCGGCTCTCAGAAACGCAAGGGTTTGTTGGAGCTTTAATTCTTATGAGTTTGTGTATAGGTTTTAAGTTGAATACCAAATGATAAGTCAATATTTGGATAAACAATTCTCAAAACATGAATGTGTAAAGTTTGTGACAACATGATAAATACAATATATACTGTAAAAATAGTGTTCAAATCAATCGTAAATAGTGACCAAGAGCTCCAACAGAATAATTAAATTTAATGCGTTGTGAAATAGGTAGACGGGTCCAGTGTTCTAAATTAAAGTGAAAACATTACAAAAAAGTTAAAATTAAACATGGAATTTATTAAACTATTGCAAAATCTTGCATGCATTTATTTACTATCTATATAGCAGAAGTAAACAAAAAGGCAAATTGTTAGTTGCGAAACAGCACTTGTATATTAATATGAATATAAGGTTCGTCACTTTCCTTTTCGGATAATAAATTAGAGGCTTGATACCGTTTACTTTGGTACATTTAGTAGGTGCCAACTAGCAAATGAAAAGTGTGAGATTACGTTTGTGCATGAATATCCGAGAAGACTTTATTGCACCGTAGGTAATGCAATTCCCACCTTGCTTTGTTTTTCCAACTTTTCAGAAACGTTAACTCATAAATACGGCGTTCCTTTCCTAAATAGAATTCTTAACAGCGTTCGAAGGAAATAGCGCTGTGAACACGCCAACCGCAAATTAAGTTTTCAATTTAGAGAACACTTTCTAGCTAAAAAAAATTTCGCTGCAAAAAGCTTTTATGACTAAGTCTCTTGGAAAATTGGTTTTGCGTCGGATATTTAAAATTTCCCGCTGGGTTATGAGACTGCGATATTTTAATAAAAATCTTAAATATGAGCCAGCAGAAGAATGTGGTGTAATGCGCTTTTTATGGTAACGTCGTAAAGCGTTTGGCGTTGGCGATTTTTTTTTATCATCATTTGGCGCTGCGGTAGCATTAAATTCATCTAAGAAAATATGGAAAGGAATTAGAAGGGAGGGAAAATATCGCCCATTGTTGCATTTCGGATCTAATGTGAAGCATTAACGTTTCAAAGATAATGTGATTTTGAATATAGAGATATGAACGGCAGAGTCCAGATTCAGGTATCATCTAATGGATGGTAATCTCAGAAGAGAGGATGGATTTTCGCCGGGATGGAGAAGCAAAGAAAGACTTTTTTTTGTAATTTTTAACGTATAATTGTATTATAAAGTAAATGGTATTTCCCCTACTTCTTTAAGGAAAAGTTTCAAAGTAAATTACAACCATCTTTTACATTCACATCAGATACAAACGAATGAAGCGTAACGTATGGTTTTATATCTATCATGTCCGCCTGATACGTTCATGTTACTAGATAAAATAACATGGGGGAGGAAAATGCATTAAGAAAATTAATACGAATATTAGGATGAAAGAGTATATATTTGAGTGTTATGGAAGTTCCCCTAAAATATGGAAGAAAGAAACTTCAGAAAATCTTATGAAATAGGTAGAATAACAAGGCATAATAATCTTTTAATGTGCCATACATATCTCGTTAACTTCAACTTTTATAATATGAAGTTGTTTAGCCAGTTGTTTTCCCCAAGGTCTATTGAAACTTCCTATATTGTCTTGACTAATCTCATTAGTCTGACCTCATGAGAACAAGCCCACGAAATTCATCGTGACAAGGATTACAAGATTATGCCTGTCGTTCGCAAGGGGCTTGGACACCATTTAGGTGACAGTACAATTTTGCCCAATTCCACAACAGTTTTGAGGAAAAGCACCCCAAAAGGTGGGGCCAAGTTGCTCCCACCCCTCTTTCCCACCCACCAATATACACAAGAAGACTTTCGACTAAGTAATATATCGAAAGTTCCCCATACCGAAAATACATTATATTTACAAACATCCACGCCTTCGCCGGAATTCGAACCCCGGCGCTTCGGCACGGCAGTCAGAGTCACTAACCGTTAGGGGGGCAGAAACTTCTTATAAAATCCTCCACGTACAGATGGGTACTAAATAACTGAAAGACCTTTGAGCAACCTAGTATATCGGTTTGTATCCTTTACTGTTTATTTTTATAAATAATTTTGAGGAGTAGGTGTAATGTATCACTTTCAAACATTCAATCGATTTTTTTTCCTTAATAGTCAGCTGTCGTTTGCATTCCACACATTTTATTTCTAAGCTGATTCGATTTATCATACAACAGCACTTTACATGTACGGGCTTCTTGCTTCAGCTTTCTTGAACCTAAATCGTGTTAATATATAAAGATTTTATCCGTAAAATGAATAATTTTTTCTATCCGCACTAAAAGCTACAGAAAATTAGTATTGTGGTGTAATAATTGTCCCGTTCCTGAAGACAAATGCGAACACTTGAAAATGATGAATTATCAGAGATGCTTAATAACTGTAGACTGATGAGGGTTCTTAAAAGATGCGAATAAATTACTCCAAATTTTTAAAAGTTTGCAATTTTAAGTACTCCCCACTACATCAGGAAAGTATAACACTGCAAACTGCTTAAAATTTATAATTTTTCATGAATATTTTTTGATTCAAATAGCGATTACCTCAAGCTCTTCTATTTTATTTGTTTAAAAGTCCTGCTGTATTTGCAAGTATATTCCTTTTATCTGTAGCTTATGTCTCAAATTAAAATTAACACATATTTAAAGTACATAACAAATTTTAAAAAATTCAGTTTGCGTTTACTTATGCTATATGTATATATAAAACAAATAAGATAATTAATTATTATATTTAAAAATGATTAGACTAATTTGCATCCAATCTTAAATTTAAATAATAATCCAAGACATATGTATTTTGTATCTTATTCTTTATGGGTATTTCTATTTGAGAGCTTACATTACTAAATTCCTTATTTTTGCAGCTCTTCTAAAATCTGAAAATGGGCTCAAGATTCAATTTAAGTTGATCTGAGCATTTGAAAAACGTATTTACTAAACTGCTCCTGGAGCTTAATGATAAGCTACTTTTATCTGTTGACTAACATATTTCGATTAACGTGTTATCGAAGCAAAACGTTTAGCATAAAATGTTTGACAGCAAACATTTCTGGTTAAAACGTGGGTAAATACTTATTGTAAAGTTCATCATAACGTGTAACGTAGATATGAGTCAGCTTCCGTTTAAAAACTATCCCATGAAAGCAACTCTCTCTCTTGGGCTGATATCCATATGTACACTACGAAAAAAAGGACAGCTCTATATCTTCCGTTCTACTGGGCCAATTGACGGAATTCAAATTGCGTCTTTCATGTCTCGAAAGCGCGACTGAGCATATATATTAGATTTATATATAGTATCATTCTAACATAAGTATTTTGACACAAAATCGGACTTTTTCTGAAGTGACATACGTATTTTTTTACATATTTCCATTCTACGACTCAAATTATGCTTAATATTTAATTTTGCAAAATTTGGTGAGAAATTTAGAGAGAAATTAAAAAATTTATTTGGCGCATTTTTTCCAGTTTTCGCCAAGAATAATCTTGCTTGGCAACCTATTTTCATTGCAAACGAATGGGAAAAAATCGTTCATACTTTCAAATGATTTTAACAAAGTGCGTAAATCACATTTGGCGTTATTATCGCTTAAAAAAAAGATGTCAAATTTCAAAACGCTCCAATATGTAAATTCAGGTACATCTTAGGAACTTTTGAATAAAAAACTCTAATTTTCTGAAGTTGTGTCTAGAAATACATCTACTTTAAGACGATGTTAAAAATGTTATAGGTTATCATACAAAAATTGTTTCGAAAAATTTATAAAAAATATTAAAAAATACAAATTTAAAAAATAAATCATAAAAAATGTGCGAATTATATTTGGAATGAACCTAAATTTCGAATTCTGGAAAAAGGAATCAATAAGTTTAATAAGAAAAGAGATATTAATAAATATATATCAAATTCAACTAACATTGAGGAGCTAAAATTTTGAGAGCTAATTTTCTGAAAACTACTCATGCGATTTTTACAAACTTGGCACTTTGGCATAATTTGAGTCGCAGAATCGAAATATGGAAATAAATGGACATGTCATTTCAGGAAAATTCCGATAGTTATGTCAAAATACCTATATTAGAACAATGCTATATATAAATCTAATCCTAAGTCGGCTTTCGAGACATGAAAAACGCAAGTTGAATTTCCTCAGTCGGCCCAGTAGAACGGGAGATATAGAACTGTCCTCCCCTTTTTTTCGCAGCGTATGTCTCTATAATCTAAATAAAATTGAAGTACGATAACAACCGGCTCGGAAGGGGTACCTAAAGTAATTCCTGCGATAAAATGCAGTTCACATATATACACAAGAGAAATCATGAAAATTGCACCAGTTCACATCCCCGCCGAGAATCAAACCTCAGAATCAATATTAATGGTTTTTGTATTAACAATCTATCAGCTGCTAATCGAAGATTTGTGTAGTTAATAGATTGAATCGCATTTGTAAGAACAATTTCCTAAACTAATAGATATAATGGCTCTTCTGCTGTGCATGACTACGTATCCATGATCAAGATCATTTAAAATGGATTATCTAAGGATTTCTGTAACTTCAACTGCATTATATCATACATGAAATTATACATATTCTCCTCCGTATAATGAAAGGCTGATGTCGATTTCACATAATATCTCTATATTTTATGCATCTATATTTCTCCATATTTTTGTGTAATCAGTGCACGATAATCAATCACAGGTATCAATATTATTTGTCTAGTCCAAATTTCCTAGAAGGTTCCTTAGCCCCCCTGGGAGTGGATAAATTTTAAAGGGTTCATTAAGGATTTTAAGAAGAAGTTGACTGTGGGTCGATAGCCGAATTTGCATCTGCAGTCAGTCGGCATAGTCAAGATACTGTTAATCAAAAAAATTATTTATCAATAAAATTGATAATTAATTATTTATTTACATAAATCTATATAATACAAAGCCAAGTCTTACTCAGAACATGTATACTAGATGCGCTAAGTTTTGAAATATAAAAGTAATCCATTTAATATGGAAAACAAGAAACAAGTTGAATATTTTTGACCGAAGTCATTTAAGAATTAAGTCGAAAATTTTGTGCCAAAGATTAAACAAGTTGCATCCGTACATCACCAAGCTCAACCATCACATTGATTAGAATTAAAATCGGACTTTTTTTCTTAAAATGATCCCTTCTGCCATTAGAATGTATGATTTTTTTTGAAAATTTGTTTATATTTATAAAAATACAAAATTAATGAATTATTTATTTAATAAACCATTTTTCCAAATTTACTAAACCGTTTTTATACTTAGTCAAATTGTTATCTTAAAGTTAGTTGTATGCAGTTATTTACGTTCTGATTATTACAGATGCTAGGTCGATATAGGAAACTACAGTTTTAAACTGTGTCGACGCAAGAAAAAATAAGGAACCCTAGTCTATCATAGAGAAAAATATAAATGGATGGATGAAGAAAACTATTCTTCCAAAAGGTGTCGATGCAAGATAAAGTTTTGGAACCTGTGGTCTAATCATATATTAGTGGTGATAAATATAAAAAAATCTGATTTATACACCACATGACTTCTTTGCAAGGAATATTAAATTATATGCATTTTGGATTTCATTTAAACTTATTGCATTGAATTAAATCTACTTCTCCGATAGCGCTTAAACCACAGTAGAATAAGTGCACTTTGAAATTCACTATATTTGTTTACCACAGCGACACTCTGGTGCTAGCTTCACTTAACAGTGTAACATCTCATTCATTTTATAACTCAGAATGCACAAAAATTATGTATATCATCTGGAGAATTACCTAATCGTTGCTACATGTTCTATTCAAATACTATAATAAATCTAAAACGATGTGTAAAAGGAATTAAACAAACAAACAAACAAAAAAGAATCAGTTTTTCACAGACGATTCAGTATTCCTCATTCAAAAAATCCAATCTAATTTCGCGGCAAGCCAAAAATAATACAAACTCAAAATATCTACATTAAAAATTACGAAGTAAATCTTCAACACTTATTTCTCAAATAAATTCCAGATTGAATTAAGCATGACTTCATTCGAATAATAAAAGAAGGAGTTATCTTTGTTGTTGTTAAGCTTAATTTCTCTAGATTGGCAACAAATCCACTATTCTGCTAAGTTTCAAATGTAAACAAATATGGCAGCCATGAGAAAAGGGATTAGGCTTAGCCGCACTAAAACAACTTTTAAATTGTTGATAATTCTACAAATCTTGCATGAAGATTTACTAAAGGCATACAAACCTTAACCGGAAGATGACAACAACATAATTCAATCATTTTTAGAGCACAAAATGCATAATTTACGAATTTAAAAGAATAAAAAAAAATTGAGCTCACTAAGCAGAGTAACAGAGTGGATATACATATACATAAATTTATACATATACATATTCATAAACTGGATTTACTAAATGCATAAAAACCTTAACTGGAAGATGAGAACAACGTAATTCAATCATTTTTAAAGCAAAAAATGCATAATTTACGCATATAAAAGAATAAAACAATGAGCTCACTAAGCCGAGTAACAGAGTGGATATACATATACATAAACTTATATACTTTTGGTGCGTCCGATTGCAACCAAAATTGGAGGTGCACATCTATATGTTATATCAGTCCGATATGCAAACTTTCAACTTTCTGAGGCTATTCGTTTTTGAGTTATGCGAGATGCATACACATACACATACGTACGTATGTACATACGCAAAAACGCTGCAAAAAATCCCTTCAGAATGCATTTTAAATCAGTTTTATAATTTTATTGGGAAAAAAGGGTCCTCTATTCTGTTCTTACGTACGAATGTCTTTCAAAAACATCGTTAAATTGCATTCGATAGAGGTCAAAATAGATATTTTCGTTGAAATATTACAGCCGAAATTTTTCGTGATTACAATACTTCCTTTTTACTTCGTGCGAGGAAGTAAAACTAAAATGCTAGCTATAAACGTTTTGCAATTTTATATGTAAAATTTATGATTTTATCCTTATAAACAATGCATAACAACCTGAATACATAAAATATTTTATAATTAGGAAGAATATATTTAAATATTGTTGAAAATAAAGCCTGTATTTATAAAATTTATATGACTATGTAAAAACAGCAGCTATTACATTAATCCCTGATGTAACAAACAAAGAATAAAATGTTAATTATGTTTTTCTAGTACAACTATCAGAAAGTAAAGCAGAAATAAAGGTATGAATCAGTCAAGATCTTACTAAGTTATCAGACATTTTATCGTTTATCAGCCATAATAATTGGAATGAAATGCGAGAAAAAGATTTTAAAAATGTCTGTTTTAAACTAAAAAATTAAATTCTAAACATACTAATGGCAAAGAATGCATTCAAATCTCTCAGAAAATGGTCATATTTTAAGAATTACACTAGTACTGAAGGTAATTCTTGAAAATGATATTCATGAGAAAACAGAGTGCTAAAAATATTATTATCTTCCAGTGTATAACTCAAAACGCATACTATTTTTGAGCCCACCAGCAAAATTACAAAACCATTATTTTTTCATTTTTCTAATTTAGGCTGACAATTATTGATGTAAATGAGACGAATATATACCCAAATTTATTTCCCCGTCAACCTTTTAATTTCAGAGTTCTGTATGATGTATACCTGTCTCTATGAATACCCGTCATTTTAACTGGTTAGCTAGTTTAAAAGTTAATATTAATAAGCCGATTTTTTTAATGAAAATATTTTTCTAATGACAAATGTAAACGTTAGAACATAGATAGTAAATAAAAATTATAATTCAACAAAAATGTCTTTCGATAACTTCGAACCCAACATCATCGCACCGCAATATGCCAGAAAAAGGGATATGCCACGTGTGATTATCTGCCAATTGTGCATGCCTAAAGCGTAGACATAAAGCCTTAGGCTCAAGACAAAGGGAATATCTGCAGTCGTTGAATTTTAGTCAGTGTGACACGACGTTTTACATAAAATTTCAATTAGTATAAGCAGAGACCACCGAGAAGAAAATATTAGATTATCATGAATAATAGCAATATCATTATAAAATCAGAGCAAAGTACTAATTATACTTCCTTCTGAAGAAATACGCTTCTTTAGCTATGGTGAGTAATTCAAGAAGAGATACTGAATTGCTTGAGAGAATAGTTAGTATCAAATTATCCTAACTAATCTCTCAAACAATTCATTAATGAAGAGTGCTCTGCTAAGTCTACTACCTTAACTTCTCTTTTCACTGATAAAAATAACTACAAATTTGTCCAAATGAACGGTTATCGGTAGTTCTGCTGTTAAGACTAAGTTTTTTTTAACTTTCGATTAATCGGTTGTCTTATGAAAATACGTGATACCCGTCAATTTTGCGTTTTGGCGATTCTACAATGACATAGACAATAAAAACTGAAAATAAAATGAAGTCTATTAAAATTTGAATGCATTCATATATTAAACAGAGATCATACTGCATCGTCTGTACTTCAGATAAATATTTTATTACTTTATAAGATAAGTACAGTGGCATATGTATCTGGCATTTTCAACAAAGTTCGGACGCTTCCGAACTTCTCAGAATTTTTTTCTAACGAATTTTATTTCTTCCACAATTTTTTTGGCATTATTTTATATAAATACATGCTTGGATCCTCTGTTTTTTACTATTCTGAAACAAACAACGAACGTATGACAATAGCATGATTAGTTTTATGCAGGAACAAAATCATCAGCCAAAATCAGTTAGGAATTTGAAAATGGTAATTTTACATCATATTATAATGTAATCTGTATGCAGATACTTCTTTCACACGTGACTGATGATGCCACTACTTTGACCTTAAAACGTCTGCCAGAACACATACCAAAAAAGCGATACGAAAAAATCACAAAGCGGATATCATAGCACAACTCCTGCCCACATATTATTACTTTCTCTGGAACAACAGTATTCGATGGAAGGTTACAAATATAATACTAAAATAATAGTGCAGTCTGCGTGAACTCTCGATATTGTTTTTGTGCTATTTCTGGGCATTTTCCCTGAGAAGGATAACTTCTGTTGTATAAAATTCATTCACAATGTAAACATGACTCACGCCATGCATCAATCACAGTAACAATTTTCACAAACTGGCACCTCATTGTGTTTACAGAAATAAACTGAATGGTGGAGACATTGCATCTTAGCTTTAAAAACCAATACCTTCCAATACCTTTTATTATCTTTTATGACATTTCAATTTTATTCTTTATGGATAGAACATAGAACAATAATTTATCCCTGAGAAATTACTCAATAATATTATTTATCATTTTATGCTATATTAAAGATATTTTATAAAGATTAAAATATTATGTTCATTAATATTATTTATTACCCTTCACATTTTTGATAAAATACAGTTCATAAGAGCAATATTTTCTGTACTACTCTAAATGTTTATCAGATCGATAGCTTTGGCATGAAGCCATCATAAAGCTAGTAAACACATAAATAATCCTAATAATAATTTCATAATAAACCTATTACATAAATAAAAAAATCTGAAACGTTTCAGCTTTTAAATTACGTCCAAAGGGGCGTTTTTTCATCATTTTGTGTGTTACCTTTATTTATTAATATCATGTTCTTCCCTCTTAAACCATAAAATTCAGTTAACATGCATTAATGCATATTCTTCATTATTTAATTTCTTTAAATATAATACAGGGCTGCAATATTCGGCGGCAACAGTTTGAAAAGTGAACCGTCATTTAATGTTTTCGACGCAAAATCACAAAATGAAAGCAAGAGTCCTTCAGGAACAAAGCTCCTTTGGACTAATAATAAAATAATCTAACTCACATCTTAACATGTTGCTTCGAATATTGCATATCACAAGACCACATTAATTGACCATTAAAAATATCCGAATTCCGTTACGTAGACCATTCATACCTATGCAATGCATTTAAATCTATGTTCATTCTTAAAAATAAATAACCTAATAACAAACCTAATTAAATAACCTAAAACAATACTACGTTTTATTCTTAGTACTCTACATAGTTTTTGTTTATCAAAGAAAAGGTGACCGTATAATAACCACTGTGTCTTATAATATTGAGTCTTAAAACATTAAAAAATTCTATTAAAGTGGAAATTACACCACAGATTATAAATTCTTGAAACGTATTTATTTAATCTCAAAATTGAACACAAAAGAAGCTTCTGAAGATGTGACAAATTTAGGATTAAGGAAGAAAGATAAAAATAAGCGTGCTTTTTAGTTGGAGTCGAACATGGAATTTCAAGTTCAGTACTCTAAAAGTTACATCACATGAGCACGTGAAGTAAGTGATGTCAATCTTTTCATTTCCTCCATTTAGAGTGGGGAAGGGGAGACTCGGCGACTCCGATTTCGCAGTTTATATCTGTTATATATAGTAATTGATTACATATCACTTAGATTTGTATAATAGTGAAGAATTGTCAGCTGCCATTTTAGTTCGGTTTCTCTCATTTGCAAGTTACATCTTGCTTTAACATTTGAAATTTATTTCCTTGGTAAAAATTGTATATATTCAAAATGTTTTTTCTCGGGCTTTATTAAATGTTAAATTCAACTGTGCTTAAATGTTAGCCATTCTCTATGAACAGTGTGAAAGACTTTATAAAGGAAATCTTTATGATTTCTGAAAACTTATTTACTTAAACGAGAATTTCATATATGGTTTTATTTCAAGACATTTTCTGTATTTACCTTCTTTCGTATTTTAAATTTCTGCTTTTTTTGGATTTATCAAATATTTGTCATAAAAGTATATATTAATCTCAATGAATTTAAACATTTCAAGATTTCCTTCCTAATCAGTATAATTTAGAAATAGAAACTCTGTTAATATCTTCTCAAAAATCATTTAATTTCTTTTTGAAAATCTGCAATCCCCTCAGTGAATTTGATTTCTTTCAACAGAACAAAGCGAAATGTTCTATGCAATGTTTCTTACTAAAATAGAAACAGAAGATACCGAAGAAGTTTTAGATACTTCTTTAACCGGATTAATTTAGTATTTTGAATTTTTATTTTTATCCTTTTTTTTCCACTAGTGTCTTTAAATTTCACTGATGCGTTGTTTGCATGTGTGGACATAAACGAGATTTTGTAAAATCCTCCTCCTAGCATGTTGCTTCGAATATTGCGTGATTACAAGAAATTATTAATTTACCATTAAGTGTATCTGAATTCTATTCTGGAGGCCATTTATGTCTGCGCTATGAATTTAAATCAATGCTCATTTATACACGATCAGCGTAGATATTAGTATACAAACTATAAGCGTAGAATGTTAAGAACTTGACTAACATGAATTGTTTATTTCAAACGGAGAATAATAATATGCAAATAAACATGTTTTATTTATCTTTATTTCTGAACGTATTAATATACCATGTTTTAAAACATTTGTACAGTATATTACAATAAATAAATGTGACGCTTTCGACAAAAATCAAATATCAGAATTGCATATTGTTGCGAAAAATTCAGCGGTTGCGCCTGTATGTAAGCTTTCCGGCATAGCACTAGGGTTGCCATAAAATACTGTATGGTAGGGTTGCCAGATTGGCGACCTTATCGCCCATTTGGCGACCAAATAGGCGATATCCCATGGTCCAATCGGGAAGCTTCTAGAATAAATTTCTGTCGAGATATTTCTCGAAACCTGTGGAACCTAAGGAAAAGCTATATAAACCTGTTATGTATTACTTATTTCAGTTGTGATTTAAATTGTTTTAAAGGTAATGATTTAACTTATTTGCTTCAGACTTAAAGTTTAATTTGTTTTAATTTTTGTAGTTGAACTTAAGTTTCTTTGGTTTGTTTAAAAGTAATTGTAGTCATTTAATTTGTTCTCTTGGCAGTTTTGGTTAACGCTGATTTTAGTTGCTTGTGTAATTAATTTTTCTTCTTTACTTTTGGTTGGTTAATTATTTAAATTCTGTTTAGTTAATTATTTTCTTAACTTTGGTTGTTAATGTTAATCTCTTGCTAAGTTGATCCTTAAGGTCAATCTTTTTAAAGTTGTTACACAAGTTGGTGTTTAAAGTTTAATTTAAGTTTTTCTATTATGCCCCCTTTTCTGCTAAATTTGGGATCCATATTTTCTGACTTTGGTGGTCGTTTTGGTGTTGTGGAGAATATATAAAAATTTTCATACTTGATTATTATTTTAACTGAAGTAATTTTTTATTTCTTACTATGGTGGTCGTGTTTGGTGTCGGAATAAACCCAAGAAAATTATCTGTGAAATTATTATATTTTTATTTAAGTACTTATCAGTATTGAAGTTAATTTGTTGTAAAATCTATAATTTACACTTATCCCTTCAAAACTTTCGATTTCAGTCCGTTGCCCTTCCAAAGAGATTTATAGCTTTGTTTTCGATTTCTTCGCCCGCTAGACGGTAGTCTGTGAAACCTCTGTCAACATTAATAAAAATTGCACCCTGCGGAGAGGCTAGTTTCTACATCACTAACTCTGCCGCAGGGTCAGTTTGGCGGGTTGTTTTTGCTTACTCGCAGGTTTTTCCTATGTTGGATTGGGACCCCTCGTCGAGGCTAGCAGCGATTCGTCGCCAGGTCATGGAGCTCTTTCTACCTTGGACTGCTCCTTCCTGCGTGGTTTTTCCCTGGGGTTGCCGGGCTGTTGGCGGTTTTACTACCATCAAAAAATCGCCAATCAAGCGGTCTTGGCGTTTCGAGTAAAAAGGCTTGGGAGCCGGCGACGGAGGACTGACGGGGAGATTGACATGCAGCCATTTTTTGACGGAAGGAGACGGAGCTGAAAGCGTCAGCGTTATCAGAGAAACATCGATGTCGGAAGAAATAGACGAGAGAAGGATACTATGGAGGGCGACGAAAATGTCCAAACTTAACTAATATATATATATATTTTTTTCTCTCCATTCTAGAAAAGAAAGAAACCATATCTACAATGTATTTCACCCTGTAATCTTCACTGTTTGGAACGTAAAATTGTCTTACTGAGTGATGTTGGCCGAAGTTTGTTGTCATCAGTATCTACAATGTTAAATTCCCTGTTGGCATGGGTATGATTGTTTTTACTTTTCCACATCACCGCCACCATGTATAAATTCTGTATTAATTCAATATTATCTTAACCCGGGTTTGATCGCGCTGGGTGTCTCACACCCAGTGACTCCTTTTTCGCGCCTTTTCTTCCCAATCTTTTTTCAAAAATGGACGAGTCTTCGTGTAGCTGCCTCAAAGGTCATAACCTTGGAAGGGGAGAATCGGCGAAAGGATTCTAAAAATAGATCTACTTAAATTGCGGGGCATGGGTATCTCACACCCAGAGCGAGCATTTCTGTAACTCTTCTCAGTGCAGGCAGACGTATCTAAATCGTTCTTTCGTTATGGCGCGTTACCGCACTTATGACGAAGAAATGCGGTATTTCTAAAATTTACTGGATACTGTTTCTTCTGATGAGGAAAATATAGAGGAAGATAATGATTTTTCAGGTAATGAAGAGCAGATGATGAAGAATATTGTAGTGATCATGATTCTTCAACAGAAATTGAATCTGATTCCGAAAACGATGTTTCAGATTTAAGTGAAGATGATTATTTTCTCGGAAGAGATAACATAACGAAGTGGAATAAAGAAAATTTCAAAGCTAATGTTAGAATTTCTGCAAAAAATATAATATCAAAACTCCCAGGAAATACGCCCGTTTCAAAGAATGTAACTTCTCCTGTGGATGCTTGGAACCTCCTTATATCTTCTGATATGATAAAGAAGTTAGTGCATTGGACTAACAGTTTTATAGAATCGATTCGAGAGCCTTCATCATGGGAAAGAGATGCAAAAGAAACTAATGAGGCTGAAATTAAAGCATTTATTGGATTGCTTTATCTCATTGGTTTGCATAAATCATCACATGTGTATATACGAGATCTTTGGGCAACAGACGGCACAGGAAAAGAAATATTCCGTACAACCATGTCATCAACACGTTTTTATTTTTTACTGAGATGCATCCGATTTGATGATATACAAACTCGCCAGAGCAGAAAAGAATTAGACAAACTGGCCCCGATGCGTGAATTCTTCGAAAATTTTGTAGAAAACTGCCAAAAATTGTATGACGTTGGAGAGTATGTAACCATAGATGAAAAATTAGAATCTTTTAGAGGACGATGTCCATTTTGTCAATAAATGCCAAAGAAACCATCGAAGTATGGAATAAAAGTTTTTGTGCTCGTCGATTCGAGAGTGTTCTATACTTGGAAAATGGAAATATATGCCGGTAAACAGCCATTTCAAGTAGATAACTCTCCCAGTAGTGTCGTAAAAAGATTCATGTATAATTCAGAAATAAATCTAACAGTTTATAAATGGTACACTTCTTATCCACTTTCACAAGAACTTTTGAAAAAAAAATATAACAACTGTTGGAACATTGAGAAAAATAAGAAAGAAATTCCTCCAATATTCTTGAATACAAGAAAAAGGGATGTTTATTCTTCCATGTTTGGATTTCAAAAGTGCATTCGACTCTTGTTTCGTATGTACCAAAGAAGAATAGAAATGTTCTTCTGCTTTCAACAATGCATAATGATAATGCAATAGACATCACTACTGGAGAATCCCGAAATAATAACTTTCTATAATATAACGAAAGGAGCCGTCGATGTCGTCGACGAAGTGGCTGCAACGTATCCAACAGCTAAGAAAACAAATTAATGGCCTATGACGATATTTTATGCAATGCTGAATGTAGCTGCAATAAATGCACGCGTTATTTTGCTATCCACTAATGAACCACCGACTCAGAATCGAACACAACGTTCTTTTCTGAAAAGTTTTTGATTTGAACAAATCGAAGACTACAAAAAGATCAGAAGTCAGCAAACAATGCTCCCGCAAAGTTTGAAAGTAAAACTGGTAAAGAATGAGGACTCTCAACCATCTGCTAAGAAGGCAAAATAATAATTAAAAGATGTGCTGAATGTGGATCTAAAAAAGACAGAAAAACAGAATATATTTGTGAAAAATGTCAAAAATATGTATGTATGGAACATATGGCATGTATTTGTAGGAAATGTACAGAATAATTGTAAGTAATATTTTAAATATATGTTTAAAACTGTTTTGACTTTTATCTTTTTCTTCTCTTTTATGTTTTGTGTAAATTTTATAGTAGAAAGTAGGAAGAAACCACCTTGGGTATGACACACCCAGCGCGTGTAATGCCGTTCGTTTTTCTAGCGCGTGTAATGCCGGGTTAAGTAATATTTGGTTTTTTTTCAACAGTTAATTAAATTATGACAAAATGTTACACAGCTGAGTTTCTAAAGGAAAATTTTCATTGAAGAAGATTTCCCAAGTGTAGCTCTCAAAATTTGTTTTCGATTCTTTTGCAAGTTTCAATAATATCTGTGTAATGCTTCTAATTTTCGTATGCATGTCTTAGCTCGTGAGAAAAAAACACTTCCAAAATTGTGATTTTAGTCAAAATAACTCGGATTGGATCGTTGGATAAAAAACGGTACTTACGAATTAACGCAAGCACCTTAGACCTTGCCAAATATTCAGGATGTGCCAAACTCTGGCAACCACGCACATAACAATTCTTCCGGCAGCCATGATTTTAACAGTCAAGCAACGCCGTCATTTTCGTATGAGTTTTCCCTCTCCCCAACGGTTTTTATAAACAGCTCGTGATATATTTTAAACCATGAGCTTGTGTAACTTTTCAGCAATGGAAGAAACTGCGGTAAATGCCTACAGGAATACAGAATTTTGCTGAAAATGTTCTAAAGGAAACAACGAGGAAATGCATTTCCTAGATAGTCTCTGTTACCGAGGATTGCGCGAAGCTGTAATATTTCCTTAAGCGAAAACAGATCGCTGTGTACTTGGAGACAATAATAGCACAAAAAAAAATACATAAAGGTACGAAGAAGAACGTGTTTTATTTTTAATGCATCATATAATCCTTATTTAATAATTCAAGTTTGTATTTCAAATTGTAAAGTATGTTTTCTTTTTATATGTCGAAAATGTTTACGCACGATATATATCGATAGCTTAGGAATCTTTCTTAAAAAGGCGCAAAAACCGTCAACTTGCACACTAAGTAACTTTTACCTTTTCATGTGTAAAAAATTGACGTATTGCGCCAAGGTGGTTGCAAGTGCTGGGCGTAATACTTGACTGTTGAGAGTAATGTTTTCTTAATTAAATGACGGTTGAAAATGTTTGATTCCTTAACTTTGAATATCCATAAATATAACTAGTCTTCACTGATTGAAACATCCATAAGACAGAAGCGTGTCATCATGAAGAAAATGATTGCCGAAAGCCTAATATATCATTACGAAACGCGAAACGTTTCTCGAAATTTATTCTAAAGCATAATGGTCGAGTAATGCTTCATTCAGTTGAGCTGGTCTGTTAACAACCACTGCTAATTTGCCTTGTATTTTTCAAAAAATAACCATCTGATACTTCTCATGAATTGTTTCATACAAAAGTCAATAGTGTTAAATATCATTTCTAAAATTCTAGATGTAGCTTGAAAGTTGGAAGACCTTGTTTGCTAATTTATTTTAACATGCGAAATGCACGTACCACTAAGTTTAAAGGGAAAATGCCGTTCTGGAAAACTTCCTAACGGAAGCCAGCTCATATTCAGTTTAAAAAAAATAGTAAAATTTCATACAGACATTTGAAACCTGGTGGAACCAAGGTCTATAGACAAACAAAGTTAGCTCTTAGGATTCAGTGACGTTATACGAGAGCAAACCTTTTAGTACAGCAAATTTCAGTAGAACTACTACTAAAGAAATTTTGAAAGGGAAAATAATTTAATCTGTATAACAGATAGTGTAATTAATATCATATGAATTCGTTTTGACCTGTTTTACCGAAAACTTATGTATTATCTCAACCACATTAGTAGAATTCGCCAAATTTCCAGAAGATGCCAAACTCTGGCAACCATGCGTACAATAGAGTTTCAGGTAAACGTAGCTATTGTAAGTTGCAATTCAAAAATCCACCGAATCACCTTTTTCTTTTATAAAAAATCTTCAAACTGCGCCAAGGCGGTTGCGCTAATACTTAAATACGTTTTCCTGGGAAAAATATGTAAGATATGTATTACTTTCATCTGTTCGTATTATTTTCATTTAATGTGCTTAATAAAACTTGCAGCTAATGTAATATTCAGTGTAAAGCTTACGATGTTTTTAATATAAGTTTATATAATTTACATATATTTTTAATCTATAATTTTTATATTTT
>KK112510.1:414674-474318 GCA_000611955.2 Stegodyphus mimosarum | reverse complement strand
ATAAATTTACAAATTTATTTAATTTATATAATTTTATATAATATTTTATAATATTATATAAAATATATATAATTTCTACCAGAAAAGAAAGAGTCAGAAATATTTAATTGTAATCATATTTTTAAACATTATTTCTCGCAAAACTATAAGCACAATTATTATAAAATGCATTAAATGTACATCAATAACAGTTCCTTAATCGGTATGTATATTTGACTGAGAAAATGCGTTTAACTCGCTAACTGTAAATGTTTATTAAGAAATGGAAAATATTTCTTAGTCTTAACCCGGCATTACACGCGCGAGAAAAACGAACGGCATTACACGCGCTGGGTGTGTCATACCCAGGGTGGTTTCTTCCTATTATCTACTATAAAATTTACACAAAACATAAAAACAGGAGAAAAAGATAAAAGTCAAAACAGTTTTAAACATATATATTTAAAATATTACTTACAATTATTCTGTGCATTTCCTGCAAATACATGCCATATGTTCCATACATACATGTTTTTGACATTTTTCACAAATATATTTTGTTTTTCTGTCCTTTTTAGATCCACATTCAGCACATCTTTTAATTATTACTTTTGCCTTCTTAGCAGATGGTTGAGAGTCCTCATTCTTTACCAGTTTTACTTTCAAACTTTGCGGGAGCATTGTTTGCTGGCTTCTGATCTTTTTGTAGTCTGCAATTAGTCCAAATCCCAAACTTTTCAGAAAAGAACGTCGTGTTCGATTCTGAGTCGGTGGTTCCTTAGTGGATAGCAAAATAACGCGTGCATTTATAGCAGCTACATTCAACATTGCATAAAATATCGTCATAGGCCATCGATTTGTTTTTTTAGCTGTTGAATACGTTGCAGCCATTTCGTCGACGACATCCACAGCTCCTTTCGTTATATTATAGAAAGTTATTATTTCGGGTTTCTTTGATTCTCCAGTAGTGATGTCTATTGCATTATCGTTATGCATTGTTGAGAGCAGAAGAACATTTCTATTCTTCTTTGGTACATACGAAACAATAGTCGTTTTTTTCGGAAATCCAAACATGGAAGAGTAAACGTCCCTTTTTCTTGTATTCAAGAATATTGGAGGAATTTCTTTCTTATTTTTTCTCAATGTCCCAACAATTGTTATATTTTTTTTTCAAAAGTTCCTGTGAAAGCGGATAAGAAGTGTACCAGTTATCCACTGTTAGATTTCGTCCTGAATTATACAGAGGTTCCATCAATCTTTTTACGACACTACTGGGAGAATTATCTACTTGAAATGGACCTTTCGGCTGTTTACCGGCATATATTTCCATTTTCCAAGTATAGAAAACTCTCGAATCGACGAGCGCAAAAACTTTTATTCCATACTTCGATGGTTTCTTTGGCATGTATTGGCGAAATGGACATCGCCCTCTAAAAGATTCTAATTTCTCATCTATGGTTACATACTCTCCAACGTTGTACGATTTTTGGCAGTTTTCTACAAAATTTTCGAAGAATTCACGTATCGGGGCCAGTTTGTCTAATTCTTTTCTGCTCTTGCGAGTCTGTATATCATCAAATCGGATGCATCTTAATAAAAAATAAAAACGTGTTGATGACATGGTTGTACGGAATATTTCTATTCCAGTGCCGTCTGTTGCCCAAAGATCTCGTATATACACATGTGATGATTTATGCAAACCAATGAGATAAAGCAATCCAATAAATGCTTTAATTTCAGCCTCATTAGTTTCTTTTGCATCTCTTTCCCGTGAAAAACGCTCTCGAATCGATTCTATAAAACTGTTAGTCCAATGCACTAACTTCTTTATCATATCAGAAGATATAAGGAGGTTCCAAGCATCCACAGGAGAAGTTACATTCTTTGAAACGGGTGTATTTCCTGGGAGTTTTGATATTATATTTTTCGCAGAAATTCTAACATTAGCTTTGAATTTCTTTTTATTCCACTTCGTTATGCTATCTCTTCCGATAAAATAATCATCTGCACTTGAATCTGAAACATCGTTTTCAGAATCAGAATCAATTTCTGTTGAAGAATCATGATCACTACAATATTCTTCATCATCTGGCTCTTCATTACCTGAAAAATCATTATCTTCCTCTATATTTTCTTCATCAGAAGAAACAGTATCCAGTAAAGTTTTCAAATACGGCATTTCTTCGTCATAAGTGCGGTAACGCGCCATAACGAAAGAACGGTTTAGATACCTCTGCCTGTACTGAGAAGAGTTACAGAAATGCTCGCTCTGGGTGTGAGACACCCAAGCCCTGCGATTTAAGTAGATCTATTTTTAGAATTCTTTTGCCGATTCTCCCCTTCCAAGGTTATGACCTTTGAGGCAGCTACACGAAGACTCGTCCATTTTTGAAAAAAGGTTGGAAAAAAAAAGTGCGAAAAAGGAGTCACTGGGTGTGAGACACCCAGCGCGATCAAACCCGGGTTAAGTTAAATATGAAGAAAACAGCTAAATCTTCTTTATCTCTTAACATGTTAATTTGAAAATCGATTCTCGGCTCACACGAACTGCACACAGACATTAACTAATAGTCCTCATTGTTGAGCTACAAAGTTCATATTTATCAGTGTTAACTGAAAAACTATTTTATGCTAAAATTTATTGAGAATACGACAAGTAATTGTGAAATTCACGAACTTTGTGAATTTCAAATTTATGTATTAATTTCAACACGAATTTTTTTCACTGCATTTTAAAAAAAACCTATACCATTTTTCTCTGTCCTACAGAACACTAAAGGCTTAGACATTGGCAACTCACTCTGTTTTAGGCACCTGGTGCCTGGACTGATTGGCTAAATGACCCTTTCGTGTTTTTCCAGCTAGGCTAATTAATAGAATTCAGGTGCTTTGTCTTAATTAAATAACCCAGCACTCATCTTTTTCTCTGTAAAAAATATCAATTCGAGTTTTCTAATAGCAAAAGGCAGTTTATAAGCATTTTGTCCTTAGCGTCCACATACAATGGTTTTTATTTTTGTGTTGACATGAAGACATGCTTCACATTGTTCTCCAAACATATTTAGTTTTCTAAATCGAATATATAACAGATAACTTAGTGAAAGTGGCTTCACTGATAATGAATTACATTATTTTTAAATATTTTTGTTTTAATTACGTAACGAAATCTGCTTTGAATTATTATTATTTTCTCTTATTTATATTTTGTGCGCTTTCGGAAAATAAGAAGCTTAATCTACATCGGAAATATAATATTTGCAATTAAAGCTTTCAAATATCATCTATCATTTTAAATGCATATGGACATTTTAAAATGACTTTTTTTCTTTTAATATTACTTTGCAGCAATTAGTTCTCATTTTGCGATGCAAATGAATTGAACAATTTTACGCATAAAATGGAGCATTAGAGAATAGAGCAGTATTAGGTAAAGTTGCTGAATTCGTTTTAAAAATATATTTGTTATCAACATACTTTGATTTCTTATCCCATTAAAAAGAAAAAAAAACATCTAATAAATTATTTTATATAAGCTTCTAAGTACATGAAGAATGAATAAGCTTTAATTGCAAACCAAAGCTACTTAATGAAAATCATTTTGAGACTTGGAATGAAAATCTAATTTAGAATGAAAATGAATGAATGAAAAGTTATTTTGAGTTAGCTAAAATAAATTTCAGATGTAAAATGCTCCAATTTATACATAAATATCATAAATCATAACATTTACGACATGTTTCTTAAAATAGTCTATTTGCGCGAATAAATTTCAACTTTTGTAAGCGTATTCATGGCAACGCTTCCCAACATAGTAAATTTGCCTCTCATTTTGTTCTTCACAAAAATTATTTTATACCGCAGTAATAGTTGTTTTTTAAACTGCAGATATTTAAAATGTATATTTTTCTTTCTCTCCCTTGTGACTATATATAGGTTGGATAAAATAATCCCAAGTTTGCAAACAAATTTAACTTTCCTTCTCAAAGATAGAAACATGTTAATCTCTAGAATAACGAGATTAAAAGAAAGTTTTTTCTAACGTCCTGTTTGCTTAAGAGATTCGAAAAAAAATAAGTCTCGAGAACTCTGTGTAATTACTTTTTATGTGGCAGAGGTCGGAACTAACGACCCCAAATGGCGTCGATAACTCGATTATAGGAAACTACAAGCTTGATTTCCTAAACTTTGAGTATAAAAACTGCAAGATACGTGCTCTGTACAGGTCACTGGATTTTTCGTTTATCTAAAACTTCGTTTTTCAGAGTATATTGCATTAAAGTACAGTTGGTCGTAGCTGCATCTTGTTCACGCTTTGAAGTTTTCTACTCTTTTATTTTTGTAAGTAGAGAAATTAATGCAGAAAACTGGTAGTTTGCTCTTAGTAGAAAGCTAACGGCTTTATAGAACGGTAATACATAAAACAATGGTGGCAATAAATGGAATGTTTATTTGTATATCTCTCAGGAATATAGAAAAATTTTATATTTGCTAAATTATGGACCGCTTTTGTTTAAAATTTGTATTTTTGTTGACAAGAGAATTTATTGGGTAAGCAGGTTCAATCACTTCAAAACCCTCTAACCGGCAAGGCCATATATATACGGCCTAGAATTTTTTTGTGACATCTGTAAGAACGTACACATACGTGCATATTAAAATATTTCAAAGAAATTAAGGCAATGCATTAAAAGCACACAAATCCAGATATGAAATACCAGGAGAGGTTTTACATCTAAATCAAGAAAATAATTTTTTCTCATAGTATTTCTGGGAAATTTGTGCTTTCTTAAAGAAACGTCTGGCCGATCAGAGGGTTTTAATTGTTCACTAATGTACCTGAGTCTGTCGACAAAGAGTTTTCTCAAATATTTGAAGTTCCATGTAAACTTCCCATAAGCATATATGCAAATATATATATAAACGTTCCCATAAGCATATATGGATATTTGAATTTCCATATATGCTTATGGGAACGACTAGGTACTTTAACGTGGACCAAAAACTTTAAAATCCAACACCTGTGTATAAAACCCATAACGTCATTTACAAGACATACAAAAGTATTCAGAAATATAAATAAATTTTAATTATAAATAGAGTAGACGTGTTAGGAATGCAATGAAAATTTTTTGCTGTGCAAAGTTTTAAGCGAACAGAGTTTCGACTAAGCAAGTCGAAACATATTAGACACTATTAATAAATCTTAATTTTAAATAATTGTCTTTTAACGCAAAAGAACGCGCCTCCTTGTTTAGAATTATTAAAATTTGTTAAATGAAATAAATTTTAAACTAAGTACAAGTAATTTTTTAATTATATGTAAAATTTAAAATATCTTATTTAATTTTTTAATTAAAATTATACATGTATATTACAATTCAACAATTAGCAGCTGTAGAGGAAAGCACATTTTGTCAGCTGGTAATTATTAAGTAATTTTCAGAGCAAAAGGTATGGAAAAGCCACACCTTCTGAATGCTAGCTGGTTAGGCTCTGGAATTCCATGACGAAGGTAAAGAGAGAAAATATACCTTATATTCTCTTCCATTTAAATGGTGACTGAGAAAGAAAGGACCCAATCGCCAAAAATTGGCGGTGACGAGTTATCGTCCAATACCTTTTAGTTCGGGCTTCACTTATAGAATCATCAGGTAATTTATCAGAGTAGGAACCATACAAATTTTGAATTGCTCTCACAGGCACTCGAATTTCCGACCTTCTAATTGTTAAGCGGACATGCTTTTGAGTTTTACTACGAAGGAAAAGAGAAAAAAAGGCAAAGGAAATGAAAATGCCTTACAGGCTTTGTCCCTTAAGAAATGATAATATGTTGCATCAAATTCGTAATTTTTAAGTTTATCAAAAACATGTTTTTAAAATTAAACTAATACTCATATCTCAACATGATCATATAAACTGTGTTTCTGATGCAGATCGTTTGAAAGACGTTTCAGAATGAATCTGATCCGTAGTGTCAGATATGTCGCATTTAAAACTTTCAAGAAACATACTAAGTCTAGAAATGTTTTTTTCATTCCTTACGAGTGGTGTAGCACCAGGGTGCCTGGGCAAAACAGCCCTACCCCTTGTAGAATTGATAGGTTGTTTCGAATTATAAGATATCATTAACCTGGGGAACAAGTCAGTTTAAGCATTAATATCATATATGTAGATTTTTTTTCTTTTTCTCACCCTATTAATATTATTGTGGTTATTAATATCCTATGCACTGTTTCTTAAGGAATTATGGGGTATGCAAATTCAAACAAGTTACGCAGACAATGCAATCTGGTAAAGCTGCCGAAGAACCGAACAGAAAGTCCTGAAAAGACATATACAAGCAAAACGAAAACAATAAAGAGAAAAGGAAGTGCAGACTTATGGAACGATACGAGAGACACATATGCAAGACTGAAACATGATAAATACTAAATACAAAACATACAAAACATACAGTACGATAAAATTGACAAGTACACTAGTCGTTAACATTTAAGATGGCCATGGGCCTTTTACAATTACTGTCATTAAAATTATAGTCATAAGTACGAATTACTGGATTTTCAATATTGGGCAGATTTGCATAGAATTTGCGGGCAAGCCGGCAGTAAAATTTACAAATTTCCTCGACTTTAAGCTCCTCATGTATCTTGCTGTTACGAATATACCAAGGAGCATTGGTTATCTGTCTGAGTATAAGATTCTGCACTCTTTGCAGTCTTTTTCTGGAGCTTTTGCATGAGTAAGCCCACACAGGGCAAGCATAACATAAGATGGGACGCAACACGGTTTTGTAAATGAGCAACTTGTTGTCTATGGAAAGTACACTGTTTCGAGCAATTAAGGGGTGTAGTGTGATTTTAGCAACTCGAAACTTTTGAATAATAGATGTGATGTGTGGGGTCCATGTCAGAGTATTACAGAGGATCAGCCCTAATTAAGGGGCTTGCTTGGCCCATGGGATTTCTTGTCCATAAAGAGATAGCTTCCCTTTAATTTTCTTCCTTCTGCTGAACAGTATCGCTTGAGTTTTGTCAACATTGACTTTTATTTTCCATTTAACAAGCCAAGCAGAAATGTTTTTCTCTCATTCCCTGTTCAGTCGAAGATTGTGTCGTTTCAACTCTTCGAGAACCAAGTTTATGCATGAATTATCTATTAGATATATTGAAGCTAATGAACAAGGAAGATTTGCCGACAAGGAAAATCGGAAAATGTATAAATTTAAATGATATTCCATACAATTTTCAAGTAACAAATTCGAGTGTAAATGATCTTTCTGTTGTAGAAATAAAATAGTAATAAATTAATATGACAATTGTAGCAATTTTCCTTAAACTTAGTTTTCAGTTTAAAATTTAAGGAATGTTTTAGATAAGTAAAATGAAGCTGTATAGTAACGTTACGGTATTAGAGAAACGTTAGAATAATTTCAGATATGTAAATTTCTAAAATTTTTATATCGAATTTCTCAAAATGTTTAAGATATTACGAGACACCATGAACATTTGTAATAATTTTCTTGAAATTATAGTTATTAATTTGCTTGTATGAACGTTGGTATAATTTGAAACACGAATATGATACATAAAAATGCGACGATCAAGTTTCTTTTATAAAACTAACCATCAATGTAGTAATTTAAATAGAAGCATCTATAGATAACAAACGTATAGACATTAACATAATACAGAAAAAACATTTTATCGAAATAAAGGAGTATGTCCTTATATCAAAATTGCCAAAAGTTTATTTGTTATTTCAGAAGTTAATTTATTTAGTCAACATGCTTTCATGTAAAAGATTTCTAATTGTCAGTAACAACTAAATTCTAATACTTCTGATTCTTAAAATTAAAAATTTTTAGAAATTAGAAAGACACATGCTTTGGCTGTGTAAACTCTCTTTATATATGTTGCCGCGCAGAGATTCAAGAGAAGTTACAAGAGTAATAATACGGAAAGCCTCATATAATTTGACATAAAATCTATACTTTGTGAATGGCTGAATTCTCAATTATTAGGGATATATGGCCAATCATAGACAAATGGAAGGCAATAAATACGGTATTACACGGTATAAAGTGCATAATGGAGTTCTGATATTAATCTTCATCATCAGAAATCCACAACCTATATTATTTATGCAGTGATTTCAATTCGATGCTGTGTTTAAGTTTTAGATTAAAATACATACGTATTTAAGGTAGTATATCTATCTATCTATCAATCTAATTCAAAAGATAAAAATGTAGTAGTATGTGAGAAAAACATAAATCGAATTTTTTCTCGCATACATGTTTCTTGAACAATGTCCACTTCTTATTGCTCGGTGTGACTATGATTTAAAAATAGCTCTTTTTCATGCCGTCAAACAGAAAAAATGGCCGCAGAGACTCTTTTCAGCCTGTTAGGTTGCACCACTCATGTATGAAGCATCTCTAATTTATGCACTCATACATGCACCACTCATGTATGCACCACTCATGTATGAAGTTTTGGAACTGAATTTAAGTGCCTATGAATGGTGAAATTCAGATGAATCGCCAGTCGTGAGTCTTTTTGCAGTCTCATCCGGTTATAATGCTTGGGTTATTTTTCATTAAAGCATACACGACATCATTAATTTTGCCTAAAAGTTGCTCAAAGCAAAATTTATCTTTGAAAGTACCATGCTGAAATCTGCTAAACCAACTTTTAATGTAATAAGAATAGAAATATGTTATAAATATATATCTAAAAATTTTGTTTATATTTCCGACACTTGTTTCTTTCAGAAACTTATGTAACATAATATGATGCGAATGCAAACTTTCATTATTCATTTTAATAAAGTCCTTTCACTTACGAATCAACTTCACTGAGTGATAGTTGCTTATAAAATTACCTTGTAGTATAAAATTACCTTTATTTGTGATTATTTTCACTGATCAATTAAGTTCAAGTTTACGCTTTATTATAAGCCTTTATTACCCTAGGTGTCGTGCCAGAATATTTAAATTTGGTAGTGCACGTGAAGGAATGCAAATTCTACCTTTAGGAGAAAAGGTTTAAATACTGTGTTCTAGAAGAAAGTGAAAAGAGAGTGTGGGCAAGCAGTGTACCTTGAAGCGTGAGCTTCTGATTTTGCATTTATTGTTGGTTAAAGTGGAGTAATAGCTATTATTTTGCTGCCACGAGACTTAGACGCGGTTTTGGGTAACAGGATTATCTGAGTCCTGGTAAAAAATCTCAACAGTTTTTTTAATATCTTTGAATTTTAGTGTAGTTTTTGTTAGTTGAGTTACCGCCCAAGTGAGGCGTAGTTTGTTTGAGTTAGGTCGACGCATTGTGAATTTTAAAGAGTTTTAATAAAGGATTCTTTTAACCCTTCTCCTGCCTGGTTTCTGCACTTACTTTCAGCTGTCACTACAAAAGTTTAACAAGGAGATATCAGAAACTTTAGATTCCTACCTAAACATAGGTACACTGCATAACTATAAAATAAGCCTCAGTTCTGCCTGCGGTTATATTTTATCTACCTAAGAAAAATGGCACCAAATTTATAATCAGCCAATACAATTTCAAATACTGTGAGCAAGGAGTGGGTTTGGAAAACCTATGAATGAATTATTGAAAACTTTCAACGTAAGACTAAAAATTCTGGTATTTTTTAACATTTGGGTGCTTGAATTCTTCGGTTATCTTTAACAATTTTTGATTGATATAGATTTTAAAACGCAGCTTCTTTACTTACTTATATATCTAATATTTCTTGAACACAGTTATTAAAGATAATATTCATTTGCTATAAATTTGCATCACAAATTTCATTCATTTCATGAATGGGATAAATGTCACAATAACTGCAAAATGTAAGATTCAAATGCTTAATTTAGGATTTCTTACATTTATTTTTAGTTTTCCCATATAGTGGTTAGCGTAATTGACTGCCGTGCCGAAGGGCTCGGGTTCGAATCCCGAAGAAGGCATGGATGTTTGAAAATGTACAGTGTCCGTGCAGAATGTGGATGTTTTAAATATGCGGCGAGTAGAAAGTCCTCTCGAGATGTTGGTGGTAGTTGAAGAGGGGTGAGAGGATTTTGATGGATAGCCCGGGCTGCTATCCATCAAAATTTGGGCGGAACTGATCAAAGTAGCACTGTCACCTGTATCACGCTCAAGTCTGTTGCCAACGACAGACATCATCCTGCACTCCTTACCACGAGGAATTTCGTTGGCTTTGGCTAACTATTGGCCAGGCAAGTGAGCACGACTCAACCACAGCAACATTTATTTTTAATTCAGAACATTTAAAATGAATCATCTTTGAAAGGGTACTGAATAAAGAATAATATTAAAATGCCAAAATTCGTAATTTTCGTAACGAATGCAATCCCCAAGCTACGCTCAGGGCAATTAAAAGGTATTTGTAGGCTGCGGTTTCTATGGCAACAGCAAAAATGAAATTTCCTAAAGGCACTCGAAGAAAACCAATAATTCCCGACATTTTCACTCCTTCAATTATTAAAACGTGTTTTCTTGTAATTGTTCTATGTCGATGTCTTCATTTTTGAAATCATTATTTCTTTCGTTCATACGCGGATGATTTAAGAGCAGTCACATTAAGTGGGCGAAAATGGAATGTTTTGATTGAGGTACGTGCGAGATTTGAGGCGGGGCGATTAAATATTAAATGAAAAACAAATGACTTTCTGCTTCGGCTTTTGCTGCCGCTATTGCAACGAGAATGTCGTATTTAAAAATTTATAGGATAATTTTCATTCGTATGTTCAGTTCAAACCAAATTGAGACACTGAAGTTCGTTTTATAAATCAAACTTCTTGTAATTCTTGTACAAGCTAAGCACGTTTCCTCAGTTTGCTCTCCGACTTACTCTTAACAAAGTTGTAACGAAATGATTATGTATGTTTTACATTGTTAAACTCAATTACGTAGATATTTAGGAAAAAAAAGGTATATAGCATATTATTTTACCAAAGGAAAATGATATTAACATAGGGTTAATTTTTAAGCTATTGTATTCAACATAATCTGAATGATAGTTTCCTTGTAACTGGACCATTAATCATCATTGCTATTTGTGACTCACATTAACGTTATCATTGACATTTATAAATTGTACTGAAACAGAAACAAAATCCATTCGTGTTTCTGCAACCATTTCTATTTTACTAAGCATTTAGAGAATACAGTCACACAACCCATTTTCAGGGACTTTGACACCTAAGTTCTTTATGTTTAAGTAGTGCTCGTAAAATAAATTCACGGAAAATAACAAACATTATATATTAGAACTTCGTGTACATTAGACTGACCGTACATTATATTAACTTGTATTAATTTTAATCGCAAGTTAATATAATTTAATTTATCAATTAGTACTTATTAGTGTTAGTGTTATTTTAGTTATCAATTAGGACTTATTAGTGTTAGTGTTATTTTAGTTATAAATTAGGACTTATTAGTGTTAGTGTTATTTCAAATTTATCATGAATTTAGTGATAAAATAGAGGAACTTCCCATTATTATCGGAGTATATTTGAAACATTTATGTGAATTTAAATAAGTTTATTATCATATCAAATTCTAGCATAAAGTACTTTTTAATGTTATCAGTAAAACGTATTGTGCATTATAAGATTAATGTACACGTAATATGTATGTTAGATAATGTGTGTACAAGTTAATGTAGAAATATACAATACTTACAAAACTAATTTCCAACAGTCGGGAGAATTGTCAAAGCAGAGTAGCCGAATGTAATCCGCCGATAGATGGCATTGTAAAAATGCCGCAGTTAGTGTGCGCAGAATAGAGAGAGATGAAGGAGAGAACACGAGAGATATGATCTGGATAACCCAGAATACAACTACTTGTATACATGTGAATAATTAGTCGTTAATAAACCAAGTTTGTTAATACTGTGTGCTATTCTGATGAGTCAAAATAGAAAGAACTACTAACATATATTTTATAGATTTTGATTAATTAGTTATTTAGGGATTTAAGCTCAAGGATGAAGGTTTCAACTAAAACTATACCAATAATCGAATGATTAAGATCCATTTTGTAGTTCTAAGGTTTTGAATTTGTATATTAATAATATTAGATATGCTAAGATTATTTTCCGAATATTTAGATCATTACCATAGGCATTCACATTAACATTTACAATAATTAAACGTAAAGGCGAAACATTTTCAAGCAATTACGGTATTTGGTCGTGTATTTCCTCTTTTTCTCTATTATTTTCATCTTTTGAAAATCGGCAGGGGAAAGTACGCGATATATAATATTTCTGAAGATATGGCTTAAATAATAAAGATAGCACATTAAGAAGGCCACATAAAACCACACTAATATTATTATATTATGTACTTCAAACGAACTGTTAGTTTAATTACATTATTCTTACTTAAACAAAATATTTTATTATTTGAGCATATATTTCACTCTATTATCAAAAGTGAGACATTTCTATATAACATGTGAAAAACACGAAGGAGCAAATATATAAGAAAAGGAAATATGCGAGATATGCGAACTCATACAAACAGAAAATTTTTTTTGGTTCACCAACATAACTTCAATGCGTTTGCATAAGCAAATCAAAATGAAAAATTAATAATCAAAACATTCACCGTAACAGAACAATTTATGCATTTTTACTTGCAATTAGAATGACTCCAGTGGTTCAATTTGTCTCTGCCAGAACCAAACTGAAATTCAGCTATCGAATATGGACGACTACCATAAGAGAAAGATACATTATAAAAATACTGATATGTTAAACAAAGGCATGCGTAGGGCGCAGATTACTCACAACTAATGATTGAACGGAAAATAAATTACATTTACTTGAAGTAAATGACAAAAAACATCAAAAGAAATTAAAACATGGAATGAACATGAAATATGGAAAGCATGAAATAATGGGAATAAAATGATGAAAAAAATTAAAACATGAAATACGGAAAAATGAAATGTAATGTGTACTAAAGTCTACAATTAAGAGAAAGCGTAAACATTATAGCAGTTAAAATTATAAATATCATTGATATTGTATTTGCAACCGAGTTCTAATGAGAGTACGTATAAAAAATTAAATGCAATAAAGGGAAAAAGTTCAAAACGTTTCCTTTGTTTACATTTTGTGGACATGAGCAATGTTTTACCAAAAATATAAACACAGATTTCACATAAGTTAAGAAATAAGTTTGAATAAACTCATACAATAGCTATGTAGGCAATTATTACTTCAATCAGATTTGTCTAGGAAAATTATACTTTAATCACAGCCTTCCGAGATCCTTTAAAGAAACTTAATGGCTCAACGAGTTTTAGTGTAGCAATATTTAAAGACAAAATGGCGCAGGTTTGAAATTTTCATCATTTACATTTCCTTTACATCCAAGTACCATTTCCAAAACAAGAGATAAGAAAGAAATTTCAGTTAACATCATATTAACGACTTTTAAATGTTTAGATTAACTTGCACTAATTCTGCTTTTGAAAATGTACATTCATGAAGACGTTTCGGGGTTTTAATGATGCTGTAAAACATTACTTCAGGCGCAAAGAGATACGAACTCTATAAAATACTTCATGGGAATGAAAGCGTTAACTCAATACCATGAAATGCAATATTAATTATTTCTATTCAACTTTGATTAATAACAATTCCTGCTAAAATTAAATTAATGTTTTTTTAATTACTTAATTCTATAGATTAAATGTCCATGAAGGAATTTAAGGTTGAGGAAGCAAAGCTAAGTATTAAATAAAATCAGACCTTCTTGAATAAATTTCAGTTTAAATACGAGAAATAAGCTATTTATTAGGTGCAACATTTCTAACAAGCCCAATAACCCACAGAGTCGGAATGCGGAATAATAATAAAAAAACATGTGGAATTGAGTCAAATCTATTTGTTAATACTTTTGTACAATCCCATTTCGAAATGAAAAGCAGTTTATTCAGACTGGAGAAACCGAGAAAGAATAATTAAGCTTACAAACCAACAATCGATTTTCTGCAGCTGATATCGCTAGAGAGGGAAGTTTCGCATAGAACATTAGGAATGGGAAGCGGTCAGACCATTTCAATTAAAATGGAAACTATTTCCTGTCATGTACAGTCTTCTACTAGGACACAGAATAGCGCACAAAAATCTGTACAAACCTTTTCACTTCACCCGCTCTGAGACTGTTCTACGTAATATGTCAAAATGAGTTAAAAGTGTGTAATTGTTATACATAGATATAATTCTACGGAACAAAATGAAACTTCCTTATAAGTATACTTAAAATACACTATTTAAATATAGCTCTAACTTAAACTTTCTATTTAGTTCAGCAGTGTGGAAACAATATGTATAACTTAATTTGTGATATTTAAAATTTATAGTTTACAAACGTTTGACGTAATGTCAGTTTCTTTCCTATGTTCCTGCTTCCATCACAATACTGCTGAAATCAAAGATTTATCTAAATTTCTCAGCATATACTCTGTTACAGAGAGAGAACATAACAAATGGAAAACAGTCATGGATAAACTACGGGTAACTATTACAATAGTATTACCTAATAAAAACCTGCATCCGAATAAGAATACTTATATAACAGTTATAATAATATAACAGTTATAATTTCGAAAAAGATATCTTCCTTTATACTTCCCTATAATTGAATCTTGCCCGTTTTTATTGTCGGCTTTGCTACTTCTCAGGCCTCAAATCATCCCTAAATAACTAGAGAAGAAGAATGTGCAGCTCACTTCGCAAAATCATATCCTGGATATCAGTTCGTCTTTGTTTCATTGGGTCGGTTCTTGTATTAGGTTGGTATAAAATTTATAAAGTATTTCTTTCACCTTCTTCGCATGCCTTCGTGATGTAGTGGTCAGCACGCTGGGCGCGTATTCCAGACGTCCTTGGTTCGAGTCCCAGCGAAGGCGTTGCTAATTTTTCATGTATGCTGCTTCGAAATAACCTAATGACTCTTCAAGTTCAACAACTAGAAGCGGAAGGTTAGATGTGACTTTCTCAGGCAGTTTGGCAGGATTTATCTTTGTTACTTAGACGAAAACAATCATTACTTGGGCGTATTCATCTTAAAATTGAATAAAGCTCATTGTCTAAACATATTAAGGAAGGAGAAAATTTTGTGAATATTTTTTTTTTAAATTACAAAGCCTGCCGCTAAAAAACTAAGGGAAAACGTAAGCAGCAATTTGTTTTTATTTTGAGTTTTATTGCACCACAAGTCTTGAACAATAACTTTTATGCTAGATTTTAAATTTACTCTCTTCTTGTATGCTCGTAGTTAAGAGGAGTCAGTTGATAACTTACACATTTCATTATTATTTTGAGTTTTATTGCACCACAAGTCTTGAACAATAACTTTTATGCTAGATTTTAAATTTACTCATTCTTGTATGCTCGTAGTTAAGAGGAGTCAGTTGATAACTTACACATTTCATTACATAGCTTTCAGTTTCAGCTATCAGATGTGTATGCAAGATATTCCAAGCAATTTATACCATAGAAATTCCGTTACATGATACGAGAATTTAAACTTCCGGAAAAATTAAATAACACTGCATCTCCCTTCTAGTTAAATACCTTTAACATATTTTACGTTTAAGAATGTGGAAAGTTTATGAATAAATTCTATAAAATTTAAAATATGCTTACGTTGCATAGAATGACATCAAAGTAATTTTTCTGTATAATCATTTCATGCTGTACAGAATGAAATGACTATACAGATCAAGGTATATATTGGCATCAAGATGTATGAATATTCCATCGTGAGTGTGAAATTTCAGGTCACTAATCCTCATCGCTTTCTTATGTTCAGTAAACTTTCCTTAAGAGATCGAATTATATAGTTGTTTAAGACGATATCTTTATGTTACTCATCGCCACCAAAAGCGTTTTCCTGAACTATATTCATGCAATTATTTTTCCAGACAATAGGACTTTTTATGTTTGCCTAATCCTTCCTACTCAAAGCTATAAATTAGTATATTATCTATACAAAGAATAAAAATACGCTTATGGTTCTCTAAAAGGAGCTACCCAGTTATTATAGAATTCAGAAGCAGATTCATTGATGTTGGATTTTCATATTTGTTACTGATTGCAGAAATTAGAGCTGTATCTCTCCATTTCGTAGATAAAATACCTCTAATTCCTGTGGTGCATTCAATGATGAAGTGTTGAAATGATCGATAGGTTAAACTACGTTCCAGCAAATGCCTAGAGATAACGTGTTAGCATCCAAAAGAGCTAAAAGCAATCAGCTTCCTGAAATTATGACTATAGTGCAAAATGAAGCAAAATTAAAGTATTCCTAATGAAAAAAGCAATTGAAAATGTAATATATTACAAATAATAACTAAATATGAAGTATATATCTATAATTAACAATAAGAATTGTTTAGTTTAACGTTAAATCTAAAAAGTAAAAATTGCATTTTATTACGAAGTTGGTCACATGGATGACACCTTTCGTTTACCTAAAATGCAATTTTTTTAAAATTTATGTAATTCTAAGTAGAGAATAGCTGCAAATGATGACAAATGCACGTTCTAAGGGAAAAGTACTTCGATGAGGACTCAGGTTCCAATCAAAGCCTGTAAAAAATAAAGTGTGATGTTATGTGTCCTAAGCTATGAACTTTGGATTAAATACATTTGAAACAAATTCTGTTTCCAGCTAATCAGTGTTTGTGGCAAACTACTGCTATCCTACAAAAATTGTACAACTAATAATTGTAATATGTAGTAAACTGGCATATGTTGTGTAAATAACTAAAGTTTGTAACGAGCTTCCTGAGAAACTTAAATCTTACTGAATTTCAGAGTTGTCATTAGTTAATCACTGTAAGGTGTCCTAGTAAAGAGTGTAGCTTGCTGCTTTTAGCACTTGCACATCTATCAAATTCGAAACCGAGACGGGAAAATGCGACATCACATAGATAGCACAGAATGAAACTGCGTTCAGCTAAAGAGCAGTTCGATTATCCTTTAGGCGTACCGTAGCTCATAGGTGCTATCAAACACCGTTTGCAAAATAATAACAATTATGAATGCAGCAATGATTACAAAAAATTTACAACAAGAAGAGAATACCAAAACCTGCAATACACAGCCGCAAATATGCAGCACTCAGTCAAGTAGCACACGTGTATGCTTTGGTGATTTTCGGAGTTGTGACTCTGGAGGTTATACACAGTCCAGTCACATTAATGTGACCACCACGTACTTTCCATGTCAGAGTTAAATAACCAATCACAGAAGGCAGGTGGCAGCACAGTGCAGTTGAGCGTATATAAAGGGTGTGTGAGGGCTTCGGAAAACATTTCAATCGTTGGCGTAATGCAGAAACGAAGCGATTTATCCGACTTCCAAAAGGGCATGATCATTGGCTTTCGGGCCAAGGGTGGAAGCATTTCCGAAACGGCTGAGTTTGTGAACTGTTCGCGTGCCGCCGTGGTAAAAGTGTACCGTGCATGGCAAAATGGGACTGTCCAAAATCAGCGACGTGGCAAATGTGGTGCACCACGGGCCATAGATGACAGAGGCGAACGACGGTTGCGGAGATGCGTTCGGGCAGATAGACGGGCTACCGTTGAGCAACTGACCACCAAAATGAACCAAGGGGCTACCAAAAGTGTCTCCCAAAGTACTATTCAGCGAACATTGCTGCGTCTGGGCCTCCGAAGCAGACGCCTGGTTCGTGCACCTATGCTGACTGCTGTTCATCGACGGCGAAGGCTAGAATTTGCACGCCAGTACAGCAGCTGGACGTCCACTGAGTGGCGACAGGTTGCGTTTTCGGATGAATCGCGTTTTATGCTCCATCGGACAGATGGACGTTGGCGTATAAGGCGTGAAACCTCTGAAAGGAACCACCCTGCAACCATTGCCGGAACGGTCCAAGCTGGAGGCGGGAGCATTATGGTCTGGGGAATGTTTTCCTGGCATTCTCTAGGTTCACTGATCATTGTGGAAGGCACAATGGATCAATACAAGTACGCATCTGTCCTTGCGGACCATGTTCACCCCTACATGCGCATTGTTTTTCCTCAGGATGATGGCATCTTCCAGCAGGACAATGCGAGGTGCCATACAGCTGCCAGTGTACGTGCGTGGTTCGAAGAGCACCAGGATGAGTTTACCGTCCTCCCCTGGCCAGCAAACTCACCTGACTTAAACCCAATCGAGCATCTGTGGGACCATCTCGATCGAGTTGTTCGCGCCATGGATCCTCAACCGCGTAATCTAGCGCAGCTGGCCACGGCATTAGAGTCGGCATGGCTCAACATCCCAGAGAACACCTTCAGGGACCTATGTGACTCTCTTCCTGCACGTCTCGCAGCAGTCCGCTCTGCGAAAGGTGGTTATTCTGGCTTTTGACAGATGGTCACATTAATGTGACTGGACTGTGTATAAGCACAAGGTGTGGTTTCGGTGATTTGTGTGCTCGTACTTCCACTTTAGCCCTTTTCCTCGCAAGAGGTGAGTAAATTGTATAAGGAGTCAGGTAAAATGAGTAGCCATGGCTGACTAAATGAGGTGGAGAATGCTCATTATCGTTCAGTTGTGGAAACGTTTCCTGGGCACTCGATCCATATCGCGAAGCCCTGGACGAGGTAGATCAAGATACACAACAACGAATTCTTTTTCACTTTTAGCTTGCTGCAGGACTAGTACAACTTCGCAGCTCTTACGTGAGCTAAATGCTGCCTGTGACACTGCCCAAAGGCCTAGATAGAGATAGAGATATATGCCAGAAGACCCACTCTTTTCACCTCGCTCACTGAAGCACACTATACAATGCGCTTAGCATGGTACAGTGAATTTAGCTTTGGACCAAATTTCAGTGCAGCACCATTTTTTATACTCATGAGTCAGGATTCAGCCTCAGCATTGATTCTCGGCGTATCTGTATCTGGAGAGAGTCCGGACTACGATATTCTTCCTCTCTCATCAGGGAAAAGCATCATTACGGTGGATGTGTAATGGTTTTGGCGCGGGCTATGTAGGACAGTCGAAAAACCCTGCATATGCTTGACAGATGATCACTGATTGCTATAAAGTACAGAGAAGGAATTTTAGAGCCATATGTTCGATTTTTCAGGTGCGCAGTTGTCTCTGGGTGTCCGTTAGTGAACGATAACGCTCGTCCACTTTGGGCTCAGCTATACGCTGTTTACCTTTAGAATGAGGATATTTTTCACCTTGATTGGCCAGATGATTGATACTTATCTCAAGTATAGCCTTATCTTAATCCCATAGAACATGTCTGAGACGCTCCTGTGAAGACAATTTTATCTCACCGTTCCTGTTCGAGAATCATCCCGGAGTTGAAACCTGCAGTGCTGCAATAGTGGGAAGCACTGTCACGAGTATTCTTCAACTACCTTCTTTCCGGAATGCCGTAGTGCTGCGCGATCTGTCTGGCTGTGAGATGGGACTATATCCCATATTAGATTCATTTTCAGTTCGATATCCCAGCGCTGGATTTTGGACATCCGTGCACTATGAGCAGTACCGATAATAAGTATATAAAAGGACTTTTGAACGATACATCGCTTTCTCTGTATAAAAGTATATTCATACGAAATTTCACTAAACTTTGTTAATGTTTCAGAAATTCTACATAATGTGCAAATTTTCTTAAATTTGTACACGAGCGTATATACCAGCTAGCGTAGACAGTTAAAGCTTCAGTCCATCGTCTGGATAAAGCATTAAACATGCAATAAATATAACGAACATGGTTGCAGTACTAACTTGTGTCTAATCTATTTCGCAATCAGTATCATCTCTACATTTCTCAGTATCTCAAGTATAATTAGTTTTTTTCATCATATTAATTCATATCACACATATTTGTCAGAACTTAGACAATGTGTAGAACATAATGTCATCGGCGGAATGGTGTTCAATTTTTTTCTGTAATTACGAATGCATGGAAAATGACTGAATACATAAGGATATCTGTAAGCATACCCCAAATGGAAGTGCATTATGGAAACAGATAACATTCTGTGGTCTAGTACATATTATGTCTCATATATAGGGATACTTTTTGCGGTACTCAGTGTGCATAAACGTTGCGATAACTACAGTATGTAACTGTAAGCATTAATCACGCCTTTAGTATGCTACAATAATTAAACATTACTCTTTAAATACGCCATAATAAATACTTTGTAATTGCGATATAAAGTGTAATACACTGACTACCAATAAGTATTTGGACACCTATGCAAATGATGATATCTGCGGTCCTAAGGTACGTCACGGACTCCGCCGGTATGTATCGCGTAGGAAACAGCATCGGCTTTAGTCGCATGCAAGGTGCCTCGCAGTTCGGAGCTCTCTGATTTCGAGAAAGGTATAATTATCGGGTATCACAAATGTGACCGATCCTTAAGGGACATATCTAGCGATCTGAGGTACGCAAAATTGACAGTGGCATATGTGATTAAGAAGTGGAAGGTGAGCGGTGATTGTGGGAATGTGCCCCGAGTCGGCAGACCAACGAAACTGGGAGGTAGAGACCGACGAGTGCTGTCCAGAGAAATTCGGAAGAACCGCACCCAACCGATGGCCCTCATCCGCGAGGAGTTTCAACAGGCATCCGGGAGTATTGTTTTAATGAATACCATCCGTAAGGAAGCACATTTGCTTTGTTTTCATGGTCATGCTGCTGTCCATAAGCCTTTGATCACAAAGTCCAGCCGCGCTGTCGGTTAATGTGGTGCAAACCACATCGGAATTGGACAGTAGATCAGTGGAAACGGGTTCTTCGTAGTGACAAATCAAGGTTCACCCTTTACCGTTCGGATGGCAGGGTCTGAGTCTGGCGTCTACCTGGAGAACATCTCCTGCCAGAATGCATTCTGCCAACAGTCAAGTTCGGAGGAGGTGGAATTATAGTCTGGGGTGTTTCTCCTGCTATGGGCTGGGACCCTTGATCCCCATTCATGGTAAGCTCATCTACGATACCTACTGCATTATTTTGGATGACAATGTGCTTCCTACTTTGTGGCAGTTTTACGGTTGGACCCCTGTTACTTTCAGGACGACAATGCCAGTTGTCATGTTTCGACGTTAATTAAGGCTTAGTATGGTGCCAATGGAGTTCATCGAATGGACTGGCTTGCCCAGAGCGCAGACCTGAACCCTATCGTGAACCTCTGGGACGAATTGCATCCCCGAATTTAGAGGTGCACTACCCGTGCAAAATCGGTGAAGGAACTTCTGTGTCTTCTCCAAGCCGAGTGTAAGAAAATACCACTAGCTGTCATACAAAGACTTGTGGAAAGTATGCCCCGGAGGGTCCACGTTGTAATTACCTCTCGTGGAGGCTCTATCAACTATTGATTTTGAATAAAGTTAGTTTTTGCTTTCTATCACAGGTGTCCAAATACTTATTGGTAGTCAGTTAAACTCCTGTTGACTAGGAATAGGAAAATAGGAAACTCCTGTTGACTGTAGACATTCCAGGTAGAAATAAAAAGGATGATTATGGCATCACAACAATAAAATAAATCGATAGCAGACAAGATTCATCCAACTTTCTACTGATGGTAAATTAAATAATAAAGTTACAGCAGAAAGCAATTAAATCCCGGTATTCCAATTGAGAAATTAAACTTTCTAAGATCGTCTAATTATTAAGGAATGGTTTTACAGTTTTTATAGGTAATTATATTTCTATTTTCATCAAAAGAAAGATTTCTTGCAAACGATATGTAATGTGATTTTTCGTAAGGTGATTCGTAAGACATTTCTGGTAAAAAAAAATTTCTTTTTCTTGCTCACTATTTTCTGAAATTCTCATTTTAAGCGACAAAAGAATATTAAATATAAATTTTATATTTATCTGAATTTAAATATGAATTGATGAATTATAACTGATATCGAAAGCGTTAACACAACTTAATACCAATTTAGTAACTTCCAACTTAATTCGAGAAAGACATATACGTATGTGTATGCGAATCAAGTTCTCGATATATTAGTCTGCGCATACGTCGTGTATAAATGTTGCTCTTGAATGTCTGTACATATATGTATATGTATTCTTCTTGTATGTATGCAGGTTTTTCTCTTGAATATCTACAGATCATCCTCCTTGGGTATACATATATAATACAAAGTCCGAAATTCGGGCGTCAAGTATTCGGAATGATCCTATATGTAGACTACCGGGTTATTAGAAACACTTTTTTCCAGAGTCCAGGAATGGAGCATATAATACAGTGGTATCAGCCGAAAACATCGCGGACGAAAACGTCACGGAGACAAGAACGGAAGACGAAAACGTTGTGATAACAAAACATCGTGGAAGAAAAGAAAGCAAAGAGAAAGCATCGCAGTTCTAAAACATAGTGGTCGAAAACAAAGCTATTCAAAAACTTCTCAGTTTAAAAACATCGTCGTTGAAAATATCATAGTAAAAAATAAAGTACCTACAAATCGTCGCGTGACGATAACATCGCACACATACGTTTTCGAGTTTTAGAAGTTGTAAAGGCTTGTTCGCATAATGATGTGGAAGTGCAAGAAGGAAAGAGGGATTCTTTTAGTTCTATATTTCATATTTTTGACTTAACTAATACATTTTGTTAAAAAATGAGAAGGAAACTTAAGCATTTAAAAATTGAAAATGAGTAGAAAATTAATGCAAATGATAGAATTTAATATTATTTTAAATTTACATAGTTAATTAACAAAGGTTAATTAATAAATTAATATTTTATATAAAGTTTTACTATTATTTTTTATGAAGAATACAGTTCAAAAATGCTTAGAAAAAGGAAGATAAATAACCTCATGGGAGGTTTCTTCTAAAAGATGCTTAGTTAATTACCAGATTATTTTCTTTCACATTTGTTATCTGATATTGTTTTAGTGAAAATTATATTTTGTTTTGTTTCCTTTTATTCTTTAGGTGTCGTTAACATTTCCATGTACAGTGTGCAATCAATTTTTTGGATGTCGATTTGTTAGTTATGACGAAATCAGTTACATTATACGTGTGATGTTATCGTCATGCGATGATTCGCAGGGACTTTATTTTTCAGAGCGATATTTTTGACGACGATGTTTTTAAACTGCGAAGTTTTTGAACCACTGTATTTTCGACCACGATATTTTGTACCACGATATTTTATACCACGATGTTTTCTCTTTGCTTTCCTTTCTCCCACGATGTTTTTAACCGCGACATTTTTGCCTTGTGTTGTTTATTACCCAACGTTTCATCCGCGATGTTTTTGTCTCGATATTTTCGGCTGTAACCTAATACTGTAGGAAGAGTAAACATGTCGTAAAATCGTTTTTCTCCGAGTAACGCACCTCCTTTATTTTACTCTGAAACACCTGCTTGCTAACGAACCGTACTAAGACCAATGACTATACATTCAATAACGTTAATCATGACAATACTTTCAACCCTTGAGTAATGAGAGATTAGCATTTTAATACCTTACCGAAACAATAATTAATACTCCAAGAAATATATATATATATATAGAGAGAGAGAGAGAGAGAAAGTGGGATGCTGCTAATACTCGTTTCTTTTTGTTGCCATAGGAGCGGGATATGGAAAGAAACTTTAAATTCAGTTAGTATATTGAACTGCCTTCTACTAAGATAACACAGTAAATTAAATTTAAATTGCGCTTCATTATTATTAATATTATAAAAATTATACTTTTAGTAATTGATAACGTCTCCATTTTACTCTTTCTCTGAAACTGCGCATTCGTCAATCAGCCAAAGCATATCGGAATTTTGCACACATTATAATGCAGATATGAAGTAGCTTTCTATTATTCAATGTAGTAGTAAAACCAACTAAGAATTCTAGAAATGTTTTAAAGTAAAATCTGATGTGTGAGGCAAGAACACGAGAGGGCATGTCTGCAGATATTTTTAAAAATGTCTCACAGAATTAATAGTCAGCTATCAAATTTCATGATCGAGATAACAGCCGCAAATCTCAATTTTTCCGGATAGATAAAGCGAAATTCCCAGCCCCTCGATTAATTGAATATGAAGAGTAGTGCTAAATGAAGATAAAGTAATTGACGTCTTATATTGCGATGATAATACCTGATAACATCACTTAGTTAAAGGACCAAAGAATAACTATAGCGTTGTCTACATCCAGAGTATATCGCTGCTTAAGTCTTTTATTTTCACATGGTGATAATTCGGATAAAATCTTTCTTATGAAAAGTACCTTTTTCTTAAAAAATTACTTAGAATATTTTTAATTCTAAAACTTCTACGTGGTTTAGAACTAGATTTAAACTGATGATCTATAACGCAGAAATTTCCCGAATCGCTTGATGTCCTGACAATTCCGGATCATGGATTTTGTTCTCTGTAATACTATAGAGTTTCTATACCCTTCCCCTGCAGCAATACTATTTTGGCCAAAAGCATAGGGATTCTTCCTATTTTCAGTTACAGGAAATATTTAATAAATCAGTTTTCTTACTTAATTGAATGTCTGAAAAAATGTAACTGAGATTTTAATTCAATAGATATTGTTTTTTTAAAACTGCGTGTGAAAACTGCATAACTATCCTGATAAATATTGTTTCATTGAAAAATTTCGAAATACTGTTCAAGCTATGTATGTTTAATTTTGTATTAAAGTACCATCACGGATGGATTTTTTCTATACTGATCTAGAGTTATGCATACTAGTCGTATTGTGAAAGTTTGAGCAGTTTTCTGAAAGGGCATGATCCTTTTTACCATATTTCGATTCTACGACTCAAATTGTGCCTGACATTAAATTTTGTAAATTTTGGCAAAGAGTTATGGAGAAATTTAAAAACTTATCCTGGCAAATTGTTTTCAGTTTGCGCCAAGAATAATTCACTTGGCGAACTTCTTAATTTATAGCAACCTATTTTCCCTTCCTTTTTCTTCATTGACCACGAGCGGTCGTCGTTCATACTTTGAAATAATATTAACAAAGTGCGTAAACCACATTTTCATTATTATCACTTATGCGCCAAATTTGAAAACGCGAAAAAATGTAAATTCAAGTATATATTAGGAAATTTTGAATACAAAAATCTAACTTTTTTTCAGGTGTGCTTAGAAATACATTCACTTTAATATGATGATAAATCTTTTATAAGTTATAATTCAGAATGTTTTTTGAAAAAATTATAAAAATTATTTAAAAATACAAATTTTAAAAATAAATCATAAAAAATAGGAAGAATTTATTTGGAATGAACCTAAATTTCGAAATATGAAAGGAAGAATCAAATAAGTTTAATAAAAAACGAGCTATTAATAAGTATATATCAAACTGAATTAACATTGAGGAGTTAATATTTTGAGAGCTAATTTTTAAAAAACTACTTTTGTGATATTTACAAAACGTGGCAGTGGCAGTTTGGCATAATTTCAGTCATAGAATCGAAATATGAAAAACAAATGGTATTCTCTTTCAGAAGAAGTCCGATTTTGTGTCAAAATACCTGTATTAAAACAATGCTGTATATAGATCTAATACATATCCTAAGTCGGACTTTCGAGACAAAACGCAAGTTGAATTTCGTCAATCGGCCCACTACAATGGAAGATATAAAACTGCCCCCCCCCTTTTTTGCGCAGCGTACTTTAAAACAATGTGCTATTAGTTAAACTCTTGATGATGTAAATACAAAAAATAGTATAGTTAGTTTTTAAACAGTTTTCTTGATTCCCAAGAATAAATAATTATATTACTACATCACAGGAATATATAATTCCTGAGAATTCCTTGGGATATGAAAATTATTTTCCCCAGGCATATATATTATATTATTATGTATTCCCAGGAATACATAATACATAAGTTTTAACTGCAAACATTCTAAGAATTAACAAAATGATATAAAAGAAAACGTGTACTATTGTACGCTTTCTCCCAAGTAAGGAAATGGATGAGATAGACAGCCGGATATCGATATATGTCAGAGATAAAGGAGACATAAACCTCGTGGAAAAAACTCCATCTGATTCTTTCCTTTCTCCCATCAAATACAGACACCCGACTGATTGCGTGCCCCCCGGTAATCCCCCGCTACTCTCACCAAGAAAAGTAGGGAACCTTTGTCAGTTGCAGCAAACACCAAGACACAAGATGGCTGTTGACAGACCTTCGAATGTTGTCTCTCCTCAACGGCCTATTTGAAGACGACAGCCTCAGATGTTGACACCAGAGACGGTCGACGATATAGGGCTGTAATGAGATATATTTACTGTAGAAAATAAAATAAAGAAAGGAAGAACGTGGAAAGTATGGAATTGTTTGATTTTGTCACGTTTCTAGAAGTACTTGATGTTTTTCTTTTCTAGGAGAGAGGTTACGGTCTGATACATTTTTTCCTTTTGTTCTTATTTCATTAGTGAAAGAATGTTGTGATGCCTTCTTTTCTAAATTGGTCAAATTTGCGCAAGAAATATTTTTCTTTCACTTCTTCCTTACAAACTGATTTTGGTACAATCTTTGACTTGGGACGGTTGAATTGAATGATGATTTTATTTCTCTGTTGAATTATCTGAACTTCCTCTGCAATTAGTAGGAGAAACCTAAAAATAAGTGAGTAAAATGAAAATAAATACTGTTAATAATTTTTAAGCAGCGGAATGTTCTATATATAGTATAACGGTTATAATATTATTCCTGGGTAACGTATCGCAATTTTATTTATGACGCTAGCCTTAATTTATTTGTTAACTAAACCTATCGTTGTAAATGAAATACAATCTAAATGAAAAGAACGATTATAAATGTCTATTTGCGACCCTAAATTACCCTTAAGCACGTTTCATTCCTTTTTACGTCCTTTTACAGAGTAAAGAAAGTATTCTAATTCCAAAAATTTTCGGGTACCATTATTTCAACGAAAATATCCATTTTGACTGCTGTCAAATCCATCTGAACGATGTTTTTGCTTGATATTTCTATGTAAAAACAGAATAAAGGTCTCTTTTCCCCCAAATGGAATGAAAGATGGATTTAAAATGGATTCATAAGATATTTTTTCGCGACATCTGTACGCACGGTTCATATATACAAGGACTGTCTCGAAAGTAATACGCTCATTTTTAAGACATTTATTGAACCGACTCGTATAATTACTCAATATTCTTATAAATACATCCCTCCTACTTTAACATACTTGTTCCAATGCGATTTTGATACTTTATATGCGTCCTGGAAGTCCATCACAGGGATGTCCTTTAGTAACCTTGTCGTAGCCGCTTTGATGTTCTCCATAGTCCCCAAATACTGTCCTTTGAGGGATATTTTAATTATCGCGAACAAAAAGAAGTCTGGCAGGGACAAATCAGAACTGAAGCAACGCAAAAGTCTCCGACGGTATTTGCTCAAGTTTGAAACTAAACTTTGCGTATTGCTGCTCGAGAGTTTTTTCCATCTTGATTTCGACCGAACACTCACACAAGGTTTCACTGAAACAGGCACAGTGACTCTCCAGAAGCTTGGAGCCGACTGACGCTGGTCGCTCTGTGTTCCCAAGATTCCATCCACCCTTCCGTGCAAGCGACAACGCTGTGTGACGGATAGTCGCGACAGAAGAAAATGGAGCGCATCACATTCGGGATAGACATTTCATGTATGTATCTCGCATAACTCAAAAACGGATATCCCCAGATCGTTGAAATTTTGTATATAACATGTAGTTGGCCATCTCGCTTTTTTGGTTCCAATCGGCCGCATTAAAAGTATATAAATGTATATATATATATATACCCACTCTGTTACTCGGGTTGGTCTTATATGTTGCCAAATTGTGCATTCATTGCTTTAAAGCGATTGAATAATTCTGTTTTTATATTCCTGTTAATAGTTTTATGCCTTTAATTAATGTGTATGCGATAGTTCTAGACTGATCAACGTTTTCGAAGTTTAAGTGGCATTAGGCTTAATGAAGCCGCCATGTAATTACATTTGAAACTGTTAGCAGAACAGTGAATTAAGTCAGTTGGTGTACTAACTCCAGTGTTGTCCAGTGGGACCAAATATTAACTTTCAATTTTGTGCACCGAAAATTTTGTCAAATTTACAATAGTTGCAGAATTATCAGCAATTTTAAAGTTGCTTAAGTGCGACTAAGCCTAACAGAGCAACCATTTGTTTACATTTGGAACTTAGCAGAGTAATGAATTAAGCCAGTTTCTGCAACTTCACTATTTTTTTCCCGACTGGAACCAAAACTAAACTTTCAGTTTTGGGAACCGAAAAACCTACCTTCTTGCCCGCTGGCCGAATTTCTTGTTTTTGCATAGAAGCCCGAATTTCAATTGCTTAAATTTTTTAAACTGTTAAAACTGTATTTGTTCTGTTATGTTTTTCTATATTTTTAAATTATTAAGGAATATTTTATGAATTTTATGTATTTTTACCTTATTGCGAAGTGTGAACCGAATTAATTGAATGGCAAATATATCTCTAATGAAATTCGAAGTAATAAGTTTATATGGAATGGCGCAAAGAATGTGTCTAATTTAATACGGCGTAAAAAGGAAGTTATGTGGTGTCTACATCAGATTTTTTCAGATATTAAAGTGAAATATATGAACACGATGAGCTAAATCTTATTTTTATTAGTATACAAGTACATAAGTATTTATTGGAACCAATTCCAAATTTTTTTAACATTTGCTCCATGTTATTTCGTGTTTATTAAAGACCTGATTTATTCGCCGTTTTCGCTCATTGAAGAAAATTAAGGAAATAATCTCAGATTTATAATAAAATCGAAAATTAAAAAAGAAAATTCCGTGCCTTTGAACAATAATTACTGAAACATATGACTTTAATTTTGAAAGGGAACATAAATCTAAGGTAAAAGTAAGTGACATTTCGTGTGAAAGAACTAACATATAAAAACCCGAGTCTAAACATACAGGCGTGCTGTGGTATTTGAAGCCATGCATATCAGCAACATTACACTATAAAATTCCATCTGGAACTCAGAGGCAGAAATGGATGGAGGAAGCTATAAAAGTTAATCAGTAGTCTGCTTTGAAGGCCTCATTAGTGATGAGAAAATAATAAATTATTTTGTTCCACTCTTCCCATGTGATACCTAGTCTTATATACTTTTCATTACCTCAGGTTGCAACAAATCTGTTTAATATAACTATTGTCAGTTCCATAAGGTTTTAACCTTCAAATGTGCTTCAATGTCTTTTCGGTTCTGATGAAACCATATTGTACATGCGTATCTTGTTTTTAATAAGCCGGTGTATTTATATTATTCCTTCTTTTATAAAGCAATAATGTTAAATTATGTTTACTATGTTATTCGTTATAATTTAAGAGGTGCCTTTTGAACATGTAAACTATCTTTCTCATAACAATTAAAGATAATAGATTACATATACTTTATGTCATTTCCGATTAAAAGGTGTTTAAAACCGCTCTGTTTTCAGATAGTTGATGAAACTTGTCTCATAAGTGTTAGAAAGGGTACTAACGTTAAAATTTTAAAAGCATTTGAAAAATAGCGTTGAGTACATTTAAATCAGGCTCCAAACGAAATTCTTTTCGTTATTTCTCCCTTACAAAACAAAATATGAATTGATATGTAGAACATAATATTCACGCGAAGAACAAAACATTTCATGTGATAAAATAAGGTTATTACTCAATATGACTTAATTCAAAACAGTGAAACAAAAATTATCTGTTCTCTCAGCATTCGTTACCACTTCTTTAGCTGTGATTTTAAACTTCATTATTTGCATAATACAATTGCCTTAATTTCAAGGTTTTTCTAATTGGACTCGTTTCCCCCCAAAAACATAATCCTGTAAGAAAATATTTTGTGTGATTCTATATATTTTTATTTTAAAACGTGCAAATTATTTTTATATATATTTGTTGTTACTAAGTTTGAGTTATTAATATTTACTGGCATTATAAGAAAAACCAGTTAAAAAGGTTGCAGGTATTATATTAATCCTAAAATATCCATAATAATCAAAATACTTAGCTTCTAATGTGTAGCGGGCTAACAATAAATTAATGCACTAATTTTTATTTGGCAAAATAAGGAATTTTTATTTGAAAGGGAATTTTATGTTACAAATTAGTAGTTTTTATTTCAAACAAAGTAATTGTTATTTGAAAGGAAGGATTATTTTAAAATCAAAACGCTAAAACTATAAGAAACTTATCATATATACACATGAAAGATAAAAACTTAAATCTGCATTTTTGTCCTTCTATGAGAAAGCGATGTGTGCATAGAACAAGGCTTCTCAACCAGAGGGAAATTTTCATTCTGGGAAGAACTTCATAGTTTCGGGAAAGGAAACACAGTCAACCTTTTATTTAGCTGTTCACAATTTCATTTTAGTTTATAAATATAAAAAAGTACTTTTATTTAAGTTTTGGTATTTGGCAACATTTTTATACATTTTATTTGATTAATAAAACGCGTCAAAAATAATTAAATATAAATAAATGTATATATATTTTTTTTGAAAAGAAAGGGGGAGAATGAATTTCTAGCAGTGGTGAAAGGGCTGCAAAAACCGTTGAGAATCCATATTGTAGAAGTTTCAAACCTCCTAAATATTTCGATTGTTATTATTCTATCCTTTCTATCTTCACAAAATAATTCCTCGTAAATTCACTTCCTTTTACCATTTTCTGAAGCTTTTGAAGGACATTAAAAGTTGCATTATTTTCATTCATGTCTGACTATGATTTTTTGCGTAGCTATATAAATAGAAATTCAGCTTTAATGTTCAGAATTACGAAGGCTTGATAGTTGGAAAGCAAATGCATTTGATAATCCTTTTTCTTTGTTCTGGTTAACAAAAACATTTCGAAGAAACATTTGTTACATCTCAACCCTTATTTTGATCCTTACCATGTAAAGTATTTGCAGTCATTGATGAAAGACTGCACGGGGCTGGAGAATTAGACTGAAAAGCAAAAACGAAATATGGTCTTCTCTGAATATCAATGGCTTTTATAAACAATCTCCGAGTTATATTAGTTATAAAATACTCATAGTGTGCAATAAGAGTCTACTGTCCTAAAATTTAATGTATTTATATTACTGATAATACATATTTATGAATTAATTGGGTTATTTTCTAATAATCATGGTGCTCGAATATCTGATGTTTTCCATGACTATGTTACCAGGAAAATACACAGATTATTTTAGAAACAGAAAAATGGTGAATTGTAATTTATTGAGATATAAATTTTAAAAATTGCTTTAAAGAAGATGCTATCCTTATAACTAATATACAAGTATTATCACATTCACGCACCGAAATATCGCACAGCGCCAATTTGTGTTGGCAAATTTCATACATAATGTACTGCTTACATTCATGAATATAGTTGGATAGGCAGAAAATGTTATAGAATGGAAATATTCACACAACAAGAAATGTAGAGCCGGCTAAATCGAGAGATTTCGAAATGAAGCAAAAGAAGTATCATTGACTGAAGAATATTTCTGATTTACTTCGTAATGCACTGTGTGTGTGGCATTTATGTTTTTCTTTCTGCCTCTTTACGCCGCGAGGTTCTCTCATTACAGTATTTATGCAGGTTTGAGTGTTAAGCATTTAAACTATAAAATTTAAGAGAATTACGAATAGGTGTGTAAAGATTTTCGTGTGCTGTTGACTCCTGCGCTGCCGAATAAGTCTGATATGGATACTGCAGATTGAGGTTTAGATTAGAATTTGGCAATGTTTGAATTTCTGTAGCGGTCTAGGAGAAGCTTGTATTTATTATTCAGGCTAGATTAAATTCTGAGTTTATGGAAATCGTGAAGGCAGCTTGTGTTTAAGACAGGTGCAGTTGACTGGTCAATTTCTATTTGTATATTTTAATTTTACCCTTAACAGATGGTTAAGTAGAATCAATTTAAAGTGATTTTTATTATTGTATCTGTTTGTTTAGAGCTAGAAACGTTTTTACTCAGCTTTATCTAGGAATTTACGGGTATTACACTTGTTGTTATTCAAAAATTGGCATCAGGCCTGTCGCCATGCTGTCTTACGTTATGCAAAATATTGATGCATGGCTTCATGGTCCATTTCTAATTTACTGCCAACCACATGAATGTACCTCAATGAACTGCATTCGGCATGTTTTTATTTTTAACTGTCGGAATGTACATCTGTACTCAATTTTGCTTTAACATAAGCATGAAAACTGGCAGATCCTCGTGCCACATAGCACTAATTGCAGTATATCTCATATGTAAATTCAGTACGCCACAGCTCCACCAGAATGCTTCGCTTAAAATTACTAAGGATGTAATTTCAATTACTAACGCATGCTGAATTTTTTAAAACATCATGCAAACATGAACATTAGAAAACATTTGCCAAAGATATAAACGCTTCTGAGGGAAATAAACAGGAAACAATTTAAATCTAAATTCTGATGGTCATGTGTACACAGATTTGTCTTTATTGATTACAACGACGCACGCAGTGGTATGCTCCAAATGGAAGGATGCGCCGTTGAGGTTAGGTTATTTGAGTATGGTAAAGTACACAAGAGCTATCTGTTTGAAAGGAGGGATGCCTTCGTGGAGGAATTTCTAATGGGAATTGGCTCGAAATCACGTTACACATGGGAAAAACTACGAAAACCAACCATGCAGCCTGCCCGTTAACTTGGGATGGAACTCAGGTCGAAGTTCCAGCATTCAATGATCTTAACCACGCAGCCACAGGTGAGGCGACCGTGATAAAGTTTCAAGGCTTTAAGACCATGGCTCGTATCCACGTTAGACATGGGGAAATCCATGAAAACACCCTTGCAAACAGCCAGTTCGCTATCATTCGTACCTCAGACCGAACTACCAGCGTTTATCGAATTTACCCTTCTCGGCCTTTGGTACAGACATACTGAAAACACGCATGACTTCACAGTTGTAGAAGGAAGTGTATATTTCTATGAATATTGTGAACGATACAAAGAAAGTAATATCAGTATTATCAAAAGAAAAAAAAACACAATTGCTAAGAAAAAGCCGAATTAAGAAACTGATTTAAATATATTAGTTTACTTATGTAACATGTAAAGATAATACACTGCTATGCTAATAAAATTCAACTTAATAACTAGAAGCCAAAGTTTCTATGCAGAGTGCATGATATATCCACAAATATGAAAATTCAGTGTAATTAAAAAAGAAGATTATTAGTATGGAACAGAAAAGAGTCTCCAAGGATCAGCATTACAATTTCAGAAGTGACTTAAATTATCGCCAAGGTTCCATAGCGACGGAAGATATAGTTTTCAAGGCGTGGTTGTGTAAAGGGACTTAAGAATGCCCCTTTACGACGCCAACACATCCATTTGGCGACAGCATGTTTGGCGCACAAATGCACTTTTCATTAAGACCCACTATATTGGCTCGTAAACTGAAAAGTTACGAGAGAGTATTTCGATGCCCTACGGCAGAGGAGAACAAGGTTATGTTGAGAATGAAGAATTTTATGAGAAAAGAGGAGGTACTAATTTTGAAGACATAGTATATATGTGAGGAGGGACAGAAAGAGAGTCTTAAAAAGTGAACAACGAAAAGAAGTAATTTTTAGCCTGGAGGTACTTTCCTGGTTAAATTTATCAGAGTTGCAGAATTTACTTATAATTAATTGACTTTATATCCATTATCGAATACTGAATGATTTTGAACAGGAAAACTTAAAACATTTATGCACGCGACTGCAGTAGGTTTAGCTTCCAGTACCACAATCTAAAATCAATTAAACCTCTAGTGTAATGAACTCTTTAGTTTGAACTAATCTTTTACGTTATTGTAACTGCACATGTATGTTATTTGCGGATATTTTAGTTTGTTAGTTTTAGAAAAATAAAAGAATTTAGGTTAAATTTATGCAGATTTTATAGACTTAGAAGGAGAATTGTAATATATACTGAAACAACAATTGCTAATTCCTGATAAAGATTATATTAAGTTTTCACTTTATTGTATTGAAGTCAGAAATTTAGTGAGTTACTTTTTCTATTTATTTCAGTTTTTTTAGATTAAACTTATTAAAAACTTTAAAAATTTTGGGAAAATATTTAATTAAGAATAAATTTATAAAATACATCAAGTTAATAATTAAAATCTAACACTGTGTTCCTACATCAAATATGAATTTTGGAAATTTACATAAAAATATTAATTAAAAAATTCTGAAAGCTTTGTGATTTTATATTACGCTCGAAGGAGCGTTTTTTAACATTTTATGTGCTACCTTTATTTATTAAATATCATATTCTTCGCACTTAAACCATAAAATTCAATTCAGAAGCAATATCGCAAAGTCTTTAAAAAAAGTATGGTCTTTAGAATTTCCTATACACAGTCTAGCGTATTGGATATAAAAATGTCTTTTTTCTACAGTGTTGCCATTGCTCGCTTAGAAATCTCTGAGTTTGTTATTAAAAAATTCGTTAAAGTTTTTTAAAGTATGAAATGGATAATAAAAAGAAATCCAAATTCCAAATTTGGGCTTCCAGATGCCCATATTCGAGTGATGGACTACGTTATTCAAAATTTGATGTCTCGAGGTTACGTTGTTTTTTCACAATGCGAGAAACGAGATTTATGCAGATTCGTCTTTACTTAATTTAACTCTAATGCGAGACTCTGATATTTGGTGGCAACAATTTGAAAAGTAGGATGCCATTTTATATTGGACGACGCAAAATGGCAAAATGAAATTAATAGCCCTTCTGGGCAAATTGCGCCTTTGGGCTCATAATGGAACGCATTTCAAGAACAGACATCAACGAATAAAACTGAGAAAATTAAAAAGTCAAAATAAAATTCAAAAAAATTTCAAGTTCAAATTGAAGAATTCTTTCGTTAGAAAACTCTGTAGATTTCGATGGAACCAAAGGAGCGAAACTATTCTGCTGAGAATTACTGCCCTAAAACATATCTGTTATGAAGTAATGTATTTTGATTTTAATGAATTTATTAAGCACTAGAACGACAAGAATAAATATAAGACGATAAATAATTCCAGATCTTTTCAGACTTAACTATGGTTAACTGAAGAGCAATTGGCGTGATGATCGAATTCTGTCAATGAATATTAGTACATTCATTGTACAGTTTTAAATTATTAATGAGTAACAAGCAAATGATCTTACACATTTTTTATGCCAGCAGTTACTATGTGTATAAGAGGCTTGAAAACCAGCTCCTGAATTTATTGTTCTAGGCAGAAAACATGAGAATTTGCCGAGGCATTTGGGATGAGCATTATTCGAAACCAAATCACCATAGGGATATTCACATTTATTTAAATATTTTGAGTTCCCTTCCAAAACAAATGGACTGTGCTATCACCATAGCAAACAATTTTCACCATTTGGAATTCAGGGAAGCAAGGCGGAGGCCATTCCATCTTCGCCCTTGAGAATAAGGGCTCTAATGTAAAGAGATTATCGTGACGCCATATAGCATCGTAGATTTAAAGAAGAATCTCATAACCATCCTCTTATTTCTGATTAGCCATACATTAACATTAATCCCTCAAATGAGAGAAGATTCATTCGAAAGAGTAAGGGAGACTTAGGACATGAAATTTCTGATGGAATGTTGCTTGTAACGGAAATTAGAAGTCAGCGTAGTCATGGCGACGGGAAAAGGCAATCCTCAATGTCGCCCATGAAGGGAAATTAGCGTTCGAATTCTGTTGCTGATGATAAATACAGAATCTTAATCTCAATGGTAATTACGTAGTGATGCAATTAAGGAGGATACAGCGATTAGTTAATGCGGAGAAAATTTTTCAGTAAAGCTATCAATTGTTTTACTGAATTTTTGTCGCAGAGAGAGATTATCCTAATTTCTAAAGACTTAATTAATAAACTCGAGAAATGAATTGTTTAATTTATCCAAGTGAAGAGATTAAACGTAATTAAATTTGCTAGGACAGTATTATTGAATTATCCGAGAGTTATAAATCTATTTTTAAAATTGAAACTAATAAAATTATCCTTTCTGTTTCCTTGCTATTGTTAAAAATTTATCTCGCTATGAGCATATATAAATTTTAATTGCATAGTCTCATGTGAGAATAATGTATTCTAAATTCATTGAACTAGTCAAATATTTGTTAATTAAACTTACTTTTAACTATATTTGATATACAACAACGGTATGTGACGTATAATTACAAAAGAGTAATTTCTCATTTCCTTATGCGTCATGGTAATATTATCTCAAATTCCAAAGTAGCCGAATTTTCATGAAATACACTATTTCACAGAAGAATCTCCAGAAAACGAGCATAATTATTTTTTTGGTAATTACTTCATTTTTATAAAAGGAAAATCTGGTATTTAAGCCTAGTTTATTGTATTGAACTTCATTTTCCTTTTTAATTATATCTAATTTCTCTTTTAATACGTATCAAAAATGCTGTTACAACTTCGTTTTATGCGAACGTATCAGAAAAATAAATTACACATTTTGTAACTACTATTACACATTTTGTATATTGATTCCTTTAACAGAGATTTGATTTTTTTATCAAATTATGGTAAATCAATGGAATTACCATTCGAAGAGTTAAGTCAATTAAGTTTGTCATTTGTAATTTCATCGTAAAGAGGATAAAGTTGTGTTTTATATATTTAAATAAAATTTGTTGATGTGCTAATTTTTTTTAAAAAAGGTGTACTTAAATAAATTCTCAAATAGTTAGAAGCTAATTTACGCATTCGCTAAAAATATTTTTTGTCAATGATTTAGTTTTATGATTAGGTCAATGATTTAGTGATTTAGTCAAGTCTAAAAAAGATTGTTCAAACTGCTGCTTATGATTTAATTCATTAAACTCTAAGTTTTAGAAAATCTTCAAAGATTGAATTAAATAATCATCAAAAGTCTCAATTAATTTATTTGCATACATCGACATTTTTTTTCTTTATAATGTTTTAACTTTTTTTCAGCTATTAGTCTGTTCCTACCGCACATTCGCTAAAGTGTTGTTTTGCTTTTAAATTTTAACTTTTGATTTCATAAAGGATTATCAAAATTTATTTTTCCATTTTTCTCTAACTAGTGAGAGAATTCTATTTATGGCGCTTAATATAACGCTTGTATTTGTTATCTGAAGTATTATCATTTTTATTGTGTCTATCATTTTGCAATTATTACCGTATTTCCTCGCATTCCTTTCCCTCTAGCATTTTAGCGCCAAGATAGGAAAATTTAAAAAAATATTCGCGTAATTTTGCATTACCTCGGTAGGTTAATAGAGCTAGCTTCACTAAATTTTTAAATGGATTCGTAGTTAGTATTTTCCTATTTCTTACACACTTTCCTATTTCTTACACACATCGCAAATTGCCTGCGAAGACTACGCCGCTGTTGAACTTCCTACCAGCCAAGAACCGACGAATTACAGAAAAGCAAACACGTAACTCTTATTCATTCTTCTATTTGCTGAATCAGCTGCAAATTCACGTTCTGTAACTACTTTGGATGTTTTGAGACCACAGGAGTAGAAAAGATAATTGTAACCACGTCTTTCGGAAATTAGACTGTTCGCATAGTTTTTTTAACATTTTGTGTGTTACCCTTATTTATTAAATATCATGTTCTTCGCACTTTATTTCACTTTCGCACTTTAATTCAGTTTAAGAGCAATATTGCAAAGCAATTTTAAAATGAGCATATCTTTAGAATTTGCGATACACAGTCTCACGCTCTGTAGATGAAAAAAAAAATCTGTGCAAGGTTGCCATTGCTCGTTTTGAAATCCTTGAGTTTGTTAACCAAAAATTCGTTAAAGGTTTACAACATATGAAATCGGTAATAAAACAAATTCCAAATTTGGGCTTACAGATACTCATATTCGGGTGGAAACGTACGTTATTCAAAAATGGCTCTAGATACCGTTGTTTTACCACAATAGGAGAAATACACATACAGTTATACAGATTCTTCATTATTTAACTTCTTTAAATATAATACAGGGAGATAATATTTGGTGGCAACAATTTGAAAAGTGAAACAACGCTTTTAGTGAACCGACGCAAAATGCCAAAACGAAATTTATAGACCATCTGGGAAAATTTCCCCATCGGAGCTATAAATGAAATCAATTTTAGAGAAGCAATACGAATCACGTGTAGGTATGGAGCAATGGTAAAAAAGAACCGTTTTTTTACCTTTTGCTTCAAATCACAACCTATTTAAAAATTATAGAGAAAGAAAAGTCGTCTGATTAACATTTTATTATTCATTCTTACTTTAAAAGAGGGATACGGGTTTATTTTATAACCTGTGGAAATTTCAAAACTTTGTATTTTATAAATTTTTTTATGTTTAAATTTTAAATTAATGGACATCACATAATTCCCTCCAAAATGAGAGATTTGCAAAAATTTGCCAAAACGTTAGAGATTAGGCAAACTCAAATTTTGAAACAGATGACTAATTTTTTACCACAGGGATAAAACGCATGGGTGAACTAAGTAAATGATTATAATAATAAACTGGAGGATAACATCTTGAAATTTTGCAGAGAAGCAAATAAGAATAGGTTATTTAGTGTCAACATCCGAGCATATGATTCAACACTTTTCGTAACTTCAAGATATATTTTTTTTAGAAATTTTATAATTTTATTGTATTCAGAATTAATGCATGTTGCTACGTTTTCGAGGAATAAGAGAGAAATAATTTTTAATTAAATTTCGTGCTGTAAGAATTTGGAATACTGTAATTACAAAATTTCACGGATGTGATCTTGCTTGAAGCATTTCAGAAATTGTTACGTTTGTATTATATGTAACCAGAAATAGGCTCGAAATTAATCGTGTATTTCCAGAATGACTAAATTAACAATTATAATACTTCTTATTGGCAGGTTTCGAATTTTGAAGTATTTTGATTCATCTGAGCACATGCAATTAGACTATTATATAAGTAGAAGCCCCCAGCAAAAAGAAGTAACTTGTTATTCTCCGGCTGGCAAATTGCACCAAAATTATATTATAGTGATTCCAAACACCTTTAAATATGATTTATAACGGAACAGTTACAGGAATTCAACAGAGGTTTGCAGATCTTATATTATCATAAATGGATAAGCAAAAAGGTTACCATGGAAGAATGCTCAAAACTAGTTGTTTGATTTCAAAGATGGTGACTACTAAAATCAACAAATACTCTTCGTGCGAGCAAAAGATACTTTTCATTAACCTTTACATAGGAAGCAATTTAGGAATTATCTCGTTAAGGGGACACGGTAACCCAAAATCGATGAAATTACCGATTTTTCAATTTTTTGCTTGAAAAATAGCTTAATACCCTTACTATATACTGAAGAGAAATTTTGAAACGATCTGACGGTAATAAACGGCATAAAATGCTTTTAAAACTTTTGGCAGCCCTTTAAATGCCTCACCACCTCAGTTTTTATTTTTTAACTTCTTAACTTTTTAGTAAGTTATTAGAAGTCATTGTAATTAAATGTGACTGCAAGTATCAGGAAACTCTGTTTATGATTATAAACTGATTTATTTAAATACAACGTGAAGCTGGGAAAAAATATTTCTTCACCTTTAAACTGGCAAGTTTATATATATATATATTGAGCTCAACAAATATTTCTATGTGTATTATCAGTAAAATTCCCTATGCTCCTTCAAAAATTGAAATTATCTGTGATAAGACCCGAACGGAAAGAGGTGGTGTAATGAAAGTGATTAAGTTCTTGACTGTAGCATTATCAAAATAGTGCTAGAAGAAACATAAAACTCTTTAATTAATTCAAATACACCTGAATTGTTTTAAAATGCAATTTATTCCCGAGAAGAAATGGCTAAAAGAAGAAAAGAAATCACATATGCTGCTGAGTTGTTTTAAATACAGTATTTGATGTTTGTTAAAATTTCAAATTTTGCTTTATGAAAAAAATGAATAAAGCGACAAATTAATGTCATTAATATTGATTATAAGTGTTTTAAAAAAGTATATTATAATTAATTCACTCATTAAAATGTTTTGGAATGTGCATTAAAGAAAAAAACGGGTAAAGAAAAATTCTACTTGCATTTTATGATTTTTTTTGCAATATTTCTTGCCAGATCAGGTTTTAAACAAAAGCTTGTAATCCATGTTTATATTAACCAATTAAACATTATTAGGTTTTTTATATACATATGTATACAAATTCAATAATAAAATTTTTAAGGAATTTGAAATGATTTAATGACCATTTAGAGAGTTTGCACTCTTTAAACTGCGTTTTCTCAGTTTTCATTTTTTCAGTATATTCTGTTACATAGGGTCCTAAAAATTCTACAGATACGGAGTACATTATTTAATATTTTTATTGCTTATTTAGGATAATATACTTAATAGGAACAAGGATGGGTTTTGCAAAATAGTGGAAAGAAAAATTATTGGAAGTGAAAATGTGATTGAGATAATTTTTTTTTAAGTTTTTACATAAAAATGTGCTTTTTATTTTTTTCTTGGAAACTAATTCATTAATCGCAAGTTAAAAAGTTATTAAAAACACTCTAACATACGCAATAAACAATTTGGGGTAAAAACATTCAAAATGGTGGGAGAAGAAGGAATTTTTAATTCTTAAATTTTGATTCAAAAAATTACTAGAAAAAAAAATTCAGCTTAAAATCATATTGTTTTATAAAACTACTTAATATTATTCATAAAAAATAGATGAAAATTCTTAACTAAAAAACATCATTCGAAATATATCAAGTCCCCTTAAGCTGTACATGCTCTTGTATCATTATATAATTAGACGTGGAACATCAATGATTCGTAGCCTGCAAAATCATTTTCGATTTGCCATCTTTTCCGCATTAGTCTTTACACTATAGCCACATTTACTATAATTTTATGGCAGGATTTTCTTTTACTTTTCTACCTCTACCTTCCTTTTTCCAAAAAATGTACTTCACGTCACTCCATTTCAGAACCTAGTGAAACTAGGCACACACTTGAAGTCACGTGGACATAATTTTCGCCCTTTTTTTCATTGAATGAACCGAGATATTGCTTACAGAACGCTTTCGGGCATTTTTGATCTGGAAGGAAGGAGACCTATTATTACCCCTATACCATCAGTCATAGAACCTGCTAACATAAAAGATCATGTGTGTTAGATATTATTACGGTAAGAATTCTGAAGCGACATTTCCGATCTTTATGTACACATTTAAACAAATAAAATATTTACATTGAAAGTTGATAACTTTCATCTGCAGTGATTTCGACTGATGTATTTGCATTTCTAAATTTCAAATAAACTAATCTGCATTTTTACCATTGGTCGTACAGATGCAGTCCAATCACACTTATTTTGGCAATTGCTTCTCCAGTTTTGATAGAAAACTAACTCAGGGGTCTCCTACCCCTCGTCCGTTACAAACTATCTGAGAGAATTTTCGGCTGACCAGTATTTTCACTGGCAGCATGCCGCATAGACGCTATACAGTTACAGATATCTTTCTCTAGGATTCGAACCTCGGTCTAACGGTATGAAAGCCAGCGTCCAAACCATTATACCAACGGTTCTTACTTGTTTCTTTCCATACAATCCTTTCGCCATTGCTAAACGATCATTCCCATCCTTCTTTCCCAAATTCGAAAGTTATATATATATATTTTTTTTTTTGTATGTATATATATGTAATAATAAAATTCCATAGTCAAAAGTACATATAAAACCCTAAGTTAAATTTCGTCTTTTATTTTTGTTTATTCCTCAATCACAATTCTAAGTGCATGTTCTTTTCATTTTAATGGCGACGATCTCTTATTCGAAAGTACGTGGAATTAAATCCACAGCCCCGTAGTCAAATTGATTTTCCCGCTTTTTCTACACGTATAGTTATTGAATGTTCTGGAGATATTTAAAACGAACTGGATTGGCTAACGTCATTTCTTGGAAACTCCGCCTTTCCAGTAATTATAAACGAACTCGCAAAGGAACATCGGGCGGTCTTTTCATTAATCTAATGATGGAATAAACATCAGTTCAAAAAGCTATTAATTGTTCTTCGAAGATGTAAATTTTAACACAGCTGTTTTTCAAGAAAAATAATAAATGGATTCTTTTTGTTATCATCGTTTGTTACTTTGAGCTACGACTACATCACATCATCATGGCACATCACACACATATATATATATATATATGCATTTATTCAAATGTAGACTATTTTAATCTATTTTATAAACCGAAAAACAAAAGTATATAAAATGCTGATAAACACCAAAATTTGAAAGAGACTAGTTTTTTTATATTCATAAGCGATAATCAAATACTTAACAGCTAATTAAAAGGTTGCCCGTATTCCCTTCTTGAAGCCATGAAATCTCCCCCCCCCAAGGAGGGAATTCATCCCTAACTGAGAAACCCTGCGCTGCATTAGTTAGGGCGGCACACGGAAGTCAGAAAGTCATTTAATTTTATATTATTTAATAAATCAAATTATTTTATTTTACAGCTTGAATACTGGAAATGAACCCGAAGAACTACTTGCATAATAAATTTAATAATTATTTGCCTATGTAAGAAAATCTGATCAAACTCTAAAATATTGTCCTAAATTTGACAAGGTAAATAAATTCCACACATAGATACATCTTATGCACTCTCCCATTTGTGATGGTAGCACTGAATGGCATTAAACTTTTATTTCTACCAGTGTTCCCATTTAATGCACTTACTGGCGATCATCTGCGGTCATTTGGTCAGCTCACTGAGTTCACTTTATTCTTTTCTTACCTACAGGTCTTTCGTTGGCTTTTATAAGACCCAGGGGATGGTAAAATTAACCCCAAACGGATTCCATTAAACCCATGGGTGTTCTTTTATTTAGCGGGGAATGCCGTCATTTGTTGCTTTTATTGGGGATTCAGTGTTAATAGCTGGGATTTTTCCTCTTGCCAATCGATTGTATGTTTAGCAAGAAATATTGGTTCAATTACTTGCACTCCCTTGAGAGAGAACATGAAGCTTAGAATTCCGAGTGAGGTATTTTCTAGGTATTTATGTAATTTAATGAGTATTCCTCCCTGGTATTCATTTAAAAAAATTCATACTTTAAAATTACTTTAAAACAAAGTAAAGGTGAAATGTGTAGGATAGTAATGAAATTATAGAAATAAAATTCTTCCACATATAAATTTCGTAGTTATAGTAGATGAAAAGTAATCCGAAGTTACAGGACCGTAACCAGTTAGGAAAGGGATCGTAGATGAGAAGTTCTACTGCAATTTTGTGCGATATTTCAGTTGTTTTTAATTTTCTCTAAATTTTTGAGACTAGAATGTTTTTTTTATTCATCAAATAATCAATACAGTTATTTTTAACAAGAAATGTTTTGATCGATTTTTAATTTTTCCCCCTGAAAATATTTCTGAATTTGTGTTATGAAAAAAATGATGAATAATATAGGTAATAATAATTTAATAGTCTCTTTTATTATTTTGCTGGCTATAAAAATTCTTTGCATTTCATAGATTTTTTAATTGTTACATTACTTATAAATATTTTATCCCTGTATATTTTTAAATTAATTTTTCTATAAAAATGAAAACATGAAAAATTTATATATAAACAGCACATAAATTTAACAATCGTTTAGATTACACACATTTCTCAACTTGCAGCATTAATTATAAATACAGGCTGTTTATAAAGTCCCGGACCCATTTTGATGTTTAATAACTCATAAAATAATAAAGATAGATTAAAATTAATAACATAAATGGTTAGATAGACTCAAAAAGTTTCATGACCCTTGTCAATGAACTTTCACGAGTGTCCCCTTCGTCACACGGAGAATATCAAGTCGATATTCAGTTTCGCGCCAGGTACCGGCAAGCATGTCGGCATCCACAGAGGTTATTGCGGTTTTAATTCTGGCTTTTAGGTCATCCATGTTCGACACTCTCCTCCTGTAAACGTTGTCGTTTACAAATCCCCAAAGGAAAAAGACCAGCGGCGTTATATCAGGTGATCTGGGTGGCCAAGGAATTGGACCTCCTCGCCCAATCCATCTTCCTGTAAAATGGTCATTCAAAGGACTACGAACTATGGTACCCCCATGAGGTGGTGCACTATCCTGTTGCAAAAAGACATGTGGCTGAAGCTCTTCTAGTTGTGGAAATACGAAGTTTTCCAACATATCTAAGTATGCGACTGATGAGACCATCTTTTCTGTAAAAAAGAAAGGCCCAATGACTCATTAACCTTTGGGGAATCCCTTTGTGCCTCACGGCAATCATGGGGTTTTCAGATCCCCATATGCGCACATTATGGCGACTAACAATGCCAGAAAGATGGAAGGATGCTTTGTCTGAGAACATTATGCGCTTCAGAAATTCAGCATCATCTTCTATCCTCCTTAGCCTATTTGTTGCAAAGGCCATCCTCCTAGGCCTATCGTCCGATTCCAAAACTTGAAAAATTTGAACTTTGTATGCATGCAGTCTTAATTTGTTCTTAATAACCTTATATAACGTCGAAACTGGCATATCCAAATCTCTTGCCGCTGAACTCACAGATGTTCTAGGATTGTGTAAAATGTCTCTCTGTCACGCTCAACCTCAAAATCAGTTGTGCAGGGACATCCGGAACGTTTATTATCTGCAATACTTCCAGTTTTGAGAAAATTCTTTTTCCACCGAATCGTTTTGGTAATTTTGTTTTGCAATTTCTCTGTGTTTGCATTATAGATTTCGTTTTTATGCACTACCATAAAATCTGTGCTTTCTCTTGTGGTGTATACATTCTCCTTAACATCCGGTCAAATAAAACATCATATACAAAAGTACTAGAACAAACGCATCAAAAGTAAACATAACATTGCAATAGTTGCCAAAAAGAAAAGAGAGAAAAATGTAATTAACTAGCAGACGATATTTAGAAAAGTTCAGATGTTTAGACTGGAAAATGAAATTATCTGAACTTAACCACACACGCAAACGATATTTACAAAAGTAAAGATATTTAAACCTGAAAAGGAAAATATATAAGTTATTCCATCGATAAGTGCAGTTTGTTTATATCTTCATTATTTTATGAGTTATTAAACATCAAAATGGGGCCGGGAAAAAACCCTGTATTTCTTGCCTATTTTTGAAAGCAATTGTTCTCTAAAAATGAAAGCATACAAATCAAAATCAATGAAATTGCAAAGGCATAAATTATATTAAATGTGCATGTGGTAATATATATGCGCGTATTATAAATGGACATGCCTTGCAAATGTAAAATATAAATGATACATAGAGAATATTATTAACACTTTTTAAACTGAGACGCAGAAGCTTAGAATTGTGTCAAACATACTTTGTTCTGGAATTGTCCAATTTGTTGCAAATATAATATTGAAAAATTTCAAGATTTTATTTTCCTTCCCACTATAAAGCAAACATGAGTAATGCAACAAAAATTCTATAAATGGAGGAAATTTACTTACAAAGTCATATAAATATCATTCAAAGATTCGAAGATGTACATTTGATTAACTTCGATTCATACTTGTCAAAACATAAGTAGTCTCAGTTACCAATTTTAGCGCTAGTAATAATTGCTTTGTTCGGCAATATATTAATCCGTCACTAGCTTTCTTGTACAGTTGAAAATTAATTATAAAAAAATCAGATTGACCTATTAGCATCCACAATCTCTGATGACGTAATTTCTCTCGAAGGTACAAGCTTTGTCAGAATCGAGAGGCTATCAGGTGTGTATAGCAAGAAATAAAGAAGTGGATGAGTAGTTACATATGAAGACAATATATATTTGTTTTTGCGTCGAAGAAAAATGTACTGAATGAGAGAAAGAAACTAGGCTGCCATTATTTTACTTATTTTTACTTTAAATCGAAATAAACCATTTAATAATTAATCTGTCTGTCTATCTATCTATCTATCTATCTATCTATATCTATCTATCTATCTATATATATATATATATATGTATATATAACGGAAGAGTCTTTCTGTCTGTTTGTGTCTTCCGTTCGTGCTGCGCGTAAGCTAATAGACCCAGGGCACGAAATTTGGCACATAGGTGCATCTAGACAACAGCCAGTGCGCCATGATGCGATGTTTCTCAAAATTCGAATGAGGTTTTTTTATTTTATGTTTTTTGATGAAATCTCATCAAATCGAAGGCTGGCCGCGTAGCGGCTAGTTAAATGTAATGCAAATATTTGAAAGAAATAGCATTCAAAATATTTAATATTTATCTCATAATAAATTTGAATTAACAAGTGTAACCAATAAAATATGTCTACAAGCAGCAAACTTGTAGATAAGATTGGTACTTGCAGACCACTTTTCTGCTTTACCTGGTACTCATAGACAAGTTTACTTGGTACTTGTAAACAATTCAAGATTTCAGATGGAAAATAAATAAAAATTTGAATTTTTTTCTTTGAGATATTATACTTGTTTATGTATGTTTTGGTAAATATTTAGTAAGTGAAATTTAAAACTTATTTATAATACCTTATATTTTGTTAATAAAATGCTTCATTAATATTTAAAAAAGGCAAGAAAGATCAAATCTGAAAGCTTTCAGATTTTATATTACACCCAAAGAGGTGCCTTGTTAACGTTTTATGTGCTACAGTTATTTATTAAATATTATGCTCTTAGCACATAAAATTCAATTCAACAGCAATATCACAAAATATTTAAAAGCAGCATATCTTTAGAATCTTGATACACAGTCTCGCGTGCTGAAGCTAAAAATGTTATTTTCCTTACAGTGTTGACATTGTTCGCTTTGAAATCGTTTAGTTTGTTAATCATGCGAAGTGCATTAAAAATGTCAAATAGACAATAAACAATTTCCAAATTCGGGCTTCCAGGTACCCACGTTCGGGTGAATGACTACGTTATTTAACAGTTGATTACTCTAGGCACCGTTGGATTTTTCCGATGCGAGAAACATACAAACATTCATGCAGATTCTTCATTATTTAATTTTTTTAAATATAAGAAGATAATATTTGGTGGCATTAATCTGACAACTGATCCAGCGTTTTTAGTGAATCAACGCAAAATGCCGTTTTGAGACTAATAGCCGTTCTGGGGTAATGCTCCTTTGGGTTAAAACGTGTTGTCGACCGTCACTTGTTTCAGATCGTGCATTCGGCCCACAAGCAATATGAGTTTGAGAACACTGTTCTGAGTACTAAGGACGGCATTTTCAAAGCTACAGATACAAACATTCCACTCCTTCACTCTCTTTCCTTTTCCATAATTTTATAATACATAATATAAATACCTTATGCTGACGTATTTTGGTTTCTCAATGAAGGAAAGAGTTAAAAACTGTGAGTTATGTTTCTTTTTCCATTAAACTTTACTAAATTTCTATAATCTCTTATTTGCTGACTTGATACTTATGAGTTGATTTACATTAAAGTGAAATATATACAGAGAGTTTCTTCTTAACCTATGTAATGCAATTCAAAGCACGTGCTCTAAAAGAATGAATAAATTCTTATAAACAATTTAATAGTCTTAGTGTTTTCATATTACACCAAGGAAATCAAACATTTCCAGAGCGTTTTGAATATTACTTTGAAATTATAGGCTGTCTAATTAGCTCATTTGCCCATTGCTTGTGATATCAAAATCACAAAATATGCAAATGAAATTGAGATATAAGGACGCGTCATGTATTTCCACTAATTGTGAGGTGAATAAGGAATACCCACGAGAAACAAAGACATTAAAATAATATAAACCTCAATACATCATATCTCCGTTTAATATTTATTTCTTGATTACAGAGAATAGGAAACGTTCGGGATTACCATCTCTAGGAGTTTCAGCTTACAGCTAAGGTTAGATATGTATAATTTTTACGTAACTATTCTCTCATAAATGTAAAATTTGCCATAAGGTTAACATTAAATTTAAATCAGTTTAAAGGCTTAGCGGTTGAAAGATAAAATTAAGAAACCCTGAAGTGTTAAACTATTTCGTTTTAATCCTACAAGGAATTTTTAATGAAACTGCTATGTTTCCGACAATTTGATCATCAATAAAACTGCATATCGTACTCTGCAAGCAGCATAAAAGTAAAACATCAAAGAATTGAAACTCTATACTATAATTAACTAGCACATGATTGGATGATACGTATTACCATTAGAATATACAGATTTGTGTTACCAAAGGGTTATTATTATCAGTCTTCTCTTTTGTATTGAAATATTTCTGAGGTGTATAATTTTTAAATTCAAAAGTCGATTATATATTTACGTACAGAATTTCTCCACACCTGTGTAATAGTAAGTTGATAATGATGTAAATATCTGTAACCATTTAAATTCTATCAATCACACTCATAATGTGCCTAACGCTTACAACTTATTTCTAAAATATTTCTAAAGCTTATAAGGCATAGATACGTAATTGTAACGTTGTCTAATGTGTGCTTTTAGGTCGAAAACGTATATCGCTTATGGCATTTATATGCAATATATGCATGATATGTAATGAATGTGAATGGGGCCTGATATATCATGAATAAATGTTACTTAATTATATGTCGTATATGATATATGCACTAGTGTACAACACATCAGTAGCCAATTAATATTTCATCATACAACCAGGAAATTGTTGAAAAGGTGTTTTTGCAATCAGAACAATGAAACGCAAATTCAGTAAAAAGGGGATGCTTATGCAAACGTCAGCTTTATGACGGCAGAGGGTACATAAAGGTATGCAAAAGGCGAAGGATCAGCTCACGCAGTGTAGAGTAACTTAAAAAGATGACAAGAAGACGCATTTCCAGGCATTCGTTTGCAACTGACGCGGTAGAATGAATGGCTTGCTTGAGAAGAGGTGTAGTTTTACGTCTGTCGCCCAAGAGTTTAAAATTGATCAAAATGCTGTTTCGTGAGCTTTAAAAGTCTTCCAAACAATGCCTTCCTAAACCATGTGTTTCCTTTATGTTTCCATTGAACATAAAAAGAAAACACACGGTAAATATCGTAAGAAAAACGAAGTTATAAAATGCAATTAAAGAACAGTATTTGTCAGAAAACTTGGACAATGTTACGGAGATGAAATTCACGTAAAAAGTTGATTTGAATTTTTTAATGTTTTATTGTACACAGTATGCATACTCATGACCAAAATTATCTTTATATGCATGCGTTAATTTGTGTGGAATGATATATAGAATATGTATTTTTATATAATTTTGTGTAATAAATACAAAAGAAAAATTTAATAGCATTGTATTTTCTATAACACTATAGCTAGAAACAATAAAAATGGCTATAATATGTTACAAGGAGAATTCCGAAAAAATTAAGACTAATGAATTTAATATCGATTATGGTCTCCCCCGAGTCGTACATTTTTCATGAGGCAAAACGTTCTAATCATAGTTTGGGGGAATTAAATTCCTATTCTTGAGCAATGCCATCTTCAGCTTATTTCCTTTTTTTCTAAGAATATGATATTTCGGTACAACAGGTTTTCCAAAGTAGTTCCGTAAGTTTTCTATGGAGTTAAGGTCAGGGAATTTTGATGGCTTGGTATTCTCTTAGTGCCTTTACCTTCAGGGAAATCGTTCAAAGAGCTTTGCTGGATGTGGATAAGCATTATTGTCCATGAACAAAATGTTAAATCCGTATGTGCCTTTGGAAATTCTCTCATAGAGTTCTAAATTCTCTTCCCAATATCTCTGGCCGGTCACATATATCGTTTGTTGAAACCGTGTAAGGGAGAAAGTTCATCAATCATTATTACGCCCAATATCATCCCCTTTGCATTACAGAAATGGTCACATTCCATATCATTCGAAGGAAGATTTCGCTTTCCTGACTTACTCCTGATATAAACACGTTTACAATCAGATGATTAAACTAAACCTTAAATCATCAGTAAAAAGAACATGGGACCAATTCTATTCAGTCTATTTCTGATGGTCTTTGCTCCAATTAAAGTGATCCCTCTTTTCAATGTGGTGACAGGCAACACATATCCTTATCTTTCCTGCATAAAGGGCTTTCTAGTTAAGCATTCTGTATACAGTTTGTCGTGATACAACAGTTTCATGAGCGGCTGTAAACTCAAAACGTAACTTTCGAGTGATAAATTCCCTGCTACGACGGGCAATGATTGCCATATTTCGATCTTGAGAAGCAACTGTTATTCGTTTACGACCTTGTCCGGCCTTCGTACAACAGTTCCTGAGTTCTGAAACTTGTTCCATAGCTGTAAATGTTCCATGACTCTCTGTCGTGACATCCTTATACATCTTACTGCATCCTACTTATCTAGCCTGCTTCTAAACGGCCGATGATATGCTATATCGTAGATTTTTTCCAAATGATATTTCAGAGAAGTAACAAACCCAATTTTTGCACTGAAAGCAAACGTTGTGTTGCATATTCAATTTGCGCAGAGCGCTTGATTCATCGTCAGACGACAGCACGTCTTGATTTGCATATCAGAAACCGTTTGAGCGCTTTCGATAAAAAAATATTAATTAGGCTAGTCTTTCACACATTCCCTGAAAAACTGGATTACATATTCTTATACTGCAAAGAATACCATTACTTTTGTGCATGTAAAGATACATTTAGACGTGATTGGTGAGAGTATGTCTAGAAAAGTAATAAAAGTACGTATCGTAGTACAAGTGTCTATTTTTCGAGGAAAAAATACCTCCCTTGAACACTATGGCATTATCTACAAACATGATAATTATTCCACCCACATTTCGTTTCCTAGTTTTTGTGGATACTTTTCATTTAGCCTGATGTTATATGAGAGTATTTATTCCCAATAACGCAAAATATAAACGCAACAATCTTTAGACAGGGCTGGTTAATCTACCCATGATCAACCGGAAGTTAATCTGATATACATTGTTCAAAACGTACAGATTTTCAAAGATTATATAAGACTTGAATTTTGTCTCTTCTTGAAACTCATACATTTTCTTTTCTTGATCATCTTTTGCGAGGATTATTAATTTGCAAGCAGAAAACATAGATTGTTATAGGGTTTTGCTTTTAAATTATGAAAGAAGTATAAAAGTAGTAAATCAGTTTAATCGTATTATTATAATGAATTAATAAGTAACTATTTTTATTAGATAGTACAGTGGTAACAGCTGTATTGGTGTAACATGTATTGTTTTGTCTGAAATAGAAATGAATTATTAAATTATTATAGTACTTTATTAAAGTTGTGAAAGCTTATAAATAGTGATAAGAGTATGGAATATGAAACAGTGGAAGTACGATTTTTAGATATGGATTTTAAAAACATATGAACAATTAGTTTTGTGCATCTTTCTAGAAATGTTGATTACTTTGTGATTAACTAATTTCTCAGTTTTGCAGCTCTATTATCCTTATATATAAATCTAAGATTTTCAATACAATATGCTTTTGTAAAGTGTATCAGTATGCTAACATCCAAGTTGAATATTCTGCCATTTGCAACAACTTAACGAAAATACGGGTGGTGTTTATCGTACGAAATTATTTTTCAGTTTATGCGATAATCTACATATTAACCAGCGACCAAATTAATGTGACAGTTTCGAAATAGGTTTTCAATCAAATGAATAGATATTACTGAAAAACATCATTAAACTGTGGTATATCGAATTCATCAGAAATACGGTAAATAATTTTACATTCTATGCAAAGTGAAAATGCATAATGCAACGTGTAGAATTTTTTTTTACATTTTAAAAAAAGAAGGAGCAATATTTAAAAAGGAAATTGAAAAAATTTATTTGAATTGTATCATTCAACTACTATAACAAAAACAGAAATTCTGCTTTTTGTATTCTCTCAAAGCGCATCTGCGATCAAATAACACTGACTTCTTTCTTTCATTATTATTCTCTCAGACTACATTTATTCCTAGAAACTACGTTGAAAGTTTCATCATAATATATTTTGCTCTCAGCAGGAGGCACTTGAAATAGGATAATGATAGAAATGGTTCAGCTTTCAATTTTATCGTAATAAAATTTCAAAAGTTTCATTTGTGTAACAAGCTTTATTTGCTTTTACGTTTTGTTGAAGTTATTTCTCAATTTTTAGGTTGATTCTGAATTTTGTACTTCTTTGATGAGTTTCTCTATTCCATAAATTGAACAAGAACTTTTGAGTAAGTTATGTTCTTATTGTTAATAAGCTATAACATATTAAAATCTTTAATGCAATCGGACTGGGTAATCCAAAAATCACGCACATGAAAATTTCAATAAATTCCAAAATGAATTTTTAATGTAAGTTATTTTAATGGTGAAATCTTTACACTTTTAAGTAACGCATCTCTTGAAATTTGTTTGTAGTTTTGTGAAACTTGTTAGTTTGGTGCAAAATGGAGATCAGTTTTCCCAAGAGGAAAACGTTTTAAGATTGAGCGTTATTTCGCAACGCACAAATTTCATAGCGGTGCAATCTTTCTCACACATTTTCATTCTAATGACGAAAACTTCCAGTTTCTCAAAATCAATTTAGAAAGCGAAAAATGTTTGTCTCATTATGCTCCGTTTTGAGCATTTCAGGAAGTTTCTTTAAACGTTTCAACCAATTTTTCTTAAGAATGCGCTGCGCAGTAATGCTCAAGCATAAAATTTCATTTTGGTAAAAAAAATCAATCTTCTACCAGTAACGCTTCTCTAGTCTGACGTCAACTGAAAAGGCTTTCACATGGATTATTTTGTGAATTATAACAAAGTCTGGTTAATATAAGAAGGATAATGCACATAGTATCGCCTGGAAGGTGAAAATTACATTTCTAACTATTGAAAAATAAGTGCAATTCCCTTGAACCAAAAAAAAATGTTGCGGAAGGTAAAAATTTAGGTAATACCCACAGTCATTAAAGAATGCAAATAGCAAGTATACTGCAATATACCAGACCCGCTCAATTTTGTTCTCAGCGCTAAGGTATCGTCATCAGAAAACCGGGTTTTAATCCTCTTGTTCAGCAAACTGAATAAGTATTTGTGCTGTCCTGAAGCTGGCGATAATTTTTCTGTAAACCTAGGCTTTCGAAATCTAGCATTATTTTCTCACAGTAAACTATTGCTATAAATTATTATTAAAAATATATCAGCCATATCTCATCTATGGTTGATATTGTGGATAATTACTGCTTATAAACTGCATAAATTTCTTTTAAATAATTTATTTAATTACTGTGTTAACCTATGCATTTTTAATTATCATCTGAATATTTTTATTAAGATTATTTACCCTCAGAGTACGTATAGATATAAGGGTGGTCGTAGGAAAAGGTACGAAATCTTGAAATTTGAATAACCAAACCGTTTGAAATTTGGAAATGCAGATTTGGCATAACGTAGTGAGACATCTAAGGATGCGAATGCAGTCTCCGCCATGGTTGTGCACATGATGCCGGAGTGAAAGAGGCAGTTGTGTGTAGCATTCAATTGACGCTGCAATGCGTGTGATGGCATCTTGGCGTTCCCAATGCAAATTTCGACTATTGAGGAGTAACGAGATGTTATCAAATTTCTGATTGTGGAAAGTGTTAAACCAGTTGATATTCATCGCCGGATGGTGGCCGTATACGGAGCAGAACTGGCACTCCACTTTCTCACTGACTTGTGGAACACACAGTGTGCTCCCTGCTCGGCTGCCATCCGGCTATGAATATCAACTGGTTTAACCCCTTCCACAACACGAAATCTGATAACATCTCGCTGCTCCTCAATCGTCCAACTTTGTATTGTGAATGCCAAGATGTCATTACACGCATTGCCACATCAATTGGACAGCACACACAACTACTTGCTTAACTCCGCATGCGCACACCCATGTCGGATGAAGCATTCGCGTCCTTAGATGTCTCACTACATTCTGCCAAAGCCGCATATTCAAATGTCAATCGGTTTGATTGCTACGACGTTTCGTACCTTTTCATTTGAGCACCCCTTATATATTCTCAATAAACATATGTGCTGATACAATGCCTCAGGGTGATATATGTTTGAATATACGCACTAGTGCAAAATGTCATTGTAAAAATCTATGTAATATGTTCCTATATATGCAGCGGCATATGCATCAATATAAAATAGATGCTTTGTATTAGTGTATTCTCAATGTCTGAACCTACATGCCCACAAAACGCATCAAAGTAGTACATATTTATAAATGCGTAACAGTGAGGGATTTATATATCTCAAAGTAAAATAGTGTCTAAATATTACTATAAAGAGATAAGCTGAAAACTTTCATATCAGCGTACAGTATCAGTATAACAGCACTATCAGTGTAACAACATTATCATCGTGCAAAATCAGTGTAACAGCATCATGTATGAAATTATTGTCTTATAGCTTGCCTCTGTATGACCATGTAAGTCTGAAGTTGATATTAAACTCCCAACGCCACGCTCCTGGGGGGCTAGGGAATTCTTGCATTCTATACTTGCAGATTCCAGGCGATACTCGAATACTGCTTGGAAGCCGCCTGTGTGTGCGGATACACTCTCAGATGTCAACTGTCGAGAATCTCAGATTATGGAATCATACATAAGAAGGTTAAATGATCGAAGGTTTTAACCATTCTCAATAAATGCATTAAAAGTTGCATTTTAGATCACAATGTATAAAGGATAGCTTTGCCATTTGAATCATTAATCTTATGCTCTCATGGTTGTTCAATAATTAAATCAAAATAGTTAGGAAAGCCAGAACATTTCTATGGAATATTTGTACATAGATGACATAGACAGAGTGCAAAATTCATTGCTATTCGTCTTGCTTCGTCAACTAAACTCAATTTTCATTACTGAACGGATGCATGTAAGTAGAATTTCATTGAATGCATCTTCCTCGTTGATTAAAGGATATTTGAGAAAAGTTAAAAGCGTTTCGCCGTGTCAATATCCACGTTATTTTTGCATTATTTGTATTTGCGTAAATAGCACATATCTGTTTCAGGATTTTATAGTAAAACATGTTAATACGCGAATTCGCCTACATGGTCTTAATTAACAATTATCAAGTATATTGATTAAAAACTGCTACAACGTTTTTTAATTCTATTTTCATGTTTATAACAGAGAAAGCAGCTGAATATTTACTCTAAAGTGGCCAAACATGACTTCTAAATATCACAAACAAAAGAATAAAAATCGAAATCAAAATCAAAGAAAAACTGACTCTAGCGGCAATGCGATTTTATTCCATGCGTTAACGCGAAAGTAAACACGCACAAAAACATATATGAAATCACTAGTGGTTATACAAAAATGTTCGCTTCGATATTTTCTCGAGATAAAAATGCGAGCTGAAGAAGAACGGATGGAATTTTTTTTCATTAAGATAGTTGCAGTGGTGCAGCTGTTATAAAGAAGCTTAGATCTTAGATTTTATTTTTTCTTTCTTTTGAAAACTTCAATTTTCCTCCGGCTAAACCTTCTTTCAATATACGTGTTGTGTTTTTATATCTTTTGTTGACGGTTCCGTAAGTTTCTAATTAATGAGTTTTTTCTTTGCCTTTGCTTTACATCTCCTCCTTGCAAACTCGGCGAGCTTCCGCTTTATTTATAGTACTTTTCTCATTATTGTCCCGAGTTTTCTCATTTTATGAAGTGTTTGAACTAATACCTTACTCTAAGCCGCGAGAGACAACTGGAAATAATTTAAATAAAAAGTAAATTTTGTCGGATGCCTCTTACAAGCTGTTCAAATCTTTAACGGTTTTACGATACTAGTTAAGTTATTTTCTGCACGTTGTGTCTGAAAATATCTGAAATCATGATATTCAAGTGACGCATGGTTTTAAGGCATTTTTATTAAAAAAAGAAAAGTTATCTTATAATTGAACAATAAAGAGTGTTACTAACACCTAGTCTTTAAAAATACAAAATAGCTGACCATTGATTATAAGTTTAGTTACTCATGTATTACATTTAAGAATTATCAAAAAGAAAGAAGTAACTAGGTATTTCGGATGAGCTATTTCTCTGGGGCGATCAACAAGGAGATCTTTTATTTAAAATTTACGAATTTTGCTAATCTATTTTCCTTGAATCAAGTATTTGACTAAGTGGGTCATAAATATTGAATACTTTTATCCTTCTCATTCGAAAAGGTCCTTGCTAATCAAATGGCGTTTAAAATTATGAAAATACCATAGGGCATATTATCCAATAATTTTGAAACAAACAAATTTTTTAACAAAATTTGGTAATAAACTTTAAAGCACAACTTCAGGAAGAAAATAATGGAGTATTTGGGAATCATTCTTTAATAAAACTATCTCCATCTAAAAGAAAAATTAACGAACTTTTTATTTACAGTTAAACTTCATTATAGCATAAGGACTGCTAGCAGAATTAAATTCTCGTTATAACGTCCCTTATATTATACTTTATAGAAACACTAATAACTGAAAGTAAAAAAATTAGCCATTTAAAGTACTGATTATTAGAAAATCGTTATCGAATGTATGCTACACGCAGGTTTTGATAGTGAATTTAAAAAACGTATTTTAATACATCTCAACAAAAATGCAACAAATAAAAGAAAAATCTGAAATGTTTCAGATTTTAAATTACGACCAAAGGGGTGTTTTTTGATCTTTCGTGTGTTACCTTTGTTTATTAAATATCATGTTCTTCGCTATTAAAACATAAAATTGTGTTTAACAGCAATATAGCAAAATAATTTTAAAATGATCATATCTTTAGAAATTACGATACACAGTTCTGCGCGCTGGACATAAAAATGTTTTGTTTTATTATTTCTCGTAGAGTGTAGCCATTGCTCGCTTTTAAATCGTTGAGTTTGTTAATCCATAATTCGTTAAAGATTTACAAAATATAAAATCGATAATAAAACAAATTTCAAATTCCAAATTTGGCTTTCTAGAAGCCTATTTTCGGGTGGAAACGTACGTTATTCAAAATGGGATGGCTCTAGATACCGTTGTTTTATCACAATACGAGAAAAATGCATACACTTATGCAGATTCTTCATTATTTAATTTCTTTAAATATAATACATGGCGATAATGTTTGGTGGCAACAATTTGAAAAGCGAATCGGACATTTATAGTGAATCAACGCAAAATGCCAAAACGAAAACAAGGGTTTTTCAGGGGCAAAGCCCCTTTGGACAAACAAATAAAAACATCTAATGTATTGTAAATAAGAAGCAAATACATAACAATTATCGTCACATATGTATACAATGTAAAACACACATATCTATGCAATGTAAAACAAAATTATATTATATAATTATGTTACATACTTAAAATTCATATGCCTTGCATTTTTTCTAATATCATGCTTTTTAACTGAAATTATTATCCTTATAGTTTTAAATAGAAGTAATATATTTATCGGAGATAACTGCATGCTTTTAACAGAATGCGCGTTTAAAGCATATAAGCGACTAAATATACTATTTAGAGACAATGTTTTACTTGGAAAGTCATTTCTTTTACGATAATTGCTGTTGCACCGTTAGCAGCATTATTTTAAGAGCGCATTAGTTTTAAGCAACACCCACATAATATCTGAAATCACATATTTCGAGATAGTTTTAATCAAACGTTACTATGTTTAACACAGATAAGGAATCTATAAAAATATAATACAGTTTGGAAGTAAATAAAATTTATTTTCCTTAATAGCTTTTGGTAATTTAAATGTTAAATAAAAATAACTAGTTAAACTCTCGTAAACTTTATAAGCGAAGTAAAAGAGTAAGGTAGGATTTTAGAAATATTTAGCATATAGAGCATATGGTTCGTGTGACTTGGTGCTCATATTATATAAGAATATAAACTACAGTTCATTCTAGCCTACATAGACCTTAGTGATTTTTGTAGAGCTTATATACAAATTGTAATATGTCTCGCACTTATATCACTCTATTTGTTATCTACGTACCTATCTGTTTTATGCACCTTATCTACCTTTAGTTACATTTATCTGCTCTTCGCTTAAATCATCGATCTTTCCCACTATATGTAAGTAGAGTGTTTCCAGAGTTCTCAGAATGGGATCAAACTTGCAAATGCAAAGTGAACTACTAATGCATTCACACATCGACAAGTATTGACACGTTTATCTAAGGCATTTTACAATAATCAGCATTGTTCGCCAGCGAAGAGAATACATATATGTGGACTCGGCGTCTAGGGGATTTTTTAGGCTGACGATACATATCTAGGTGACCAAAGTAGTTTATTTAACTATTGGTGAAGGTACATTAGTGGCTATTTACATTGGTGACTATTTACAAATGAAAAAAAGAGTGATAATCAAGAAGTTACATCTTTGTTGTCTAATCATTACGTCTTAGTCGAAAACATAACATCTCGTCTTATCTTCCATCATCAATCTCTCTCGCGATACCGTCAGTCGTGTTGAGTTACTGCCGTCCTGCTATTCACACATATTTGCGATACATTATAACTACAAGGCAATGTAAAGTTTTTGAGCGATAGTTTTCTCTCTGATCAAGTAAAAATCATTCGAAATGATATTTTTTCACGAGCTATATAACCCTGAAAGTCACTTATGATTAAAAACTGAATATCTTTCATGGTATTTGTTTCAGCTCACGTTTTATGCTTTTACAAGTGTGTTTAGAAAATAGCTGTTATTAGAGATTCGGTTTTGGTTTAGTTGATTATGGAAAAGCACACCAGGGCTATCTGCCTAAAGGGTGAGACGCCTTAATGGAGGACTTTCTAGAGGAAAGGGAAACCACTCTAGCAGTTCAGTCTCTTGATCTAAGCTAGGAAGATCTCTATTAGATCAATGACTAAATTAATTTGTCTTTATTGACTTCTTGCAGGTCAGTTAATTTTTAATGTAGAGACTTTACCGATTATTCGTTTCTTAATCTTTCAGATCTAATCGTAGTATATATAGAAGAACATAAAATACTTCACGAACTAATACAGAAAACTGGTTTTTATAAAAATAGAAATACACTTTTAACAAGTAAAGAATTATTGTTTCCTCCCAAGCAGAAATTTTCTGATTGAAAAATACATCTTGCAGAAGAAAAGCCTATATTAACTACCCTTTAACAAAGGTGAACATTTCTGTATTTTTCAAGTAATAAAATGTATTCATTCAGTTTAATAGCTTCAAAATTAACATGTTTTATTAGTTAGCTGATTATATTATTTTAAGGACTATGTAATATACGTGAATTGAAATATTTCGGATCTCTTTTTTTCCTGGCAGGAGCAATTGAATATATTTAATTATTAGACAAGTTGATGAAAATAATTTTCCATTGACATTATTTTATTTATTATATAAAATGGTTAATATTGGTTAACCAATTAATTCACTTAGAAATATTGATTAGCTCTTTGAAGGGGTCAATTTTACAGCAGTATTAAAATTTTATTTTACATTTATGTTTATAGACATCCAAGAACAGGTTGAAGTTTCTTTTTCTGCTAGAAAATGCTGTACGTGTTGTGCAAAAATTTTGTTTTGGGGGTGACAGAAGTCGGATCCAAATACGATACGATGAAAAATGAAAAGTGGTTCAG
>KK112510.1:368447-414640 GCA_000611955.2 Stegodyphus mimosarum | reverse complement strand
AGCAGCCACAGGCAGTGTGAACCAACGCCATGTGAGACATAGTGCGAAATAAATTTAAGCTTGATTCGACACAGTTTTGTCAACGAAATATGAATGTTGGTTTGATATATCCTTTTAGTGCTAATATTTTGTTAAGCTTAGATTGTTCACTGTGAAGGGGAAATACTTAAGATGGGAATGGAACGCATCGAATTAACTTTTTTTTTCATTGACTGAATTAAAATGTGATGGGTAGTTTCCACATTTTATTACATCTATACCAGTTGTTCTCAACCAGCGGAAGAGAAATCCACCTTGGATATTTTAGAAGAGAATGCTGTCAGTCTTTTAATTACCTGCTAAGCATTTTGTTTTATTTTATGAATATAAATTCCTGCTTTTGTTCACGTTTTGAAAGGTATTTATAAAACTTTTACACACATTTTGTTGTTTAATTTGTGAAACATGCTAAAAATTTTCAAAATCTAGATAAAAATATAAAATAAAATAAAAAATCAGAACTCTTTTTAAAATTCATCACATATTCAGTTTGGAACAAAATAAAGTGCAAAAACCAAACTCCAGAAGCACAGTGCCACATTGCAAGAAATAGGGAGGTAAAATACGCCAGAACCAAAAATAACAGCCTGTTCTTGAACCACCATAGGCATAAAATGAAAGCATAAAATTTTAAAATAATATTAGAAAAACAATAAAAAATCTATTAATGTTTGGACTGATAAAAACACATATTCTGTACATTCCTCAACATCATGTTCTTCGACTTCATATACCTTTTTAAAAATTTTACAAACATTTTATAAAATTAGAACTGGTCCACTGTCATGAGAAGCTATGTAATATATCGAACATATAATGTACTTTTTTTTCTAAAATGCAATTATGTTTTCTGGATTACACCTAGTGTATTCAATCAACTAACAATATATCCTTAAATTGCGATTTTATTTAGTAATTCATGCTACAAAATCAGTAAAATGTATTTGGTTACGACTTTAAATTATTATTTTAGTTAGCGAAGGAATTTTGTTCTCTGAGTAATTTGGAAATCGAAGATAAGGATTAAAATTATGAACAAACGTTTTTTGAGTTTTCCATTGTCAAATTGTAATTTTTAAGTTTTCTATTGTTTAATTTCTATTGCAAAGTTTCTATTGAAAGGTTGTTCTTTGTAGACAAAATTTTTCAGTTTCGAAACATAGAATAAGAAACTGATTGCTAATCATCAAAAGACATAATAATCACAAAATGGAACAAAATAATTTCTTCATGTTAATGAATTATTAAAATTAGAAGAAATTTTCAAACAGATTCTAAGCTATTGGTTCGTTAAATGTTTCTCTAATTGCACATGATATTGACTAAAAGCAGTTATCCCAGATAAGAACTTGCAAGTAAAGTACCACTTCGCTTCTGAAGGGAGCAAATTTATAAATGTTATTTGAAATTTCGGTAAATTCTAATACTATTCGAATGAGAGAAAGTTCAGAGGGAGACTATGACTCGTGTGGACTTAATGGTTCTTAACTTACGTGGTTTAGTATGAATTTGAATATGAACTTGTTTGTGAAGCAGCAGTCTGTTTTCCGTCAACACTAATTATCTTAATTTACCAGTTTCGCTTAAAATGTCGGAATATTTGTACTATGTCGAATTCGTGATGTCATTTCATTCAGTGGTGCATTTTTACCGGCCGACTTACGACTCATTTCACTTATATCAAATACCTGGATAGCATTACTATGATTATTTACACTGTAATAATCGCAAACGTGTATTGTGGCAAGTCAGTATTAAAAATGACCTTCATTCATGTTATGAAAATAGGCCATTAAGGCTCGAGATCGTATGGAAAAGAGTTTAAACAATGCTTACACTTCTAACAAAGTTCTAAGCAAAATTGCTTTTGTTGGTAATAATTATTAGCAATTTGTTTGATTTGTGAATAGAAACACATGGCACATTTTGACTAACTAATTGAAACTTTATTAGCGCAGTATTTACAACCATATATTTAAAATTCGAATAAATACCAGACAAGATATTTAGTGTTTCGAAATTATTAACTTAATAAATTCATATAATATATATATATTTATATGTATATCTTGCTTTTAAGTCTGTTGATCTGCACCTAAATTAAAACCTAGATCATGTCAGCGATGTTCATCGTGATCAGGAGGCAAATGTTGAGCCTATTGTTGTAGAGACATTAGATTAGTTTTGAAGCAAGGAATGAGCAATGCCCTCGCCGGAACTCGAAACATTGGCCTCTGGAATACGCGCCGAGCGTGCTGACTACTACACCAAGAAGGCATGCCAAGAATGCGGGAGAAATACCTTTTCGAGTACCACCAATCTCTTGAGATAACTTTCTGCTCAACAGAACTTCATATCTCTCCATGATGGAAAGACACTGTATACATGTCCTCTTCGGGATACGAATCCGGGCCTAATAATAGCTGTTAGGGTGATAATAGCTGTTCAACCTATCTTTCCAAAACTGGTTATAATACAAACAATACGTCGTTTAACAATACCAAAAGGCCGTTTAACCTTTTTTCACGAACAAAATAAAATTCTAACTTTTCTAAGAAAATTGTACAGCACCGTCATTAAAGCATATAGCTTAATTTTATAAACCGCACTTACCTAGAGAGCTATGGTACTAAAAATATTTTTGCAAGCATTTTCGTAGACTCAAATTCTCCTTTGGTGTGTGATTTCGGCCATGAGCACATTTTAACACTATAAGGGCCAGAGCAGTCATTTTGACTGCTTTCGTCATTTCACCTTGGATTCCTAAAAAATCCTTTACCTTAAGAAATCATCACAAATAAATCAGACAAATTCGGTATCAAATTTTGGATGCTAGTCGATGTAGACTCAAGTTTATTTGCAATGTTTTCCCATATCTTTCAAAAGATACATCGAGAAGTGAAACTGAAAGTCTTCCTGAAAATGCAGTAACGTCGTCTAAGCCGTTATCTGATTTCAGGTACAAATTTGACTGCGGACAATTATTTTTTCCCACTATCGTTAGCTAAAAGACTTAAAATGTAAAACACAAGTTTTGTGGGAACAGTAAAGACATTGAAAATAAATTCCGCATGAAGCAAGGAAATCAAAAACCCGGTTTTTTTAAACAGTTTTGCTAACGAATGGTGAAACTACACTGGCGGTCTATCAGGAAGAAAAGGAATAAAAATACCTTAAGTACCACACATCTGGGTGTAAGTGTAGACTCACAAAATAAGAAGAAACTTCCAGAAACAATCAAGTTCTACAACAGCAAATGTATAGTTGATATCCTTAACCAGATGATGCGTAAATATTCTATTCGGGCCGCTTCACGTAGATGGCCTATGCATGTTTTCTATAATATGCTGGACTTGGCAGGAACGAATACCCACGTTATCTACCATTAAATAAGTGATAAAAATATTATAAGGCACAGCTTCATATTTCAATTAGCAGAGGATTTAAGAGAGATTCATTCAAACAGAAGAAAAAGCACAAGGTTGCCCCAGGAAATTTAAAACTCAAGCAATAGACTCTCGTAGAAAAGACGACAGTTCCAGATTGGACTTCGTAACAACAAACAAAGCTAGTTATGTGTGTAAAATATTTTCTTATTATGTATGCGAAAAATTCACTTCCAGTACTGAAAATGTTGCGTTGTGTACAAACTGCGAAAAGCTATAAAATGCGTTTTATTAAGGGTTGTAAGGATTTTAAGTTTTACTAACGTTTATTTTATTTTAAAACTTTGTTATCCTCTCTTATTTTCCATTTCCGGCCAGAATAAATGTGAAAGAGAATTGGTTATGTAAATGAGGTTGCAAACTTTAGAAGTATTTAAGGCATGGTTTTTAGCCTAGAATAAGTGAAAAAAAAGATTTATCGCGGCCTTTATCACGCGCGTGATTTTCGTTGTTTGCCTTTAAGGCCAGAATTTAGCTCTCGCTGATATTGGAAGACATATTATAGTCTTTGCAATCTGCTCACTACATACGTAATATTAATGGGACAATTTTCGTGTTACTAGTCTCTGTAAAGCACCTTAGGTCTTATTTATTTAAGTTAGTTCATTTTCTTATTTTCTACGTTGTCGACCAAAAGTGTTGGTCTTTGTATCACAAAGTGCGTGAGCACCTGTACGCTGTGAGAATAAAGGGTAAATTTAACCCTCCTTATCTTTGTTTTATTTTCTACATACGCACGAACATAGCTTTGAGTAAACTCCCTGTTCTGGCTCAGGACTTTAGTTATATTTGTAAAATTAACTAGAAGAAACAGTAGTCCTAACATTGTAACTTAAAATTTATAATAAAATATTTATTTTTGATAAAAGCAATCTGTTGTTCTTTAAAAAACGTTTTTGAACAACTATAATTAATATTCTTAAAAGCATTATAAAGCATTTTAATTTTGATATATACATTTAATTCGCTCAGCAGTCAATTTGACTGCCATTGGAGGTAGTCAGATTCACTGCCTAGGATGGAAGAAAGCTCGGCGCTTCTAGTGTTAATAAAAGTCATTTTTCTGTCATAGACAGTAAAGCTACAGTTTTAAATAAAGCTTCATGTAAAAAAAATATTTGTGATTATGTGTTTTACCAGCCTCAAGATTCTTAGGTCTAATCTGACCTCATAAAGAGTCATAATCCATAGGGCAGAAACCATATTGCGAATTGCTGTCTGTTAACAATATATGAAAATAAGCTTTCATATATACTTAGCTTTGTCATCTTTTGACCTGTTCAGATAATCTCCGCTGAAAGCATCGCGGCAACACAACGTAGATAAAAATATCTTAAAGAAAACTATGCCAGGGAAATCAAACGAAACATTGTGGGAGAAACGAAAGCAAAAAGAAAACAACGTAGTTTTAAAACAATATTGTAAAACCTATTGTAGTAAAAACTTAGCATCTACTACTACATCTACTACTTTAAAGCCTAAAAAGCACATACCTGTAATCATCTACGAATGATAATAACATTACAGGTATGTGCTTTCCAGGCTTTAAAAGTTGTAAATGTATATTCGCATAATGATTTGTGAATACAAAAAGGAACGAGAAATTTTTTATCTCTATATTTTCTATTTTTGGGTTAATTAATTATTTTTTGTTAAGAAGTAAACGTAAAAATTCAGAAACTGAAAAAAAAAATGAGTTGAGAATGAGTAGGACATGAGAATGAGTTGAAAATGAGTAGAACATTTATCAAACATATGCTATAACGTACAAATGCTAAGAATTCTACAGTTAAGAAACTTTTAAATTTATATATCCAAAGTCATTATTTAATAAATCTCGTTTAGAAGTTATACTGGCAGTTTTCCATTGAAACATTCAGTCTAAAAAATAAGAAATTGGAAGATACGTTATAGAGAGATTAGGCTATTTCCAAGCAGGAGACATGAAAAATGAGCAATGCCCTCGCCAAGACTCGAAGCTCGGACCTCTCGAGTACGCGTCGAGTGTGCTCACTATTACACCACAAATGCATGCTAAGAAGGTGGGAGAAGTACCTTACATACTCCTCCTTTTAAAGAGGGATTGGGGATTCGGAGAACCGAATCCCCAAATCCTTGAGGTGGAGAATCATCATCCACCACTTTTTTTTTGTTCGGGCGCCCCGGTAGAGTCATTAAAATGTTTTATGCTGGAAGACGTGAAAAATGTGCAAAGCCCTCGCCGGGACTCGAACCCCGGACTCCTCGAATACGCTTCGAGTGTGCCGCCCATTACAAAACGAAGGCGGAAGAAATTCCTTATAACGTAACTGCATGAAGTTACCTGTATTAAAATTGTTTAATTAATTACCAGATTGTAAAACTACTTTCTTTCAATTTGTTAATATGACATTCTTTTAGTAAATATGAAATATTCGTTTGCTTCAATTTGTTAAATAATTTTAATGCAGGTAATTCTTACAAATACTCCTTTCCCCTTTTTTATATTTTTGATCATATTTTTGACGAAAAATTAGAAGTCATTAATTAAATGATGACAACTAATAATTAAGTATATAAATTTAAAATTCTCTTAATTGTCAGTGCAGTGTTAATTTTCTACTCATTGCCAATTTCTGAATGCTTAACTTTCCTTCTCTCATTTTTTTTAGCAAAAATTTATTGATTAAAGATTAAATCAAAACTATCAGATATAGAGATAGAAGTATTCCTAATTCCTTCTTAAGCTCTCCTTTCCTTTTTTAACAGCGGCAGAGCTGGTTCGCTAAAACACAGATCGCTTCCCAATAATGCTCTGTCCAATTATTTGAGAATATCGTACGATCAGTTGGGTGTTACTCGAAGAAGAAACTTCGATTTTGGTTGTCCCCATTACCTATAAATTTATTTTTCCTAAAGACTTACTAATATGCATTTTCGTAGTTTATATGTGTAATGGAATAGGATTTATTTAAAAATAATAAGTATATTCTAAATTTCATTGCATTGAATATCGAATAAACTTGCTCAAGCCTCTTTAAGAGCCGGCTTGATGTCACTATTATTGTTACTACAAAGGCGAAGCCCCCAGCTCTCCCGACTGATGGTTCAGCCACGACGGTTTGATGTATCTTATGCTACTGATATTTACATATAAATTACCTATGGAAGACTATAATATTTACATATAATTAACTACGAAATGTGGAAATGCTGCCAAGTATAAAGGTATCTCTAGGAAGCTAATAAGATATTTTTTCCTTCCTTTCCGCATGCCTTTGTGGTGTAACGGTAGCACAATCGGCGCGTATTCGAGAGGCCCAGGTACGAGTCCTTGCAAGAAGAATGCATATTTTTCATGTCTCCAGTATAAAAAAAAATCTACTGACGCTACAGTAATGCCCAAAATAAAAAATGGTGGATGATGATTCTTCACCACTAGGATTTCGAGATTGAGTCCCCTAATACTCAGTCGCCCTTCAAAAGGTATTATCTCCCTCCTTTCCGCATGCCTTCGTGATGTAACGGTACCACACTCAGCGTATATTCAAGTGGCCCAAGTTCGAGTTTCGGTAAGAATATTACTCATTTTTCGCATCTCCTGCTTTAAAAAAATCCTAATGACTTTCCAAGCTGACTTAGAAAGAATGAAAGTATTTCATAAGAATGATAAGAAGCTAATGTTTTAATTTGTTGCTTATAACTAGTACCATAAGCACAAATTTGATTAACGGTCTGTTTTCCTATAAAATAGTAATACAATTGCTTTCTATAAGATTTGTCTCCTACTTATCCATTTACCCCATTATAGGTTCCATTTAAACTTCAGAACTTATCCGGTATTCCTGAACTCTTCAGTTTTAAAGCTTAAAATGGTTTCATATAATATGCTCATTATTAGAATTGCAACTACAATATAGATAATAAATAAGATAAAATTACTTTTGGAATGAAAATACACTCTGTGCTTTTCATCTCTCCATTTGCTGAAGCAGACAGAGTAAATGGATTTTAAGAGAGTTCCATTTTTTAAACAGGCTCTAAAGTGAATATCAAAATTTGCATAAATAAATTATTAAAGACAAGAATAAAGGATATTGAGACTATATTATCTTAAATAAATATACTACGAGCATTTTAAAGTAAGAAATCGCGAACTATATCATAAAATTAATACTAATAACAATAACGTGATTTCTATATAAAATATATATGAATAATATATATGTGATACGTGAATTCGGTATAAAATAAAATACACAAATTGTGGGATTTGCTCTGCAGCTGTGCTGTAATATATGAATAATCAAAGTAATTAAAATTTAAAATTTTTGATTTCAGAATAGGCTGTTTTCAAAATGTTGATGAGAAATTTTCCCGTTTCCCTAATTTGATTTGTTAATGTAGTTGGCAGGAGAGTACACTATACAATAATGTATCTCAAAGTTAAACATAGATATGAGCTAAATGTTTTGTCATTTATCTAATCAACTGTATTATCGCGATCATTATCTATGACTTTTCCAGCGTCTTCCATATACAAAAGTGTATTTGACTACAGTGAAATATGATTATTTGTCTCTACCCTATATTCCGTTTTTTCTGAGACAATGGTCTGTAGGTTTGAACAAATGATAATCCTTTTTTTGAAATTTCTTATGAGTGTGATGTGATAAAAGCACCACTCAAATTGTTGAAAATATATTGTTGCATGGTGTCTGTCATTACAGGTTGTAGAATAACATTTTTTTCTGTTTATCACAATTTAATGTTTTTAAATATTTCCTTGTATAAGAAGGATGATTATTGGCAATAAATATAAAGTAGTTGTTTCACTTCGTTGTGAGTAACTCGAAATGACTTACTACTAAATGCAAATTCGCACAGTTTTGAATGTCACCGACATAACTTCTACTAGATGAAAACAAATTACTGGGTAATTTCATCAATTATCGGATAATTTCATTTTACTGGATAAGTTTAATTTCTTATCACAGATGATAATTGAGTAATGGATCACTCTGTTATACAAATGACAAAAACTTGTATCACTCTCCATTGTACTTATGCAAACCAAATTTCTTACCTATCTACATTTTCGATTTTGGAATGCATTGTGAACAAAATGACTTCCATAAAACAAAAACAGAAAAGCTTAAGAAGTAATCAATTTTTACGTCTAAAAGCATTGGAAACTAATGTGTGTCAACGTATTTACATCTAGAAACCCATCGCTTAAAATAATTTCAATATATAATAATTTCCACAAAGCCATTTTCAGTTAGCTGCTCTCAGCTAGCTTTCTTATGGAACGGTATGTTTGCAGTAAAAGTTGTTTTACAGTGAAACTTATTAACAGAGTTTCCAGTGTCTGCTCAACTGCATTTTTCGATTCCATATAGTAGTTCGTTCGGTATCGCTTATGCAATTTACAACTTTTGAAGTTTTGGGATTTAACCAATTACTAGTGCATATAGCAACTCCTTTTCAGAATAAAACATTATTTCCCCTCTTATTTAAGATATTTTGAGGGAATTTTTTACTGATATGCAGCTCATCGTTGGTATGCCGATAAAACATTAAAACCAATCACTTTTTAATCATGGCAGAGAAAAAACTGCTGTATAGATGATTGGCAATTGCAGTGTAGTGGATGGAATTTTGGAAGAAGCATGACCAGGTTGGTACTTAAACATAATTTACTTTTGGAGGACAAATTTCTTAGGACAGAACTTCTTAATTGGTAGAAAACTAGGGTGCTAAACTAGCCCCACAATTTTAGTTACGCAGTTACATCTTAATTAATGAAGAATAACCGGCAGATGCTAAGCGATAAACTGCCAGCTGGAAGAGGAAGTTGTGAAAGAGAGATGTGCAATAATTGCAGTAGTATTTATAAGCCTGAAAAGTCTTTTATTTTAATCCTGGGTAGCAATTCGGTAAACGATTCGCACTATGGTTAGTGCAGAGAAAGCGTGATGTAACATTTTGTAATATATAGATTCGTAAAGGCGATGTATGAAATTAAAATTAGTAATTTAAGATACCGTTCCATTTAAGTTTAATTTGGTAATAACTTTCACTTCATATTTTGATACAATACTCATATATATACACATACGCACCAACACACACATACTTTACTACCATGTCCATAAAAATGTTTTATTTTTGTAGCTGTTGGTCGTGTGCATGTACTTCCATTTATGGAAATGTTTTAAATGATTCATATATTCATGTTTTGGCATTTTCAAATTTCAAGAAATGCAGTTTTATATCAAAATTACAAAATCTAACATTTTATACTTTTCGCCGGTCTCTATACTTACACTTAGGAACATTTTATAATCATATAAAAAGTGAGTCACAAAACGTGTGACACTAATATGATAAAAGTTGATTGATATACTTACGTTTAAAGCTGAAAGTAATATTCATGGGTACTGCGAAAATTAAAGAGAGAAATATAAAATATCAGTTTAGGAAAATATTTATGACCTTATATTAGAAGCGGTTAAGAGTAAAAATATGCTTGGTGTAGAAGTACTCTAGATGTTGTCGTTTTTTCACAATGCCAGAAAAATACATAAATTCACGCAGATTCTTCATTATTAAATTTCTTTAAATATAATACAGAGCGATAATAAATGGTGGCAACAATTCAAAATGTAATTCGCCGTTTATAGTGAAAAGCCACAAAATGCCGTTTTGAGACTAATAGTTATTCTTCTCTACCGCCCTTTTGGGCTAAAACTATTTATAGTTTAATGGGGTTGTTTGTATGATTATTAGATTATTAGTATAAAGCATTAAAATTTCATGAGTATATTAATAACGTATTTCTAGTGTTTCAATACCTAACAATTACTTGTATGAAAATCCTTTCTGCGTACCATATAAAACAAAATAATAAATTGCTAAGAGTTACCCATTGCTAAATCGTAAGCGAATATTATTGAATTTCAATTTGTAGATACATTAGGTTATTTAGAAGCAGGAAACATGAAAAATGAGCAATACCCTCGAACCTCGGACCTCTCGAATACGCGCCAAGTATGCTGACCACTACACCACGTAGGTAGACTAAGAAGGCGGGAGATATGCATTATAATTAAGTAAAGCAAAATCAGTCCTGAATTATTCTAAATTATTTATTAACCGGTCGTCAAGGCACATGGAAATGACATTAGCAATCGCAAATTTTGGAAGAAATATTTCTGTCGCCGCCCAGGCAGGAAAGTGGTTAATGACTCTGACTGCCGAACCGAAGGACCTGTGTTCGCGTCCGAGAAAAGGCAATGATGCCATTTTCCATTGTCTTTATAAAACGCAACAGTGACCTTCCTATTAGGGGTTTCTATAATAAAGAAGCCACCGCTTCCTGCCTTAGTTTTGACCAACACCTACGAACTGCTAGAACCCACCATTGGAAGCAAGAAAAATTTCTGTCAATTTTGTCGTATAGTAATCACACATTTTGGGTCTTAATTTTGTAATGATCACAAAAGTGTTTTATATAGAAACTGTGCAAAAAGTTACATTTGTTATTTTTTACAAAACCGATTGCAAAACCAAAATATGAATATTTGCTCCATTGTAATTGGAATTAGAATTTGAAGTATAATGCGCAACAATATATACATATATAAATATTCAGGGCGTTAAAGACAGATTTCTAATACAGCGATAAATTTTATCAATTTGACAAATTCTATTTTTTTGTAAGATGAAAATCTGAAGCTACTTATCATTTCCATGTAAACATCTCCGTAAGGCTTAAAATGAATAAATAATTTCATTCCTTAGCAAACAATAGATGCTTACACATATAAATTAAAAAAAGAACTACGATAACCATACAATCAAAATAAAAATACTATTTATAAGCTCTAGCTTTATATCTTTTTCATGGGTTTGTTGTTTTAATATTTGGTATTGCACGCTTTTCCCTTAACTGCGATTTATGTTTCTTCGTAGTAGGAAATCCATTTCGGCTTTTTTTTATAATACCTGTTGTTGTTGCTACTAATTTTAATAAAAATCCTTTCTCATAAAGTTTTCTAGTCGTAGATGAGTATTAAACCTCGGGATCATAATTAATTTACTGACTAATAATCTTTTCAAAAGGTGAAAATTAATTTAATAATAATTAAAATGCCCAAGTAATCACGCTGCCACAGTACAACCTATAAGAGCTTTATGAGAACATACTGTTTTTTTCCTTAAGCTGTCGCATTTCTCCTTCTTCGCATTAATTTTAATCACTGTATTTTTTTTTAGAATTCTGATTTCACAATTTATGTTAACTCGATTGCATTTCCCAATTTAAAACAAAAATTTATTAAAGGTTTTAAACTTTAAAAGAATAAGAATTTTCACCAAAGCAATTTAATTTCCGTAAAAAAAGATGTTTAATCGTTTTCTGTCGTCGGACAGAAATAATGCATTTAATGAAATTAAAAGGTCTTCTTGCAAGATTTTCACAGATACAGGAATTTTAAAAATATGCAGTGCACATACGTTGCATGGAAAATACTTCATTTTTAAGACTTCAAAGAATTAAGACATTCCTATCATACTCGTATGTGTTATAATTGTCAGTACATTGAGTCAGTTATTTGAAAGCCCACGTCTCACTTCAGGAAAGAATACTGCTTAATTTCAACATTTTTTTCCTCCAAACTTCCCTCCTTTTCATAAAATGATTTATTTTATTTAATTGTAAGGCATTATTTTATTGTGCTTTTATGTCGTGATTATTAATATAAGTTTAATGACATAGCCAGTCAAGCTGAGCTAGTAATATTCTAATCAGATTATCTGCCAGATTTAATATAGTCTTACTGAATTAAGGAGCCATGCATAGAATTATTTTGAGATGGCGGAAGATGATTCATCTCATAATCTGCGATATAGCGCAGAGTACTTGTCAGGTAAGGCTAAGTTATGGTTTTTTAATCTCAATTCTTTCTTCTAGAATTGCAAAAAATCTGCTGTGGTTTAATTTAGGGTCACATTCTTCGAATGGGGTTGTAAGTGATTTTCTTTCTCTTCAACGCTGGCCTTTTTATTGCAATCGAAAGCGCTTCAAGAGACAATTTGGGAGTCCGGGGTTTAAATACAGACTAAAGAAAGGTTGTAAGATGAAAGGATGGAAAAGGGCAGGTTGGGCAAATCGGAGAATGGCTCGTCATATGAGTCGAAGGCTATGCGGCGATTAGAAGATGCTTGCAAGAATGGGTAGACGATAGCAGATTTCAGCGTCATGATGACAGCGTTCGACCTAGAACCACAACAGATCGGGAGGACAGAGTGATTGTCAGATCAGTTGTCACAGCGCCTGATTCATCGCTATCAACCATTATACGTGCGACTCGCACACGAGTGTCCACCATAACCATTCAGAGACGACTGACAGAGCGAAATCTACCCTCGTACCGACCGTTACGCCATCTGCCCCTCTCGAATGCACACTGTCGATCCAGATTATAGTAGTGCTTGGCTCGATCAGCTTGGAATGATGCTGACTGGGGACGTATAGTCTTCAGGGACGAATCCCGCTTCCAACTGAACTGTGTCGTAACAATCATCGAAGACGTGTCTAGAGACGCCTAGAGAAGCGTGCCGATCACAGGCCCTCAACCAGGAGTTATGATCTGGGTGCCATTTCTCTTGACAACCGGACCCCTTTGGTAGAGGCACACTAGGAGCACAGCGGTACGTCGATGACATTCTGACACCTGTTTTCCTGCCGTTCCTTTTGTAGTACTCTGGCCTTATTTTTCACAAACGGCACGTGTTACTATGAACTGTCTTGCAGCTTGTCAAACACTTCCTTGGCCAGCCAGATCTCTCTCTCGTCGAGCATGTCTGGGACATGATGGGAAGACGAATGCATCTACCAGGGAATGTTGATGACCTAGCCCGACTATTGGAGAAAATTTGGCAAAAAATACTGCAGTAGACCATCCGGGAACTTTATGAGTCTATGCCACTCCGTTTGGTAGTTTGCGTCCATCCTAGAGGTTTGTGAATACCTTATTGAGCTCGCTAACTTGTAACTATGTAAGTCTGAAATAAATCATTCAATTGTTCTGGAATTTTAATAATTTTCTGTTCTGTACATAATCTTTCTATCCACCAATTTTTGTCTGCATCGAACAAATTCTTCTTTGGTGCGTCGATATTTTTGTTATAGAGCGTATATCACACACAACAATTGAAAATCACATAGTCTTGGACTTGTTAAGAAGCTCGATATTTAAATGCCGCGTGAAGTGAAAGAAATTCACTTAATGCAAAGAATTAATTATTGCGAATATGTATTTCAAATGTAACGCTATTAATCCTTTCTTGAAACGTATCATCATTGGTGATGTGTAATGGATCGTTTTCAATAAAATTAATTGCAAAATCATGGTCCAAACATGATGACACATCCTTCATCTCGCGCCTACCTTCCAGCATCGGATTATCATTTATTTTTAAGTTTACACTATTCCTTAAATAGTAAGAAATTCAGTAGTAACTATGACCTCACTTCGCAGTTAGTTGATGTTTTTGCTTATAGAAGTAGAAGTTCTGTGAGCGCCGAATCATTACCAGAAATATGGCAAACGTTCACTGAACAAAATGAAAGGTGTTTTAGTGATTAAATTTCATTTTTTGTATATACAAAACTGAGTTTTATTTGACACTAATTAAGCAATGTTACTTTCTTGACAACCCAAATACATCATGCATTCAGGTAGTCACAAGTTGAGATGCTACTTGCTTGTCGATCTTTTGCGCTGACCGTCTTGTTTGCTAGGGCGGGAGATTTCTAGCAGCTTATTTCGAAATATGAACTACGCTGCTAAAAAAAGAGAGCTCTATTCTTCAGGGGATGCATATACTTCCTAGCTTATCTATTGTTTTCGACTTAATTGACTGCACACGTACAGTCCAACAATAAATGCGTACCCATGTTACTGATTTAGTAGTTGGCGTAAAATATCGGCTAGGAAAGAGATGAAAATGTCGTTACATAGGATGTCACAATTTCGGATTACACATTTGAAAAGACTGCATCTGGTTCGCAGACGGGCTTTTGGGCACAGTTAATCAATAGGGTACTCAATACCATACATTTTCCAGCCTCTCTCACTGTCCATTCTCTTGTTTCCTGGCCAAACGTGACATAAATATATTTCTGTGGTTTCATTGCAGAATATTCTATATACGAAAAGCAGAATTTATGGGGGTTATACTAATACGCCATTTCAAATTTACACGTGAATAAATTAGGAAAATTATTAAGGGAAAAAGAAAAACATTATTTGAAAATTATTATTTATTATTACAGTTTTAACGTTAAGTAACCAGAAATTCGTTTACATGCATTTAAAGCTAAGATAGATTAGACTGTTTAATTTAGAGGCACATAGAAATTAGATTATTATTATTTATTCGGGGATTCCCAGAGAGATCATGTGTACTTCATTTAGAGTAGCAACACGTTTGAATTACATATTAAATCAAGATGTTTAACTAAACTGGTAAACTATATTTATCTTAAATTGGTGCTCGTGAGTCGCGCTATAGTCACACCTAATATATATCCACGTAAATTATTGTTACTCAATGTTGTAAATTTTTCTTATTTACAGCATAATATTTAATAATTTGTACTGATTCAACTTAACATCTCTACTTGTAGCCATACCTTAGCCTCATTTATATTTGTAAGCCCAACTTATTCTATAATACTATAATATATGCATTACCTCTTGTTCGAGTCCTTCTAATATTGTCACTTTGTATCACCCTGATATTGCCACTTTAAATTACCGAGTCCCGGACAACAATTTAATTTTTTAGCCCAAACGGGCAGTAGTACAGAAGGGCGATTAGTCTCAAAACCACATTTTGTGGCGTTTCACTATAAACGACGAATAACATTTTAAATTGTTGCCGCCAAATATTATTGCTCTGTATTATATTTAAATAAATTACTTAATGAAGAATCTGTATGAATGTATGCATATTTCCCGCATTGTTAAAAAACGACAGTATCTAGAGCCATAAAACTTTAACCAACGTAAATCATTCAGCTGAGTATGGGCATCTGGAAGCCCGAATTTCGAATTTTTTTTATTATATATTTCACATTTTGTAAAACTTTAACGAATTTTTGATTCTCAAACTCAATGATTTCAAAGCGGGCAATGGCAACAAGCTACAGAAAAAACATTTCGAAAATTCTAAAGATATGCTTTTTTTTATATTTTGTGATATTGTTGTTGAATTGAATTTTATGTAGTTTAAGTGCGAAGAACATGATATTTAATAAATAAATGTAACACACAAAAGGTTATAAGGACACCCCTTTAGGCGTAGTTTAAAATCTGAAAGCCTTCAGATTTCCTTGGTTTTAATCAATTTAATTCTGTATTGACCTTTTTTTTTATTTTAGTTTCTATTTTTATTCCGTCAATAAGAACCAGCAAGTTTATTAGCACTTAACCTAGTAGACCAGCTGCTGTGTCGATGGGGAAAAGAAATAACGAATGCTGATACTAGAAAAAATTTGAAGATGCATGTAAATTGATGGAGACTATCGATGATTGTAGTTAAGGCTAATGAAATGTCTGTCAGATATCGTTTGATCATTGATATCAAGACTCCACGTTATAAGTCATCATTTGTGTGTGAATTGTTCGTCATGTGTACCGAAATCTGCTTCTGAATTATAAATAATATTACTGAACAACCATTCTAGGCGTACTCGAATAAATAAATTTTTGACTTGTGGAAAGAATGCAATTGTATTGTTGGTATTACAGATTCTGAAGAAGTAATTTTTCTAATAAATTAATTGATTGGGTTATTGCAAATATCTTAAAAGCACTAGTTTTAAATTAAAATACGTTTTATTAGATTGATTTCTATTTTAGTACAGTAAAGTGGAATCAAACGTTTTAATTTCAATGTAAAGGAAAGAAGAAACAGCATTACTATGATTTTAAATTTTCCTTAAAATTATTCAATAAAATTAGGAATTAATAGCAGTGATAATATTTTAAGTTTTTCTAATAAACGGAATTAAATTTGTAATAATGAATATTAATAATGACCAACAATAGTATTATATAATTTTACGCAGTAGCATATGTATACCCACAATATGAAGTTCAAATTTGGTGCTTCCTTCAAAAACCATTTTAATTTGGTATAAAGCTAGCTATTCATATCAGAATTTTTTGTATGCAAATAAATGTACGCATTAATTATAATCTTATTATGTTCATTAATTTCCTAACTTGGAAACATATGCTTTTACAGGATAAAACTACAAGCGGAGTCGATAAGTGTGTTAAGAAAGTACGCTGACTACCTCTATAGTAATTGCCAGTTGTTCTATAAGGTAATTCTTTTTCCTTCTTAGCGTGCCTTCGTGTATAGTGATCAGCACACTCGGCGCATATTCGAGAGATCCGTCGTTCGAGTCCCGGCGAGGGCATTGGTCATTTTTCACATATCCTGATTTCAGAAACATCTAATGTCTGTAGAGTGGCGCCCGAATTAAAAAGGTGGTGGATGATTATTAGCCATCACCAGGATTTGGGGACTGGTTCCCTTGATCCCCAGTCGCCCTTTACAAAGAGGAGTATATAAGGTATTTCTTTCGTCTTCTTAGCATACCTTTGTGCTGTAGTGGTCAACACGCTCGGCGCGTATTCAAGAGGTTCGTGGTTCGAGTCCCGGCGAGGGCGTTGCTCACTTTTCAGGTCTCCTGCTTTCAAAAAATATGTATGCCTCTACAGTTCTTTCGCGATATTTTATTTCAATCTTCTTTTCGATTTCTTCCAGTTAACTCCTTTTTGTTTAATTGATTGGACCAAACATCGGATGGGTATCTATCTAAATTGATGGGTATGTTCTTGATGCATATTCTTAAGAAAACCTTTTTATATTCACATTAGTCATATGGAAAACCATGACAACATGCACGAGGACAGCTTTTTCACCGAAACTTGATTCAGGTACTGTTCCCTATCTTATCTATTCAACAACTGGCGATTTTCTATGGTCCCTACATAGTATATCGCAGTGCATAAATGTTTCTTGTATCAACTCAAAACATGAAACATTTTACTATAATTCTGTTGTATTAGAACAGCGTCTCGAGTCAGAATTTATTACTCACTCATTTCGTTTGTAGACGTTTAACCTTGTCTACTGTATTTTGATAGCCCCAAATGTACGTTTGTAAAATGCTGTAAAATGCTCTCTTTATAAAGTGCATATGTAATGTGTGTTGTTGTGAAGTGCATGTTCTGTTGTAAAGTAAGTTATCTGAAATTATGTTAAATTATGTTACGTAATTACGTTCGGTAGCAACGGCAACAGTACCTTACAATCTCACTTTTATGTATCGCCTAATGCTGGATATGCAGAGACGAGACAACAGCTCCTAACTTCTTGGTAGAATGTTGGTATCTCCACCTCCCGTCAACTGTGTTTTATATGCATGGGCAACAAATCTAGATAAAAAAATCTATTATGATCTATAATTAGTATTTGTCTTTAATTAACTTTCAGAAATGAGTGTTTTACTATCATTCCTATGAAATCGATATTCACATAATTTACTTTACATTCTTTAAATAAACTTATCTATTTACATATAACAATTAAATATATAATTTTAAAATTAATTCCCAATCCCGAAATCTTTCGAATTTACTCCTTCATAATTTTTATTACCGCAGTTCCTTTATATGATTTAATAAATATGATATCAATGTGATAATTTAATAAATGTGATATTTAATAAATGTGATATGTGTAATAATGTGATAATAATCCTTATTTCTTATTGGAAGATACTAGATGATTTATCTACATATTTATTTATTTGAATGTTTTGATTTGTGATACATTAACACATATCCATTCATTATCTTTTGAACTTGAAACTTTTCGTACCTGTAAATTGCACTTTGTTCTCGTTTTCTTCTATTATTCATATCTGTGTATACACGAAGCAATCTGTTTTACCTTTCGAGTTACATATCTATTTATCTTTATATATTGTTATTTATACAATATTTTTAGAAATATAAAGATGATAATGGTAATTAATAATATTTTATTCTTTTATAACGTATTCAAAATATATAACTGAATAACACTATAAAGTAAGACATAAGCTTATTAGGTACATTCCGCTTCCTTCCAGTATATCTTCGGGGTGTAACGGTAGTATACTGGGTGCGTATTCGAGAGGACCAAGTTCCAGTCCTAGAGAAGGCATTACACATTTTTCATGCCTTTTGCTTCAAAAATCCTAATTGCTCTACAGTTGCACCGCAATTAAAAAGTGGTGAATGATAATTCGTCATCACCAAGATTTGGCGATTGGGTTCCCTCATTCACAGCCACGCTTTTAAAGGGGGAGTATATAAGGAGTTTTCACCCTCCTTCCATTATGCCTTCTTGGTGTAACGGTACCATATTTGGCGCGTACTCGAGAGTTCCAAGTTTCAGTGCTGGCGAGGGCACTGCTCTTTTCTCATGTCTTCTGCTTCATCAAAAGCTAGTGACTCCACTACTTTCGAGTTTAAAGCTAGACGATTAACGCTGCACATGGCTTGCAGTTAATCTGCTCTTATCCTATTATTTATAGCAATTAACTGCATGCAGTCCAAAATTTTAATAGTCTCATCATTATTTGGTTCTAAGTTAGAAATGTAATTTTCTACTTTTCTAAAATTTAATAATTACGAAGCTCTGTATTTTGAAAATTATGCGGAGTACAGCTTATATACTTAGGTCAAATACAACTGCCTAATCTAAGTAATACTATCAGTTATATACACATAACAACAAAAGTTCACGGATTCTTTACCCGATTAATAAAAATCTGATGTGTACACCCCAGGACTTCCTCGTACGGAATATTAAATTATACGCACTTTTTCCTGCATTTCATTTAAACTTATTTCCTCGAATTTCATTAGAGATATATATTTCTCATACAATTAATTCAGTTAGAAAAAAAACTCAAGATAGTTATATTAAAAATTGAAAGATATAGAAAAACATAAAACACCAAATACAGTTAAAATAATTTTAAAAATATCTTACAATTAAAATTACAGTTTCAACGTAAAAACGAGCGATTCGGCCAGCGGGTAAGGAGGCAGATTTTTTGGTGCACAAAACTGAAAGTTTACTTTTGGTCTCACTCGGGGAAAAGACACTGAAGGCGTAGAAACTGTCTTAATTTGTTGTGGACGCTATGCGGAGTCAATATATGGGATAATTTGGAAAAAAATAATATAAAATGGATTAAGTATGATTTAATTCGCAATAATAAAAGACTTTGTTTTTGTTGTTGCGAAGCTTAGTTTCTCTAGATTGGCAGCAAATCCACTATTTTGCTAAGTTTCAAATGTAAACAAATATGGCCGCTATGGTAAAAAAAGAGGCTTAGCCGCACTGAAACAACTTTTAAATTGTTGCTAATCATACAATTATTGCATTCAGGTGCGACCGATTGCCACCAAAAAGGAAGGTGCACAACTACATGCTCAAATATGATATCCGAAATTTTTCGCGATTACGATACTTCCTTTTTACTTCGTACAAGGAAGTAAAAAAAGTAAGAGATTTTCACCTTGACATTTAAGTTTTTATTCTATCATGTTGTTGCGAAAAATTCGGCGGTTGCGCCTGTATGTAAGCTTTCCGGCATAGTACTAGGGTTGCCATAAAATAGTGTATGGTAGGGTTGCCAGATTGGCGACTTTATCGCCCATTTGGCGACCAAATAGGCGATATCCCATGGTCCAATCGGGAAGCTTCTAGAATAACTTCCTGTCGAGATATTTCTCGAAACGTGTGGAACTTAAAGAAAAGCTATATAAACCCTTGCGTTTCTGAGAGCAGGCAGATTGTGAAGCAGTGTGATTAGTTGTGAGAAGTGTGAGAATAGCTGCTTACTGTGAGTGCTAAGCTACGCGAGAGTTTTGGTGAACGGAAAGCGATCGATATAGTGCTTTGCCGTGAAGCTACCTTTACAGTATAGCTTGACAGTGTATTGGTGATTGTTCCACGGTGTTTATTAGAAGTTTAGTGTTGCCGTGAAGCTACCTGTACAGTTACAGCCTGAAGCTGTGTTGCTGATTGTTTCAGCGTATTTATTGTAGATTTTCGACGATTTTAAAGGTAATTTTGGAACTGTGCTGTAAATAGTGATTCTTGTAAATAAATTGGGCTTTTTACTGTTCTGCATCGTGTTTTCATTGGATACTCTCAAATCCACGAACCCGTATAACGCAACAATATTAATCTATAATTACAAATACCTGTATACGTAATTAAAGATAATATTTCGCAGCTTTAATTAATAAATAAATAATACCTAGAAATTTTATTTGAAAAATTCTGAACGTTAAAATCCCTCATTTCTTTCCATTCGGTTTTCATAGAGAAGATATTTTGACTTGCAGTGTTAAGCACCTTTTATGTGAAGCGGAAGTCTAATGGAAATACACGAGTGTTGATACTTCTACGTAATTATTGCTGTATTTAGGAAGTATGCGAATCCCTGAACTTTAAGTAATTAGAATAATTTGCCATACTCGATGCTGAAATTAAAAGTTTGGAAAGAACGTCTCATTTAAATAGATGAATATTTATTCAGCTAATTAATTAGCTTTATAAGAACTAAGAAAATTTCACTTAATGATGAAATTTCTTAAAGAAATTTTGAAGTGTATGGGCTTCTTCCTAAGTATCAGTCATACGAGAGAGCATTTTACCTGCAGCTATAAATGCGTATTTATATCGTGTGAATCTTTTCATGAACTGTTTGAGTTCATTAGGATAAAATTCTAACACAAAATTAATGAAACATTGCTATGAGACGCGTAAATTATAATAACGTTAGTAGATTAATTGCGCAACACAAAATAAATTATTTATGCCTCTTTATAAACATGTTCATTTATTAAAGAACTAAAATGCGGATTGTTCTGACTAATTGGGACTCAAGATGAATATTAGGATATAACTCATTAACTCGTTGTTGCAATTTCCCAAAGCTTTATTTTTTTTAAAATGTGCAGGTGTTAAAAGCCAGTTTAAAAATTTTCAAAGCTAAAATTTACTTGATCTCAGTAAGTAAAATCTGATGTGCACATCACATGTCTTCCCTTTACGGAATATTAAATTATACCCCCTTTTGATATATGTTATGTGAGATACATTGCTCATTTATTTAATTCTGCTCTTAGTTCGCAGAAAGGCAAAGATACGTAAAACCTCAAAATACATACATTAAAAATTGAAAAATTGAAAAATTAAAAAAAATAAATAAAACACCAAATACTGTTAAAAAATCAAAAAACAATTTCTACAATTAAAATTGAAAATTCTACACAAAAACAAGCAATTCAGCCAGCAGGCAACAAAACATATTTTTCGGAACACAAAAATGAAAATTTAATTTTGGCCCCACTCGGCAAAAAGATGCTGAAGTTGCAGAAACTGAATTCATTATTCTGCTAAGTTTCAAATATAAACATATATGGCTGCTATAGTAAACAAAAACTAGGCCTAGCTGCACTTAAACAACTTTTAAATTGTTGATAATTCTACAACTATTGTAAGCAGATTAACTAAAGGTATAAAAGCGTCAACTCGAAGATAAGAACAACACAATTCAATCATTTTCAAAGTAAAAACTGCGCAATTTACCAACATATAAGACTAAAAATCACAAATCACTGAGCTTAGTGACCCGAGTAACAGAGTGGGTACATATAAACAAATATATACATATATATATATACTTTTGTGCTATATGCATACCTATATGTACACAAATGTATACATATATATATATAAATATACTTTTGGTGCGGCCGATCGCACCCAAAAATTGAGGTTCATAACTATATATTTTAGCAGTCGTATATAAAAAATTGGAACATTCTGAGGCTACTCTTATTTGAGTTATGTAACATATAGATGGTGCATAGATATATACATACGTACGTACGTACAGACGCCACGAAAAAACTCTCTTCTGAATCCATTTTAAATCAGTTTCATAACACGCATGGGGTAAAGAGAGTCCTTTATTCTGTTCTTACATACAGATGTCAAGGAAAAATGTAGTTAAATTGTATTCGATAGCTGTCAAAAAGGATATTTTCTTTAAAATATGATACACGGAATTTTTCCTAATTACAATACTTCCTTTACTTCGTATAAGGAAATAATAAAAAATAAGAATATATTATATAAAGAAAGTTCATTAAAAATATTTGTTATTGTTTTGTTTCTTATTTTTATTAATGTATTCAGCAAAACGTTTCAAATAAATATTCGTAAAATAAAATAACTAATTTCCGTTAAAACTCAGTAACAGCAACTTTGATAAAACTTTTTATATTGAAGTTTAAATACTTTTTTGAAAACCGCCGAATAGGTCGATTAGTTTCATTAATGTTTGCTATCACTTGCCTTACATCTTTTACACATTTGAAAATACCATCCTGTGTCTTATTAACAGTTATGCATCACTTAGTCAAAATATGCTTTGACTTTGGATGAAGGAAAACTAATTGTGCAGATATCTATTTAGATAATGGATTGTCTACAAGGATTTCTTGCTTGAATTACAATCACAAATCATTAGTATCCTGTATGGAAGCACAATAAAAGTTTCTTTAAAGTTTAAAAGCGCCATGCTAACTTCGAAAGATCTGGTTAACTTAACTATTTGCTGAAAAGAGAGCTGTTTTAAACTTTGTAAGTTAAGTTTTGTAAGTAAAACTTTGTTAAGAATAACGTTGTTTTCTTCTCTTTGAAGGCTACTGCTTTATTTGATCTTAAAAATAGCAAATACATTTCCATGGATTACTAGTAAAAATCTTGCATACTGCAACAAAGTAATAAAAGCATCTTTTTACATCTTCACTGATGAGTAATTCTGCCTAGAAATTAAGTTTGAGCGTACAATTCACTCCATATCCGTCTTTACCAGAAGATATTACATTATACGAATTACTCAAATTTAAAATTATTTCGAACTACAACATTAACTTGATCAGTTCAGTTACTTCTAATACAACAAGTTTATCAGATCTGATGTGAGTATAGGTTTCCTGAAATATATATATCTACATACATACATATATATTACTTGAAATATCCTACTCTACTTCGCAGTGAAAGATTAATGCTCATAAAAGCCTGCATACAATCCTGTACGTGACTTAGACCTTGGCCACCTCGATATTGTCAAAATGCATCTGCAGTAGCTCTACACAATGGGCAGCATCATTTTTCGAGTTCAAGATCCGTAACCGCACACCCGTTTCCAATATAACGACGCATACGTAATATGCTTCACGAAAGCCTCAAACCATAAATTTCGGACACTCCGCATTCAGCCGAAAACGTCCAAATCCATTGGTCACCTAATCCTGATATATGTTCTCCTAGATGCTGCTCCCATGGAAGGTCTTTTCCTTTCTAGAGATTTAAGGAAACATTGAGCCTGCTAAAATTGGATATCGGAAGTTTGGGTGAGGAAGGAAAAATCATGGTACTATATTATGGGAACGGGATCTATGTCATAATAAAACGATGCGAAGACAAAAGAAATTTTCCGCGATGTTTTAAATTCGTTGCTGTTCGTTTCACGTGACTGCCACAGAGGTTTAAGTCCGGTATTTTGTTTCTTTCTTAGTTACGTTAGTTATTCGGAGTTTACTGCTTCAGATTCTCATTTTTAGTTTCTTGTATGAAGTAAAGCATACAAGAAAATAAGCAGGAAGTATTGTAATAGCGAAAAATTTCGGGTATGATATTTCAGCGAAAATATTCATTTTGACCGCAATCGAATCCATTTGAAAGATGTTTTTGCGTGACATCTGTATGTACGGACAGAAAAAATGACTCTTCTTCCCAAAACGGATTGTAAAATGGATTTAAAATAGATTCAGAAGAGAGTTTTTTCGTGACGTCTGTACGTACGTACGTGCGTATGTATGTATCTCACATAACTCAAAAACGAGTAGCGTCAGAACGTTGAAATTTAGTATGTGGGACTGCTATAGCAAGTAACTGCGCACCTCAGGTTTTAGTTGCGATCGACTGAGCCAAAATTATATCTATTTAGAGTATATATACTCAATCTGCTACCCAGCTTGATGAGCTCAGTTCTTTGTTCTCATATGTTGGTTAAAATGTGTATTTTTTTCTTTAAAGGGGATTCAGTTACATTGTTGTTATGTTCCGATTAAGGTGTTTATGCCTTTAGTCAATGTGAATGCAATAGTTATAGAATTATCAACAATATTAAAGTTGTTTAAGGTTTAAGCCTAATGAGGTCGCTATTTGGTTGCATTTGAAATTCTTAGTAGAATAGTGAATTAAGTCAGTTCCGCCCCAATTTCAGTGTCTTCATATATCTCGTATCATCCTTTAATATGTAACCTATTTTGAACCTTCTGTTTTTAAGTATGTTTATGTCACCTTATGCATGTCTTTATATTTGTCACCTTACGTATCTATTTCACTTTATGTTCTACGTATCATGCATTCTGGCATCTGCCAATTTTCGTATCTTCTGCACATTGTAACATATATCCCGCATAATCCTGTATCACGCATCTTATTTCGCACCATCTACCATGTATCCTGGCACTTATAGCACTCTGCACCTCGTATCATGTATCTTGGCATCTGCATATCTCTGTATCCACAGCATCTTGTATCATATATCTCTCAACATCCCGTAACATGTAACTTATTTTGCACCTATGTATTCTATGTTCATAAGTATGTGTACGTCACCCCATGCACCCCATGTTCCTACGTAAATGTATTTAGGCACCTGAATATATATGTATCTTCTGCACAGTCTATCTGAAGCCACCGTATGTTCTTATGTAACATGTATCTAGGCAATAGATAAAGGTGGACGTGGCGCTATACCGATTAACCGTATTGGTAGAGGGGTGGTGCCCACGTCCTCCGTCGCAATGTCGCATGTTGAGTGGGAGCAAAAGTAAACTTTCAGTTTTATGCATCGAAAAATCTTGTTATTGCCCTGTGGCTGCATTGCTTGTTTTTGCCTAGAAACTCTGATTTTAATTGTAGTTTTTTTCTTTTACTGTTTTTAACTGCATATGGTGCTTTATGTTTTTCTGTATTTTACAATTTTTAATGAAGATGCTTTGAGTTTTTATGTATTTTTGCCTTGCTGCGATGTGAGAACTGAATTAATTGAACGCGAAATGTATATCTAATAAAATTCGAGGAAATAAGTTTAAATGAACTACAGCATAAAATGTGTATAATTTAATAGACCGTACGATGGTGTCTGCATCAGATATTTTATTATTGAAATTCGGTTGCTTTGCTTTTATATTGACATGCTAAGTATAATAATCTGTAGCTGATAAAATTTGAAAACTGTTTTTTAAATTAGCTTAACCTATGAAAACGCATTTATTAATACAGATCATAATAGTTACTAGGTACCAGAATATTATCACTAGTATTATAAAAATAGATGTAATCATTACATAAATACAACTTTGAACCTCGCAATTCGGATAAGTGTATTTATTTCAGATAAATTATATAACAATCTACTGCTACCATATTTATAAAATTTGTTTTCCTTTTGTTTTCTTAGTATGTTCTTGCCTTTAGTAATAAGTAAATTATAAATGTAAGTTCAATTAATTATATAGTCTATTAATTATCAATTTTTTAAATTTTTAAATAAATATCATAAATGAGAAAATTCACAATATTTTAGAATGAAATGAGAAATATGATGACTAGTAATCTTTACTTAATTTGAAGCCAATCATTTGAAAACCTTTCTTCAAATACGCTGCATTGACATTAACAAAGTAAAACTATAGTGCAATTGTTATTGTTCACATATTTTTTACATTAAAAACTCCTTTACCGCAGTCTTTCAAAAACTTCTAGAATGTTGATTCAGACTTAAGTGCCACGTGTTTATCATCTATGCTGCTTACCTAGTACCCGAGTATAGATGTACATAAATTCATTGTTACTATGAATAATAAGCAGAGAATACGACATGACACAAGTGTTTTGTTTTGGAACAGATATTGCCGTAAATAAATGAAATTTCATTCTAAGAAACTCTAAGATGTGTTTCATTTCAGCTCTTTGCTTCAGTTAAGTTCGAGAACTAAAAGAATCTAAAAAACTGGCCCTTGGAGAAAGTTTACTTTCATTAATTTCCCCATTAAACAAGTCCTGACGAAGTAGAAACAACATTCTTCTAAGCAAATTCATTTGTAAAATACGTCAGGATCATTACTATTATCTAAGCAAGAGAAAACATCGTTCAACAGAATAGTAATTGTTAGTTGCTCCGGAAATAGTAGCTCCGTTTCCGGAAAATTATCTTATTGGAGCAAATAAAATTGCTGCAGTCTTTCGATAAAAATAATGTTGAAGATGGCATCAGAACAGAAATAAGAGTAGAAAAACATCTAAAGAGAAAGTAAGAAAAAATACATAACTCAGAAAGAACTCCAAGTAGCAAAGAGTGAGAGGCTGAATTGACAAACAATAAAACTAAGCTACAAATTGCCGTTTTATTCTTTGACGGGCAAATGAAGAATATTTGTGCCAGATAATATTATCTTTTAATAATTCCATAAGTAATCTGAATGTTTATGTGATACAAGGATTTGGCTGCCAACGATTTGTAACGTTTATATAAACGTAAATTTATACCTTCATCAAGGAAATAAATTATCTAGACTTTCTTTAGAAATACCTGACGAATGGGTCCAGCAGAAAACAGCAATCACATTGTTATTCGGCGATTTCCTAGCAAGAGCTGTCATTATCTCTACAATATGCTTACAGAGGGAACATTTAGGTAGGAACACAAAACGTGAAACTTTCATGACATGTTTAATACCATACTAAGTTTGCTTATTTTAATTAATTTTAAATTTTTTATTGGCGTCTTTCTCTTCTAGTTCAGTTACTGATACTTGTTTTCTGATGTGATCGATTCTTCTGTCTCTGGTGACCCATCTACAATCGAAACGCAGTTTAGCCCAGATGAAATTGAGAGAAAATAGCAATTATTTTTAATCACCGCAAATATTTAACTTATATTTTCTAAATGGATCGCTTGCGAAAGATTCCTAAACTTGTATAAATTTTACCCATATTTAGCAACACTTCTTTTAACACCAGCGAACGGCTTCGCTTCACGGGTGTTGACATGGTTTTTTTTCAATGTATAACTTAAATATCATCCATTAGAAAATTCTCTCTCAAAAAATCCTATCCCTTTGACAGGTACTATTAATGTATTGACAGCCTAAAAGAATACTCCACTTTCTTAAAGTTTTTTTTTAACTTGATTGTTTTATAATAGTAAATAAAGGCGCATGATCAAATCTTGTTTTTTATTATTTCCAATGGCTAGACAAAAAGTTACAAAGAACTAAAATCTTACAAACAATAGAACAAAGGACAAAGTCATTGTCTAAGGGGCTCTCTTGCCTCTTAGTATCTCGACTCTTCTGTAAGGCCACGAAGAGCCCCACATCAAAGCAGGTGGTCCCTGTCCATTTCTTCTCCAGAATTACAAAGTCGGCAAATAAGATCGCTTGAAATGCCTATGCGGTGGGTGGGTGGCAAGGCAATCATGTCCTGTAGACAGCCGGAAAGCCACAACTGCATTATGTCTTAGACAATTGGGAATAAGAGAAGGACTTACCATTCTCCAACGTTTTAACGCTGTACGAATCTGGAGATCTCGTAAGATATTAGATGTAAATAAACTTTTTTAAAACAGTTTAATCTTCAAAATGAAACGACTGTATTAGGATATTGTAGTAAGCTGGCATCTCATTTTGCAAGTAAATCCGCTTGTTCATTGCCCCAAACGCCACAATGGCCAGACGCCCACTGGAGAACGATTTACTTTCCCTTTAAAGTGAGAGTTCTCAGGAATTCTTGACATTGCAACGGGTGCTACGTAGACATACCTCCTCGTGGTGTACTCTGGAAACTCTTCGCGGCTAAGTGATCTATAGTTTTGGCATGCAGCATTCGTCCATGATCAAATCTTTTTTTTACATAAAAAATTGCGTGTTTATCTGCCCAGTCGGTTAGAGATTATTATGCAGGTGAAATGTATTAATAATGAAGGAATTGTCACAGCACATATTTCATCCTCTTTCAACAACAAGCAGGAGACTGTTTTTAAATGCCTGAGCAAATCTCAAGGACTGCTAAACACTAATCAAGATTTGAGAACATTAATTTTGCATGGCAATCTGGTGTCATTTTGACTATTCCATTTCTTGACTTATGATCTCTACTTTCCTAATTTGTTTAAAAAGCTGTCACTCTTAAATGCCAGATTAAATTTTTTTCAATGGAAATGCTCGGAAATTCTGAATAGAAAGATTTTTACAGGGTAAAGAGTTCCCAAACATTTATACGTGGAACCTTAACACGTACTATTCCCTACAATATGGTATAAAATGTTTCCAGTTATATATCCCTTGAGTTAAACTACAGAGGGTGTTTACACATTCTTAGAATAATTTTGAAACCATTTAATGAATGTTTAAAATGTAAACAGTATTTATTTAAATGTTTGATGTGATAACCATTTTTTTCTGAACTATAAGCATGCTTTGTGATTTCCATATTACAAGGGTTATTCGTAACATTGCCATGGTTATTAATTTCCATTACTCTTTCATTCTGTTTCATTTTCACAACACAAACAATGTTAAAGATTTATCTGGAAACGATGATGCCTATTTCATAACGTGATCGATAAAAATTTTGTTACGTTCAGTATTAGTGCACATAACTTAGTGGAAGTCATCAAATTTTCAAAATCTGCCACTTGCTGGTAACTTTGCGCATTACCATACTTCCGGCAACGAGACTCATAACAATCCTTCAGTAAAGCAATGTCGCTATTTTCATACGGCGTTCTTTTTTATTGTATTCCAAGATTCAACGGCTTTTATAAACAAATAATGGTATTTTGTGCCGCAAACTGAGTTTTAAAATATGAGCTTGCAAACTTTGCCAACAGTGGAAGGAACTGTAAAATTTCTGCAGAAATACAGAATTTTTCTGATAATTTTCTAAACGGAAGAACGAGGAAATGCATTTCTTAGAGCCTCTGCTACCGATAATTGGACGAAGTCGAGTCTCCGCAATTCTCTGAAGTTTGTTTTAAGTTTAAACATATATTTGTACTTCGAAGGAAGAATAGTGCAAAACATTGCAGAAAGATTTAAAGAAACACTTCTTCAATGTATCGCGTAATTCTTATTTAATAATTCAAATTTGTGTTTTAAATTGCTAAAGTATGTTTTTTTTAATATATTGATAATGTTTACCGATTAACGAAAATATCGATAGTTTGGGAATCTTTTTAAAAAAGGCGCAAAACCCATCAACATGCATCCAATAAGTAACTTCTACATTTTAATTTGCAAAAAATCACCAAATTGCGCCAAGGTAGTTGCGTTAATACGTAAGTATAGAAATAGTTTATTTTGTCGTCACGTTTTAATTCGACCAAAACTAATAATTTAGACAAATCAACAAATACTGGCATCTGAATAAATTTTTGTCCCCCCCCCAGTGGTCGAGTGGTTAAGCCCACAGAGTAGTGGTAATTTGACCTGAGTTCGAGTACAGACAAACGGGCTTACTGCATGTTGGTTTCTACGGTTTTTCGCATGTGCAATGTGACTACGACCCGGTGTCTCTTAAAACGCCTTCCACGAAGGCAGTCATTTTCCTAAACACATAACCCTCGTGTGATTTGCAGTATTTAAATAATCTAAATTGACATTGAGACATTAAATACAATTTTAAAAGCAGCATGTCTTAAATTATAATTTAAATTTTAAAGGTATATATCGAAACTGTGAAGGATTGATAAGTTTTTGAAAACCTTATAATGTCTACCACCTTAAATAATGAGACTTACTTAATAACATATTGTTGTTTTAAACGGTAATATTTAAAGTTGGATAAAACTAAAGTTTTGAGGTTCTTCTAAACTGAAGTAACGTTTCTGAAATATGAACGAAGTTCTGAAATGTCCCTGTTAAATACGGTAAGTTTATAATGTGGTTTCTTATTAAACAATTTACTAGCTTACTGAAGACGAGTGAGTGAGTGTATATTATCAAGACAGCATCAAAAAATAAAACGCGCACAAGCTCTTTCACATCTGGTTATTTCCCTTCTAAACTTTAAATATCTGGCAACCTTAAAATGGTTTTCAATTGCTACATAAACAAGGGGAATAAAATTAAATGATAAGTAATTATACCGATTTCCAGGAAGAGTCGGAAACGCCATTTCCGAAGTTCTTTGTAACGCCTTGAGAATAAGAATAATGAGTTATGTTAATTAAACTTCATTTTAATACCAGCTCGTGAGGAATTTAGAATAAAACTCGGAAGATAAGCAAATTCCAAATGGAAATTAAACGCCGTGAAAAATCGAATAAAGATTACAAACTTAAACGGCTTCCTGAGGAAAGAAAAAAAAATAAGACAGATAAAGAATGAGGAAAGAAGAAGGCACAGAACAAAAACACATTTAATCATTCGCTTCACTGATTCCTCCACAAACCACAACGCTCCAAAACAAAATTAAATCCTTTACTGCCTACCCCTCTCATTCCTTCAAACACCGGTATAGACAGAAAGAAAAAATAAGATGCTATCTGTAATATCTCTGTCGCTCTCTAATCAGTTTGGGGGAACACTAAGGGCATTTCATGAAGAAAGTTTTTATTTTAGCTGATTTTCCCCCCAAATGCTACTAGTGGAAATTCTTGAAGCTTTCGTCCTTCACCCATAGATTTATAAAAGGGTAGCTAAAATGGAAGAGGAAGCACTGGGCCTAAAAACCCGGATGTAATTTGTCTTGACAACGTCAAACCGATTCCCGAAGCCATGCCCTCAAACGCAGAAATGTACATTCAACATGTCAGAAATTATTTTTTTCTTCAAAAAAGTATTTTGAAGTTCTGGAAATGCTTCTTCCTGATGATTCGTTTGAACATAAATCTGCTGTGCATGGAAGTCGATAAAAAGACGTGTTTGACGTCAAATTAAACTTTATGCATTTACCTCGATATCAAATTAATGTCCTAGTGAGAATCATAGACAGGTTATTAAACAATATGTTATTGTGTTTATTATATGCATTGTTACGTGCGTACAGCTACATAATGGATTGAATGCACATAGAACCGATGATAGCTTGATAAAATTTATTTTTCCAAAACAAACACTTTACAGTTGTACAACGTTACACGAAAGTACTCGTACAGCTTTTCTCAATATCACAGAGCACGATCACTAGTTAACTGCAGACTATTAAGAATGTCAAACACAATATAATGCCAAGCGCATCTAAAGGCAAAGCTCGCACGGAGATCTCTCGATACTCCGAACTAAACAAATTAGAAGTGATGCTCTGTCCGGTTTTATATAGTTATTCCCTGTCCACCGTGAAATTCCCAGTACTTTCGATTACTTGTAATTGGTAGAAGGCATTATAACGAGGGCAATTCTTAAACTAACCTCGTTTTGCTGTACATAAAAAACCCACATATATTCAACAATTTTTATTTACATCTGAAAAGTAAAGCTGCTCTGTATTTTTCAACATAGTCACCATATACATTCAAGCTCTTGTCATAACGTTTCACCAATTTACCAGTGACTTCTACAAAATACTCCGCCGCCTGCGACTTCAACCAAGTTGTTACAGCGGTTGGAAATTCCTCATCGTCAACGAATTTCTGTGTCCCAAGTCACAGAAACTTCCCAAACCACTTCTTAATTGCAGGAAATGGAAGGTAATCAGAAGGAGTAAAGGCCTGTAGGGGGGATGCTGAAACTCGTCCCATTCGAACTGGTACAAGAGACCTTGTGTTCTATTAACACTGTGAGTGCGAGCGTTATCGTGCAGGAACACACGTTTCTTCCGGATGGCTTGTTTCAATTTGCCTAATTTGTTGCAGTACACTTCAAAATTGACTGTCGTACCATTGGCTGGTGCTCTACCCACGCTTCCCTGTCCCTGTCGTACCGCGTCCTATGAATTCGACAAGCAAGATTCCTTTAGCATTACAATACACGTTAACCACCTTCACCTCCACTCACGCACTACCATCTTCACTCACCTACCACGTCCAATGAATTCGACAAGCAACCTACCAGCCATTAGCATACCCGTACACGGTGACCATCTTCACCTTCACTCGCAATGTTTGGGCTGTATACGACACACAGTTCATGATGAATATCTACTGCTGACAGTTGTTTGGCCCGAAGAAATCGTATTTCTCCTCTTACCTCGCATTTGGCGGGATTTTCAGTAGCAGCGTACATTTTGTGACGTTATAACTATTACATGCACGGCAATACGGCACTATCATTACGATAGCAGAAAGCTTACTGGATCGTAGAATGCTTGATGCAACAATGGTTGCTCTCCGACTGATACTACTGACGTCACGCCAAAACTGAGGTTAGTTTCCGAATTATTCCCGTATAGTTATAGTTTCATATAGGATTTAATGCAGTTATAGTTGTACAGAAATTGCACGAACTGCAGTTATATAGGGGACAGACTAAAATGGGCGCCTTGTTTGATGACTTTTGGCAATTTTTCGCAAAATTTGTAGAAAACATTAGTTGTAAAACCATCATCAGCTGGCGCTACCATTTATCTGAATTGTAAAACGACCCACGTTTCCACAGAAGCTTCGTCTCTAGGCATTTCAGGTTATTTTGTATTCGATTAAGGTTTGAAGGATCACTTCTACGGAAGATTTATATGATAAGAAGAATTATAAGACTGCTCGAGAGATCATGAAAAATATTAATTCAAATAGAAAAAGAATTGGAATTGTGGCTTGAATTCAACTTTTGACTGCTTATGTTTTTGTTTGTATTACATTGTTTTTACTTGAAGTCGTACTGACCCCTTATGTATTTTCTTTTTACGGGATGTTGTACTAACCCCTTATTTACTTGTTAGTTTTATATTGTCTCGTAATGTGACGTCTTATTGGTTTTCATCACTTTGTAATTTTATGTTCATATGTTCTATTGCATTTTTATGTACATATGGTTTGTTTGTTTTTTTGTGAGTAATGCCATGAGGGCGCAGCCCCTTTGTGTCATAAGACGAGCTACGTCAGGCGCGCTCGGCTGAGGAGCTCGTCAGGCGGGCCGGACTGCGTCCTAAATTAACAATAGCTTGAAAGATTTTACATATAATTCCACTAAAATTATTTACATATATACAAAATTCATATCAGTATGCATGGTATCCAAGAGTAAAAAATACATTAGATTATCGTAAAAGATAACTGAAATGCATTAAGCAGTAAGGCAAAAGGAGGACCTAAATTGAGCATCCACCCTTAAAACCCTCCAACCACAGTACTGCTTGCGAAACATGGAATCGTGCTTGCACTTTTATACGCAAGTAACAATCTTTATTGAATTATATTATTTGTATCTAACTATCAGAATACTGGCTTGTATTATAATATCACACAATTACAATTTATAAATTTTGCAAAGTCTTACGTGCTCCTGTATAGTTTTAAATTATTTGTACAGTGGCTGACAATCAGTAATGCGATAGAGAGTAATTTGATTCAATAAGTAATCTGGCGCTGATTTTTCGCGACAGCAGTTTCCAGATTTTCCGGGGTGTAAGGTTTTCCTCCCTTCTCACTTTCGCTGTGTAACTGAGTAACACGTCCTGCTAGTAGCCGGGAAGTCCGGAATTTGAATCTCAGCCAGTATATCGCTTATTTTCAGTATAACAAAATTTCAGTGTGATAGATATGTAAAATTGTATGTCACATTTAAATGGAAATCTATCTGGAGGAAAGTTTTCCCTCGACAACACGGACAAGAAAAATGTTTTGTTTGCTTTATATAGTGCATAAAGTTTTTAAATTTTAAAGCAAAAGTGATTTTTATGCACGTTCTTACGGACGGAAGTGGATACTTTTCCTAAATTCATTATCTCTTATTTATTTTCTTTAAAAATATGTAAAGTTCCAAATCAGTAATGGAATTTAAAAAAATCAGTCAAAGATTTGATTAAAAATTTCTTTCCTATACTTATTTAGCACGAAATTAAAGCACTTTCTATCAACGGTATATATTTCGTGAAGATCTTATGTTTAAACCGCATCATATCTGAAAATATATTTACATCATTTGTCGGTAATAATAATTAATCAGCAATATTGGTTATTTAGTTAAAATAACAACAACTAATGAAAATAAGACGAAGAAAAATGTTCTCAGTTCTACAGAAATGTTTGTTTCATTATACTTTTATGTAGTACATGTTTAACTATGTAAATGCTTATGAATAAAATGCTGCATAAGTATGCTGTATAAAAGCGAGGATCATCTGAAAAGTTTGAGATACAGCTAAATGGTACATATAAAATTAACCAATTTAGAAGCGTTTAAATTAATTTCCCTCAACATAAGTGTATTTTTGTAGGCAAGTTTTCCTCAGATAAAATGTTTTAAGCCGGTTGCAATTTGAAATCGTCATACATTTTGAAATTTTAATTCAACTGGTGTCGCGATGCAGAGAAGCAGTATTGGTGTTGAGTTAAGGAGAGTAGCCATATTACTTAATCATTCTACGTTACTTTCAATCCTAGATAAAACATTTATTTATGACAATAATAAATAAAGTGTGATATAAATATGTAACAAAAAAGCATGATATAAATGTATAATAATAAACCATAATATAAAGTTAAAATGCGAGCTAAAACTCAATCGATTTATTGCGACAGTAATATTTTCTAGCACCATGAAATGCGCAATTTTAATTACAATAAACTCCATCTGGTCTAAAATGCATTGCTCTACTATGAAATTCTTTTTTCCTCTCAAAGGCCTTTGAAATCGTAAGTACCTAAAGCGAAATTCCATAGAAACAAACTTATTTTAATCCGCCATGACAACGTCAAGAGAACTCTGCTTTACCGTCTTCAGAGCTCACGTGACGCATCTGATGTGAACAGCAGGACTTTTGCTGACTGGGTGGAAAAGTTTTATAATAGCAGCCTCTGGTGAAAGGAAGTGTTTTGACTTCGGGCCATTTAAAATGAGCGTTTGAACCACTCATTTGGCAAGCATTGAGGAACCACGAAACAAATTCTATGATATTTTTATTTAAAAGTTGCGTTCTAAGGTTTATCGATAGTTAACTGAAATGCAGAAAATGGATAAGAGAAAAGGGATAAAAGGGCTATTTTTGTTTGTCACATTTATCGGCTTTTTTAACGAATTCTGAAAATCATATCTAGATAATAATTTTTATGTCAAAAAGTTAAACTTACATGACAGAGTTATTTTATTACTTGAATTAGTAAAATTTAATATTCTGCAGATAAATCTATCGGTATTAGTGTAAAATACGTTAATTGCTTAAATGCAAAATATACCTATTCAAAATGGTCTTTAGTGCTATGAATATTTGTAATAAATTTATCAATTAATGCAATATGAATGAAGCAGAAATTTCATAATATATCGAATAGGCTGAATACATTTGTACGCCATGCAAAGTATTTATTGTGCACCAGCCAATTATATCAAATAGAATACTTCAAAATTCATCGAAAACTTTCTTTTAAAACAAATTTTCCGCTTATGAGAAGCGAAACATCTCAAAGTCTGATTATTTTTTTTTGGGGGGGGGATAGTTTTTTTTCTCATAAATCAAACGTTTTAGAATAATAATACCTTAGAAAACGCGCAGTTCATTCCAAGGAATATCACGTTTCTTCTAAAGCACTAAATTTGTTTCTAATAGCATATTATAAATAATTCAGAATAAAAAAATACTTTTAAAATTATATATTTATTATTAAAATGTATCAAACATCATGCCTTATTGTTAATCATTATGCTTTTATTATAAAAATGCATCAGAATAAGATAGGTGATATTACGCACTACGGTGAAAAATATATGCAGAGGAAATTAGAGTCAGATTCCATTCAGGGTGTCACATAAAAGCAACTTCGAAATACATCCAACAAGCATAGATCTTCATTTCTGATATTCGTTTTGTCTTGCTGGAGAATTAGCAGATCTTTGGAACATCATTGTAACACATCTTCGGTATAAAGATTTAAAATGAAAAAAATCAGCATAGGTAGTTGCAGCTTATTGACTCGTCAAAGTCCAAGAGAAAGCCGGCAGAAGAAAACGCTGTTCTATATGTTCTATATATCCATCCATGCTTCAGATTATTCTGTTTATTATTATTATTATTATTATTATTATTATTATATTCATTCGAATACAGTTTTAAATTAAATTGTGCTTAGTCAGAATCTCTTCAGAAGTAAAAATGCATAAAATGTTTTTGCTATATCTGAACTCTGAAATGAGTATGTGAAATGAAATAAAACTAACGCATTAAAATTTTTATTACCCTTGGAATAAAAACAGCGCAATAATTTATAAGTTCGCTCAGTTATATATACGGAGATTGTAAACTCTTGTTAATAATAGGTATGCTTATTTTAGAATAAATAGATACATAGTTTTCCCATTTAAAAAATAACTGGATTTTCGGATTTGAACAAGGAGGATAACTTGAGTTATTTGTGAAACATTTAATGGTAAACTTATCTTTCCCTTTATTCGAAGAATTCAGTAAAGTATGTTAAAAAACTTTTGTTCTTCTACAGCAATTAAATCTACGCTATTGTTTCAACCAACAATGAAATAAAATATTCTTTCTTCTCAAATTTCAACATGTGATGTAAGTTTTAAATAACAAGAATAAATGTGAATTCTATCGGCCAAAACTTACTGTTATCTTCTATTTTCTTTAAAAGGAATGTACAAATACAAAATCACATGCTGAAGAGTAATTTGTTCAAAGTTCAAACTATACACAAAATAAGTAATGTTTGCTTCCAAGAATACTAATTCAAAGTGGAACATTTCTTAAAGTATTACAATTGCATTCCGAATAATTTGCTTTGTCATAGCTTAGAAAAAGCATCTAGAAAATTCCAAAAGTGAAAGTGCTAATCGGAGGCAAGAAGTAGAATGAAAGTGTCAAATGTTTCCTTTGCGGATTTTTTTTTCCTTAGCTGGTGTTATTTCTGTTGTAAATTGCGCTAATTAAATTTAGAACATTATTTTAGAATTAATTTTGAATTTACATTTGAATAATAGAAAAAAAATCCAAAGTCACTGAAATGGAGTTTTCTAGTTAATGATGAATGGGGATACCTTGTTTTCACCTCTGGTTAACAGGTATTGTACCACATTTAACCTACATTTGATTCATTTTAATTTTAAATTACGATGGCCAAATAAATGCCTTTTTTATTTTAGAATCTGTAATTTAAAAGAATAAAATTTTAAACATATTTACATGAATTAGGAATAAAAACCTTAAAATAAAATGCAATTGCATTAAAAATAAAATTAATTAAGTTACAATTGATGAAATTTATGAAATTTGGTCAAACAGCCATAACGAACATACGAATAATCACAAATTTACATGATCTTAATTTCCTTATTGATTAATTAATATAAAAAGATGATATAATAAATATAAAATTGTTTTAAACCTCTGCATTAATTTGGCTGAATGCTTATTACACGATAAAATTTATCAAATATATATTTAGGAAAATTCAAAAAAGTGCCGTTATGCAATCTCAACTAAGCCTATACACCTTAAGCTCATAAAATCAAAATACTGTGTATGAGCCTTAAGTAAAATAACAAAAATTTAAGGAAGAAGAAAAAATGTTACTATTCATTATGTTGATATTTGAAGATGGATTGCAAATGCCTCTTTCCCACTCAGCAAATCAGATTCATAATCTTACAAAGTTTAAATGCAAGTAGTCTTTGCTAAATAAAGAATCTTTTGAAAGGAATCACATGAGCTGTGGGAAATTTAACATGGTATTGTTTCGTTAAATGGACATTCCATTACATAACGATCTTCAGATCCAGTGTCCTCACAAACATAATGATCACAGAACAATCTTTTTTTTAACAAGAACTAAAATAAAAAATATAGGAGATTGTATTTTCAATATGGAGTCAACCCCTTAAACTAGGCGGTGGATCCATATTCTTGTCGTACGGTCCGTTTGGCCCGCAATGAGAAGGGACTAGTTGCTGCCTTTACTTTCACTTCCGCCACCACGATTTCCATCCTAAACTTTATCAATCGGCACGAAAGGAACCGACCAATGAGAAGCGATTACTATCTCTTATTATATGCCAATCTCTAACCAACCAACTGCAGTTACAAACTTTCTCGCGCTTCATAAATGAATGGAACTAGATACGAAAGGCTTAGCATCGAGTTTTTTACATCGTACAAATCAGTTTCTGAAAAATATGTTGATTTTATTTCGTGAATTCAGATTTCAGCTTCTGATTTGATTACACGAAAAACAAAATAATATTTGCTCATGAAATATTGATTTCTTACATTTATTTGAGTGAAAAACAAGCATTATGCATTTTGGTGTAACTTGGGAAAGAATTTCTAAAATAGGATCCTAATCTTAACGGAATTTGAAGTAAAAACCCCGAAGCAAACCGAAAATCACATTTGTATTACTGAAATAAACTTGTATTATTAAGAGAACTGATGAACGAAGTTAGCGGCGCCATCTACGAAGATTTGTTGCATATTAATACGCCACGTGCATTATCCAAACATAGGCAAAACTTAAGAGTAAGAGAGGACAATGTATAAGGTATTTCTCCCTTCTTCGCATGCCTTCCTGGTGTAGTGGTCAGCACGCTCGGCGCGTATTCAAGAGGCCCGTGGTTCGAGTCCTGGCGAGGGCATTGTTCATTTTTCATCTCTCCTGCTTTACAAAAAAGTGCGTAATGTCTCTACAAATGAACGTCAAGATTTCAGGTATATTGTGGGCGTTATTGAATGTGCAGTCATTACATAGGTGGCGGGTGAGAGAATACAATCCATTGGCATCCCAAATCATAGCTCTATAATATAGCGTTGCATAATGCAAGTGTCATGACGTTCGTCACCCCCGTGTCCCTAGACTCGAAAATGACCATCGTAGTGTTATAGGCAGAGTCTAGAATCGTTTGAAAAGAAAATATTGTGTTTTCGATTATCTATGTCTGGCCTGCATTGATCGATATAGTGGTTAGAAATTGTGGCTTCCATAACGCTGGGCCGGGTTCGAATCCCGAAGGAGGCATGTATGTTTGTAAGTTTATGGAGTCTGTGTGGCGCAAAGGCAAACCCACTTGGTCCCGCCCACTTGTACCTGAATTGTCCAGGCATCGTGCACAGCGCATCATTGCAACAGCATGCGCATGTGGTATCAAACCAACGGCAGTTACAACAATGTATGCCTTGCAAAGGTAGCCTTCCTTTAAAGACAACGTCGTATGGTACGTGCTGAACAGGTTGCTGTGCAAAGACCCTCAGGCTTGCTCAAGGGTTTTTGATTTGCTGTGAGATTCTCACTCCCAGGTCAACAACAAGTTTTTTTCTCTTTTTCGGTAGTGTTACAAGGCTAAAGAAGATGTTTCCGCTCGTAAATCCTCAGTCTTGTATCCACGGATTCAATAATCGCAGTATTACGGCTTGATTTTATCCAACGCTGGCATTGATTTGTTAGAAGTACAATCCGCTGTTAGCTCGAATAGCTGCCGTTTTCACAGATGAGGAATACCGCAGGTTTCCAAGTAAGAGCAATTCCAATATTTCTATTTGTAATGATTTTAGGTGGCATTAGTTGTGCACATGATTTTTATATAACCTGCAATGCTGATCATTTACATGACGTATTAATGTCTACTCATAACATAAATTTTTTAAGTCTACTGGATGTTTCTTTACTGATGCTAAGCTTTAAATAGCCTGTGGTATGTATCTTACCAGTGATTACAGAGCACCCCATTATGGAATGTGAATGCTGTGTTATTGCGCCTTTTGCAAAATTCGGAAGGTGATCGATATTCCAAAAAAATAGCGAACAAATAATTGCTTGCAAAATTGATATTTTATGAATGAAAAATGGTTTAAATGCGAGTTCTGTATATTCATTATTCAAAGATTGTAGATACATTAGGTATTTTTGAAGCACGAGTATTGAAAAATGAACAACGCCTTCGCCGGGACTCGAACCATGGACTTCTGGAACATGCACCCAGCCTGCTGACCACTACACCGCGAAGGCATGTGAAGAAGAGGGAACAAACACCTCATACATTCCCCCTTTTAAATGGCGACTGGGGATTAAGGGACCCAATTGCCAAATCCTGGTGGTGGAGAATCATCATCCGCCACCTTTTTTTAGTTCGGGTGTCACTTGTAGAAGATATTAGGTTTTTCTTAAAGCAGGAAGCTGAAGAAACGAGCAACGCTTTCGACGGGACTCGAACCACGGACCTCTGGAATACGTGCCCAGCGTGCTGACCACTGCACCACGAAGGCATGCAAAGAAGGGGGAAGAAATACCTTATAAGATGACTTCACGACTCAGAAACGAAGACTGAACCTCTCAAAAGGGAAAACAGAAGTCAATGTCTTTTTCTGGAAAACTCGTGCTAATTCTTGCATTTGCAGATGAATGATTGGTGACAGCAAATAAATATAATTTCGTTTAGACACAAAAGCATTCCTCATAATATCAAGTTTATATTATAATTGAGAAAAGGCAAACCTGTTATGGAAATTCTTAAACCAGTAATGGTACTTTCGGTCTTTGAAAATACTGTCGCCCTATAAATCTTGCACAGTTTCGTTGAATTGTTTCCTTTCTTGAACTCATAAATCATAAAGGGTCTAATACGATTTACCTGGTCTCTGTAGTAATAAGAAAATGTTTAAAATAAGTTCATAATGATTTTGTTTTAAAGTGGAATGTTTGCAGAATGAAGTTGGTTAAGCTCAGAAACAAAATTTAGCAAAGCTTAGAAATTTATTCTGGGGGTATCTAACGTACGTTTGAACAAATATAGTATGGAAGCAATATAACGTTAGGTAACATAATATTTTTAGAAATCTTCCAAAATTATGTTTAAATTCTTTTTCGTGATACATTCCAAAATACAACAAAAAACCCGATTTCTTCACCTTATTGAAAAATACTTTTTCACAAAATATTCTAATCAAAGTGTAATATTGAATGAAAAAATAAATCTTATGGTTGTTGTATTTTTACCTCTTTAGTTACTCCGTTTTTAATCTCGTTATGAAGTTGGATGCCTCATCACCAATCAGAATATTGGAAATGCAGTTCTTTTTGCATTACACAAGAAAAAGAATAGTAATTGTGACAGTTTCCTGAGCGATATTCTGCGCTGAAAACTGCACGTTTTTCTGTGCCTTTTTAATCTTATTTTAATCTTTATTTCTGATACACTATAATTTCTCGGTAAAGTACATTTTTTTGGAAATGCCGCGTGTCAGATATAGATGTAAATGTCTAGAAAGCTTACATTATATATTATTTTATTATTTACGATGTAGTTTTTCCTTTTCCCGTATAGTAATAACACCTAAAAAACTGCAAAATCCTGCTAATAGGTATGAACTTCTGTAAATTAGTACAGACTAAAACAAGTGTTTTAATATTACGCACAATCGGTTAAAAATAACGTTTTGCTTACGATACAGCTCTACCTGCGAGCTGTGAGTTCAGCTTAAAACCCTAAATGGCTTTGATGAAACTTATTTTATAAATTTAATGATTTTTCAATGACGCTTAATATCCTTGATGGACCTTATAACCAACACTACCTTTCAGTTTTAAAAACAGTGGTGGACAGTGTTATTCTCAGCTTTTAAACTTGCAATTATATGGCACATATTACTGTTGTTATTAAATTTTACGATGCATAATATATTATTTGTTAAATATATAGAAATCAGAATTCATATTATAAGATATATTTCATTCAAGCAACTTTCGCATACCCGTGTAGAGTTGAGCTTCGGTAATCCAAAGTTCAAAGGGGCAGAAATATGTTCGGAGAAAAGGAAATTCGAGTTAAGAAGACATTAGGCTAACTGCACCTAAAAACCACACATGATTCTATATATACCATTTTAGACAAAAAAAAAGACGCACCAAGAAGGAGTTATCCGAATGGGACGAAAATCGGTAGAAGTGTACATGTACAGGAAAGCAAATGATTAGAGTTTGAGAAAAATTGGATGATTTATTGAAGTGATGGAGCTGCACAAAGGGAAAAAGTCAGTAACGGGCTTGCCCACCTCTGGCCCTTATACAAGCAGTTAATCGGCTTGGCATCGATTGATAGAGGTTGCGGATGTCATCCTGAGGGATATCATGCCAAATTCTGTCCAACTGGCGTGCTCGATCGTCAGCATCCCGGGCTGGTTGGAGTGCCCTGCCCATAATGCTCCAAACGTGCTCAATAGGAGAGAGATCCGGCGACCTTGCTGGCCAAGGTAATATTCGGCAAGCACTAAGGCAAGCAGTAGAAACATGTGCAGTGTGGAGGCGGGCATTATTTTGCTGAAATGTATGCCCATGGTGGCTTGACATGAAGGGCAACACAACGGGCCTTAGAACTTCGTCGATGTACCGCTGTGCTGTAAGGTTGCAACGGATGACAACCAAAGAGGTCCTACTATGAAATGAAATGGCATCCCAGATCATCACTCCTGGTTGTCGTCCTGTCTGCCGGAAGACAGCCAGGTTGGTATCAAACCGCTGTCCGGGGCGTCTCTAAACTCGCCTTCTCTGGTCATCGGGGCTCAGTTCAAAGCGGGACTCATCACTGAAGACTATTCTACTCCAGTCAGTGACATTCCAGTGCGAATGAGCCCGACACCACTGCAAACGGGCTTTACGTTGTACAGATGTCAATGGTAGGCGGCGCAATGGGCGCCGTGAGCTCAGCTCCCTTTCTGTGAGCCGTCTATGAATGGTCCTTGCGGTCACTGAAGCACTAGTTGCTCGTAAAATCGATGATAATGATGCATCTGGGGCTGTGCGTGCCGCTCTTATGATTGCTCAGTCTTCACGTTCTGTCGTTTCTCTAGGCATACCGCTTCCTTCTTGACGCTGTGTGCGGCCATGGTTCACCCATTCCTGCCAAAATCGTCTAATAGTGGCATCGCTCCTGCTCAAATGTCGAGCTATTCGCCAATAAGACCAACCGGCTTCTTTGAGCCCAACTACACGACCTCTCTACCTCTCTCAAATTCTGACATCTGCGCATATCGTTCACGCACCTGTATGCGAGGCATAGTTACTGTCTACCACAGAACACGGAATGAAATTCGTGAATAATTTATAACGTGGACCTGGAAAGTTATGACCTGGAATCGTTATTTCTCCTCTTAAATATCCTGTCAGTTTCGCATATCAAATGCGCTGTAGCGACAACCGTTCATTCATTGGCAACCAAAATGTAAAATTTTGCATTTTCCGTCGAAACCTGTATGCATATCAGTTTGTGTCGAATTTGCTTTATATCTTTTCGGTGCGTCGTTTTTTTGTCTAACAGTGTATATAGAGTAATATACTCGACGAAAGAAAGACATCTTTACATATATTAAACTTGAATTTCTTTCTCTATTTGAGTAATGTTAAAATATAAATGTAATTCTTATTTCAGAAGAATTCACGTGCGTAATATTGTATTTAGTTTACAAAAAGACTAAAGTTATTGAAAGATAAAATCATATCATTCTAACAGAGCATCAGATGACTTTTGTCCATCTAAAAGTTAAAATGAAAAATAATAAAATGTTTCCTTTGCGTTTTTAAAGTTTTTGTTTGAAGTTTCAATAACAGAAATGCTAATAATTTAAGGGGGGTAAGGACCTTTCAAGCTCACTTTTCTCCAATTTTTTTACCAATGTTTGAAATGGCCTCATATACAGGATATTAACCACACAGTCATATAATTTACGCTACATATAAATAAAAACATGCAGATATAAAAACAAGTTAAATGAGAAGTTTAAGTTGAGAACTTTTTTTAAAATTAAATTTTAAATATTGATTGTATATCGAAAATGAAACATAATAGCATATTACTGTCCGTAAGATATCTTTAAATAAAATGTAGTTACACTTTCGATTCTTGATTCAAAATAAAGCTAAATGTATTGGGTATAGAATGAATTAAGGAATTACAATTATATTCATAATTAATATTTTTAAAATTGAGAAAAATATTGAATTTTAATTTACTTACCTTTTTTTTTACTAATATGGATCAAAACAAAACAAAAAAATTAAAAATCACTTTCATGTTAATTCATTCTATGCATATAGGTATTTTTAACATATATGTGCAATTTCAGAAAATTCCATCAATAATATTTCTTTAAATCTTACGGATAAGTGTCAAAAACACAGTTTTGAGAAAAATGACTTTAAAGTTAAACTTTACATTTTTTTACAATAATACATTTTTTTCCCTTGCTAGTGTCCACCTGCTTCATAAATATTTCCTTCTTTTTCAGATAATAATGCATTAGCATTCTTTTGGGACATTCGCTTAGCTCTCCTGGCCTCTTTTGTCATTAAACAGGCTTTCTTTTCAGCTGCGAGAATCCTTCGTTTATCAGCAACAAATGCACCTGTAGTAGCATTATGACCTGGGGTGATATCCATTTCTCTCATTACATCTAGGCGACCCTTATTACCTTCATTAAAAGCTACCACAGCTTCATCAACAGCAATTTTGGCAACTTTTACACCACACCCAGAAGTTTTCGGACAAAATTTCCAAATCATAGAATTTAAGGATTCATTTGGATTCTGCGTTTTTCCTTTTAAACACCGCTTTAAAAGCTTTGGTTCAGATAAGTCTGTAAAAACCTTTTTTATACAGTCCATTACAGCTGAAGGTACAGTCTTCTTATGATGAAAAATTCCTTTATTGGAATCTTCTAAAGCTTCGTGCTTTTGGAACTTGCACCATGACTTATCTCCTTCAGGACAGAAAAAGTGCATGGGCTCGTCATCAGTGGATCTTGTGTGACACCATACTGCCCACACTGCTTTTCGCATGTTTTGTAAAGATCCACTATTTTCTCGTATCGCATTGCCATAATAATTAGTCAGTTGGTCAATTAGCTTGTCTGTTAACCGTCCTTTACCTGAAAGTGGTTTACCATCAGCACATTTTTTTGTTCTCATATCAGCTTTTAACTTTCTAAGTCTGGTGCCCATCCTTTTTTGAATATGGCAAATGCATTCCAGTTTTTCTACAGTCACTTCTTGACCATATGGCTTGTCTTTGCTGATTTCCAAAAATGTTTTTGAGTCTCCATCGCCAAGATATTTTAAGTAACGCACATTTATCTCCTCTATTGAACGCTGAAACATGCGTAGCATTCCAATGACTTCCATTTTTCCAGCCGAGACTTCATGGTTTTTTACGCAGTCATGAGAAGCTACATTTCTTTCGCAACCTTTACAAAAAGAAGTTAGCACTTCAACATCAATAACTTTTCCACTCTCTGATCCGATTAGAGTACATACGCCAATTTTGGAGCTGAAGCCTCTTGTTTTCCAGGTACCACCACCCGAAACAGTAATATTTTCAGAATTATCAGATAATGATATTT
>KK112510.1:341935-366077 GCA_000611955.2 Stegodyphus mimosarum | reverse complement strand
TCATGAAATACAAATGTAGGTTAAATTTCTAAGCTTACAGCAAGTGCTTCCTATTCCTTTCTCAAGGTACTTTCCTGAAATATCACATTACACTGAAATAATAGTCCATAGACTAAATCGTGTTCTTCAATTTTCCGATTTTTCATTCTAGACATTTTACAAGTGTTTCGACAAAGCGTCATACAAAATCATTTAGTTAACATTATTCTTTTCAGCAATTCATTGCTTTTACAAAATTAATCTATTTACAATGCTTAAGAAACTACTTTACAAACATTAAGTAATTTTAAGTCTTTAAGAATTGCATTTTTTTTTAAACAAGAAATTTTTCTTTCAAGATGAGAACTTATCGCCCACTTGGCGTAAAACTCAACCTCGCTTGAGGTAAAATCGACCGTGCAACTTGCAGTACACTCGAAAATTAACTAAACTTTTGAATAAGAAATGCTACTTATCTTGTTGTAGTCATCCATCCTTTTCTTGGCCCAATCCTTGAAAGAATAAGTTGCAGATTGGGCCAGTCTCCTTGACTTTGGTTTTTGGTCCTTGGAAGCTTGCTCATCTCTTTTCCTTTTACAATTCCGTCGTTGTATCCTAGCGTATTTGCGCTGAGGAGGAGTTTGCTCTGCTGGACGTTTAGTGGACTGGGCTCTTCGCTCCTGGGCCCTTGTTCGTTGCTGCTCCTGGTTCCTGCTGTATTCGGGAAGTTGATTCTCAGGCTGCAATCGAGGCTGCTTGCTTCTCAGGCACCTGTCCGATGATTCCGCAGTTCTTTTGGATAAATTGGGGTTTCCTTGCCCATTCTGCTTTCGTCTCTTCGTTTGCTCGTAGGTCCGTTCGTTAGTCTGCTCACCTGCATCGTGAGACTTTCTTTTGAATCCACATTTTTGGTTCTTACTTCTACTTTGTTGAGGGGGAGCTTTCTTTTTCTGACTTTTCGATGCCGTTGTAGCTGGTTCCTGCTGTTTTCGCTGAAGTACATGTTCCTGGCTAATCGATTGCCTCGGATCCTGAAAAAAATCTTTAAATACAGCCATTTTGTTGCGATTATAGAATGGCTTAATTTGATCCACATTCGCCGTGATTGTTTGTCCATCATTTCTTTTTAATATAACCACTGCCTGTGTGACTTTTTCAATTATGAAAGGGCCTTCAAAACGCGGAAAGAATTTCCCCACCTTTTCTTCTGGGGCATTTGACAAGTTATGTTTTATTTTCAGAACTTCATCTCCCACATTGTACTTGACCCCTCTTCTCTTTTCGTCATAATACAATTTTTGTTTTCTCTGGGCCAGTTCTATATTTCCCGTCGCTTCCCGTATCAACTTTTGTATACCAGTTATTTTAAATTCTTCTGCCCTTTCCTGGACAAAGAAAAGTTTATCTAAGGGCGTCAAAATTTTTCTTCCAAGAAACAGTTCAGCGGGTGTTTTTTGTGTAGTATCGTGTTTGGCGGTCCTAAGGGCAAATGCAAATTCATTTATATGGCTATCCCAGGTAGAGTGATAGTTTTTCACATAACTTCGAATTATTTTCACTACATTTCTATTAACCCGTTCCGCTATGTTTGACTGCGGACGGTACGGGACCATCTTTAGATGACGTATGCCCAGTTTTGCACACATTTCCTCAAAAATATTACTAACAAACTGGGGACCATTATCGGAAATAACTTTTAGGGGCGCCCCGTATTTTAAAATATACTTATTTAGAATTGAATCTACTACAATTTTTGCAGACGCGCGTTTTAACGGAATCAACTCTAACCATTTGCTAAAATGATCCACTATAACTAAAAGGTATCAGCTTTTGTTAACTTTACTTCTAGGGTAAGGTCCCAATAAATCGATGCCTATTATTTGATTTGGGAATTCTGATTTAATACTATTTAGGAACCCGGCCGGGCGGAAATTAACATAATTATTTAATTGACATGTTGGGCACGACTGGACATACGCCCTAGTAAACGTTTGTAGTTCTGGAAAGAAAACTGCCTCGCGAACTTTTTCGCGACTCTTTTGGACAGTTTTTCTTATACCTAAATGAGCCGAAATGGCGCAATCGTGCAACTCCTCTAATACATTCAATCTAATGCTAGCTGGTCAGGCGAACGTCGAGCAGAATGACCGTGATCCGAGACTAAAAGCTCTCTCACACTAAGAGGTTTCTACCTCTGGTTTAAATAGTACTTGGCTGTACTTCAAATTAGCATAAGCTGAAAACGCGCGCTTCTTCTGACGGGAAGTTGAAACAGAGAAGAGATAGAAAGATTTAAATTAAAATAAAACATGGTTAGTTTAACTAAAACCTTACAGGTTAGATAGCATACTACTTTCTGGTAGCTTCTGAAATGACTCGAGCTCGCCTTTAACCTAGAAAGCCATTTACCGGCATAAGTTGATGGTCTCAATCAAAATTGTAGGCTCGCTTTATCCTGAAAAGGATAAAGCGAGCTTAAGTTTTATTTTAATTTAGGTTCTGTTCATTCCGAGAGTAGGTGTGGCTCTTTTTGTTACTACACAGGTTGTGTATAACTGTTAAGCTGACCAGCTAATGAAGGATTTATTTTAAATTGTCTTCTGTGTTCCATATTTCTTCACTTGAAGACTAATACTAGACGATTACTCGCCTATGTCTTCACAGAGCGAGGTTAGGTAAGGTTACGTGAATACTGCAAAACCAAGAGAGCTATCTGCGTGAGAGGAGGGATGTTTTCATGAAGGGCTCTTTGATGAAAACTGGCTCATATTCACGTTACGCTAAGGTGGGATGGAACCCAAAGCAAGTTGAATTACCAGTATTCAGTGGGTGTTAACCACTGAGCCACCACTGCAATTGCATTCTTTGTTGAAAAATAACTCTTTCCTCAGATTGCTCTCATACCTCTAGCAAATTTTGTAGAATGAAATCATGTATGATATGGAAGAAATTATTGTAATTTCACCGAAAATTGATATTCAGTCGAATAACAGGATAATATTTTTACTGTATTCCTGTTGGGAAAGGAAAATCCAGTCAAAATGTATTTAAGTGAAGTCTAATCTCATAATTAAGAAGAAATTATGAAAAAAAAACGTTTAGTGCACTCGATATCCAGCTGAAAACAGCAAGATCTGTTGAGAAGAGGACTCTACTATGTTTTAATCACAGGCAGAACCTAGTTCATTACAGTTGGGCCCTATAAAAATTGTAATGATAAGAACTTCATACTTTATTGTTATTCACTTGGAGTGTAAAGATTCCTTCTACCATAAGAATTGCGTTTATATTTTATTACTGCCTACGTAGAGAAATAAATTACGATCTTAATATGTGCACTTCCTTCTTAATGATGGGATTAGACTTATTTAACTAATGTTTGACTAAATTCGCCTTTTATCGTAAGAATATATTAAAATATATTGCCATCGTATTCGAATGATTACCAGTTTTTATCAGAAGATAGCGATACGTTTGCATTCCCAGGTAGGTACATTTCATGTTCATCATACCTGGCCAAGTTGTCTCCAGCTCATAAAGAAAGGAGCTGCATGTAAAATTCTTTCATAAGCATATCATGGTCGAATTACAGGACCATGATGAGCATTCAAATAAATGCTTTTCTGATTTTGGCTGTTTACTTGCTCAGAATTCTAGGCAGGAAAGGAAGATACTAGTTTCTAAACCTAATGGAATCCAAACCTTCGCATGAAGAAAATTTAGCAGAAGATTAGAAGCAGATTTGAAGATTCTAGACCCACAGGCAGCCGAGCGGTAAAGTCTTTAAACGCTCCTTTGATACGGTGCGCCGCCTAACCTGGATAATGGTTAGTGACTGGTAATCTCTCTTAAAACTCTGTTAAAACTGTTTGCGGAACTGAGCTAAAGTCAAGCTGTATCTGGTGCTCAAGGCTCTTGCCAATGGCAGATGCATTTCACTCCTTGTATTGATAAATGTCGTGGGCTTGTTCTGATGTAATTGTCAGACAAGTGAGATAAGTGGCAACAACAACACTTTGATGGATTTTCGAATCCAGGAGAACGAGCTGGCTGCCTGGATGTTTCCCTGTTTTTTAATAACTGTAACTTGGGTACGATTCAGTTTCACTTAGAAACTTTTCCACAAAAGCACCCCCAGCCTTATACAGATAACCCTGGCGGGCTTTGCCATAATCAATAAACCAAATTTTAAGACTCTAAGTACGAATACAAGGAAACTGCATTTAGATTGCGAACTAAAAATTTAGTTATCCTTTTCTAACTTCCTATTTATCAAAAAGATAAATCGTTATTTTACGCTTGCATGACTGCAAGGTAGGCTGAAAAAGGCTGCCAATTGAGCACCAAATTCTGCACAGAAATTATTAAGTAGTCAACAACTGAAACGCCGTACGAAATTTAGAATGCTAATATAAGGGTAGAAGCTATGTAGGATTAACGACGAGGGAGCTCCCTGGAAGAAAATTATTCTAAAAAGGAATTAATGATGTAAAAATGCAAAAGAAGATATCCTATTATAATCTTAAGGTTAACCGATTTAAAATAAATCGAAGAAAGAAATTAATTTTAGTCTAGCAACTCAATTCTCGAACTTTTAGAAATAGAAAAATTTTTATTCAATCCAATTACCGAATAAAACCGTTCACTAATAGCGCATAAAAATTCTCCAGAAAATGATAAATTCTTTCAGGAGGACAGTTTAAGTCCTTATTTATTTATTAAAATTGTTTTCTTTTTATCTTTCCTTGATTAGCTTCTGGATAGCATTTAATCCAATTTAAAGATTTCCAAATGAATTAAAATAAAATTATCTCGAAGAATGTAATTGGATAACTATTGGTTTCTTTTATTAAAAATATGCAATCATTATTCACTAGCCTTTGTTACTTCAAATTGGAGTATGGAAGTTTGAAGGAATAGCTAACAAGGGGGTGTAATTCTTTCATGCTGATATGTATCTCCTAAATTACCGGTTCATAAAATACTCAGTATTCCGTCCGAATACGATACCATGCCGGATAGCTGGGAAATACTAATATGGGTATAACGTTTTCAATGTTACTGCACATAATATTATAAAAAATAACACACTGGAGGGTTGGTTTTTATTATTTTGTGCTATCTATAAGTTAATAAATATTTAAAAGAAAGCAAACATCTGGATATATGTATATATATATATATATGTCGTAAGGTGATTTTGTTTTTATGTTGCTTTGCATTGGTAACAATGAAGGGAACAAAATGTTTAAAAGACGATGTATATGCTTTTATATAATAATAATAAATATATATGAATAAATGTTGGCTACTGCATAGTTTTTTTTAAAACCTAATAGAGTAAATTTTTATAACATCACAATATGCAAGGTGTATTTAAAATGCTTGGTGAATAAAATTAGAATGTAAATCAAGCAAAAGATACGAGCAAATTACATTTATTGGTCTTCCAAACTCTTTTTTTCTTCCCCGTTTTCAGTTGTGTTAGTTGAGGCTTCTGTAAACTCTTACCAAATGTCTCATTAGAAATGCTTTCCGAACCGCTGTCACACATGTTCGAAAAATTTACACCTCTTGAAAAACAACTTCTTCGTGAGCCTCTTCAGAAAAGAAATACATGCGTAGATGTGCCGAATCAGAAGAGTATGACGAATGATCCAGAAAAATTTTTCATAACGACGCACGATGCGTAGGTTAAAAGTTACACAGCAACAAGATGTATAACTTTTTGTGAGTGCGTCAACTCTATAGTCTCGAACTCAAACTGTGTACGCCTGAGTTGAAAACAGGCGGCGATGACGGGCGAGATTTTATTTTGCAACACTAAAATGATAAATTTGATTAACAAAATAGAAAGTGTTTTAGATAAATTTTAAATTTCGCATACTGATTACTTATGAAAACATATATAAATAATAGTATTAATAATATCAAAAATGTAAAAATGCAAATTAATATTTACTTTCCATCTGAAATATAAAGTTTTGGCACCTATAAGACATTTTTGTTGGATACGCGGATACACTTTGCAACTTAAATACACTGATAGCTAAATATTAAATTCTTAGACTGAAATTTCGCTCAAATTATTCTAGCATGTTTAATTCATCATTAAGTAATTTATTTTAATTTAAACTTAAACAAATTCTGAAACTTTTAAAAAAATTCAGAGAAAATTTACCAAGCGAGAGAGAGCTTGAGAATAAATAATAGGAATTTATTCTCTGTCGCTCATTTGTTACGACGCATTAATCAAATGACACATGTTTATATGTAAATAATGATAAAGGTCTTTGTTTCTTACTAAAGCTAAACACGTGATGACGTTTCGATTCCGACATAGTTTGTATCCTTGACAAGAAATTACTAGAAACTATCTTCATCACGGGTTGTGGATATTAATCAATCAATAGCGTTCTTATTAATTTTAATTTTGAAAAAAATTATACATTTTATAATTGTATTTCCAAATAAATCGATTATTCTTAGGGCAAAAATCGTAACGTAAAAAGCTGGAAAAGATTTTTAAAATCTGCTTTTTTAAACTTTTGAATAAAATTTAAATTATATTTTAAAATATACTTTCTTTATAGATATTCTGATGTGTTATTTATGCTCATTTTTAATGGAAACGAAAATTGTATAAACTTGAACTTCAAATTTGTAAAATATTGAAATCATTGCAATACTGTATTTGGAACAATTACAAATGACAAACACAGTTGACATGGATTCGCAGGCCTCATTAAAATACCTTCGGGGGCCGCCGGTTAGAAACCATTGTGTTAAATTATAATAAAATATACTTAAAAGTGGGAATTTTCCATAATTTAAACTACGAAAACGAGAACAGTAATGACTAGGAAATTCATGAAATTCGGATTCGTTAAATTGAGATTCGATTGTATATTACGGAATAATATGTAAAGGCGTTTAAATATTGTTTTACATATCACTGAACTCGCACAGCTTTGGTCATCTTACAGCTAGCGAAAAATTGCTCCCATCTAAGAATGAACAGGTTTTGGAGATTTTACCTAATACCTCAAGAATGTATGTTGGAAGACGTTATTTTCAACATATTTGCTCTTCGCTGAATTGTTTTTGTATTTTGGTGGCAAGAATTCACCTATTACGATTGCGATATAAAATTTAACTGACGAATTTTTCTGTCATTTTCAGTATTAAATATATGTGCGTTTCTAAAATATGTGATATACATTTTGTTTAATACGTAACATCAGTATGCTGTTCTTGCAGACAAAACACTGTTAAATATTAAAGTGTTAAGATTTATTTACCAGGAATTATGCCGAATGATTTGCTTTACAGCTTATAAATACGTACACAAAGTAATTTAAATAGCTTGAAATAAAGCATTTTAATAAACTATCTTCCTCCAAAAATAGCAGAGATCAAGACAACTATGTTACTCGTAAAAGAAAGGTTTTTCTTGTTATTCTTGGCAAATATCTTTCTTAAAATGCTGGAAAGTAATTTCGCTACAGTTCTTTTCTTTTTAAATCTTTTTTTTTCGATTCAAATCTTTTACGGCGAAAATTGCAATCTTTTTCTTTTAAGATCTGCTCTTAATTTCTAAATCACCCCTTCCGCAGACTAACGCCAGGACAAAGATACCGCAATAACGGATGGACAGTCAGACAGGCATAGAGGAGTGGAACTAATAGGAAATTAACCAGTCTCGCATCCCAATAATGGTTTTCTCCAGCCGATGGTCATTCGTCATTCGTCCCTCCCACTTAGAATCTCCCCTCCACGCCCTTATTCGGATTCTTTCCTACAGAAAATATCGTTTATTTCTATGGTATAAGGAAGCAATAAGAATTTCTTTCAGAAAGCGCAGATAAAGATGATGAAGGAGAGGTGAGAATAATAATGTATAAAATTATGAGCGATTTTCTCGTTCGTTAATAGGGAAAACAGAAAACGCATATCCTAGGATAGTCTCATTATCTGCGTAATTTTAGATAGTTCATTGGATTTTTAGGACAGAAATATTTTCAATATGTGCCAATATGAAAGCTTATTCTTGAATTAGTTATTTTGAAATCAAATAAAAACAACTACTTGAAATTACGACTTCCATAAATAGACTGCATTTTAAAATTTTTATATTACGTAAGATTTTAGTAAATATACTTTTCTTCAAAATCATTGATTTTCAACGTTTTTTTCCTTTTTATACTTATTTTTGCTTGCTGTTACGCAACGTAAATTACGAATGTAAATGTACTCTAAATATATTATGTTCATTAGTATAAAAAGATTAATTATAACAACGCATTTATTCTAGAAGAAAATTACTCCATTCTGAAACAAACATGATGATTCGCATTCAGGTTCATTCTTCGATAACATGACATATTTAAAATTTTCATATTTCAACTGTTTTCATTTGGCATTTATTTTTAACATATACTTAAAACAATGTATATCAATTTAAGCTTACTAACTCTAATGAAATTATAATGTTAAAATATTAAAATACAAAAAGCAATTTTGCTACTTTTTTTTTGAGGTTGTGATTTTCTGCTGGTATATAGAAATGAGAAAGCCATTTTTGTTATATGCAGATTATACTTGCTTACTGAACTGCGAACACTAAAAAAAAAGCTACGCTTATATTATGACTAAACATGAAGTTTAAAGCTGATCTTTGGACAGTGGAACTACATTTGCTGAAGAAATATAAGTGACCTGGAAGGCTGATATCTTCTAATGATACTTGATCACCCAAAAGCCAAATTTTCCCAATGTTATGTGTCTCACAAAGTACAGTAAAGTCTCACAAAGTATTTGTAAATATATAGTCTCCGTGCGGCATGGTGGCAAATATACGGCAAGCCGAAAGTTCTCTCGTGAGGTTATTGGTAGGGGAAGAGGGGGAAGACCCTTTGGACCCGTCTTCCCCGGAGTGCTGTACATCCGGATTGCGGGCAGAACAGAGCTAAGTCACACTGTCACCTGCATGGTGCTCGAGGACAACGACAGGCGTAATCTTGCGCTCCTTGCCGCGAGGAATATCGTGGGATTGGGCTAAATATAGGTCAGACTATAAGGTATTTCTCCCGCCTTCTTCGCATGCCTTCGTGGTGTAGTGGTCAGCAGCTCGGCGCGTATTCAAGAGGTCCGGGTTTCGAATCCTGGCGAGAGCATTGCTCGTTTCTTCAACTTCCTTACATCAAAAAATACCTAATGTCTTTACAGTGGTGGATGATAACTCTCCCCTCCCCGGGATTTGGCGATTGGGTCCCCAAAACCCCAGTCGTCCTTTAAAAGGAGGAGTATATAGGGTATTTCTCCTGACAAAGATGAAATCAGTTTAGAGGAATGCAATGCAGGCAAAGCATTTGAAAACATAACATACTTATTTGATTAATGTTTGAAATTCTCAGATTTAAGTATGCGTTAGAAGAACCTTTGAAACGTAAAATGGTGGTACATAAATGACCACTGTAGATCATCACGAGGCTCAGTCAAGCATGCAAACGCACTTGCATTGTGTCGTACGTGTACCGTCCGTCCTTTTATGGAAAAGAGGTGTATAAATGGTTAGTCAAATCAGCACTGGTCAGTGCAGGTTTTAGATGGAGCTGGATTTGTCTTCAAATCATATCTCACATGTTGCCGATGGTAGAAAGGTGACCGGATAAACCTGCAGGCCAAGACAACATGACAATGTTCTGTAAAACCTTGGTTGATAGCAGCGGTATGAAGACGAGTGGTTTCTTGTTCAAAAGTGCAACGATGCAATCACCAGTTTGACATAGGCGTTTGTGGCAAAGATGAATGGAATAACGAGAGAGTGCTCCTGCTGATGTAGAAAATTACTTTCCAGGCTATAACACCTGGTGCAAATATATTAAGTCTAACCAAGCTGTTTTAGCTTGGTTCTAAACGCTCAGCTGGTCTCCTTCTAAATGACACAAGGCATCACTTGAACCCAGACAGAAATAGCTGCCATATAAGAACATATCAGGTATCTCTAATGAGCTCTAGTTCCGCATTCCTGAAATCACAGATGGCGGTGATATGGAGTTAGTGATAAGAACGCTACAGAGAGTCTGCTCGGAACAGTCCTTCAAGGATTTGATTTGTTACAGTTCACTGTGTCATTTTGGTGCCAACGAAAGCTCGATTGTCTTCTGAAGACACAGTGCGCAGCGGCACAGGTATGCGGCGAACACGGCGGTCTTCCTCTTTGGGTGGTGGCAGGTTCGTGGCCGGTACCGGCATTCTTGAGACAATACTTTCCCGTGAGTACAGCTGCTGACACATATGCACAATGGATAAAGATACATCACTGAAATTCTTCCTGCAATATCGCGAAAAGGAAATCCTCTTTCTTATAGAAGGAGTATAATATTACATGAACTCATTCAATCTCATAGTATAGAATAATAATACAGGACATCATTCAAACTCAGTAAGCCACAAATACTACCTTTTTCGCTTCTGTAAACGCATTTTGGACTCAAATTTCCCTCACAACATCTAGTTTGTAAGATATATAAAGCTACAAGGTATTTCTCAAGTCTTCTTTGCATGCCTTCGTAGTATAGTGTTCAGCACCTTCGACGCGTATTCGAGAGATCCGTGGTTCGAGTCACGACCAAGGCATTCCTATTTTTCACGTCTCCTTTCCAAAAATACTTAATGTCTCTACAGTGGCCCCGAACAAAAAACTGGTGGATGATGATTCTCCACCACCAGGATTTGGCGATTGAGTCCCTTAATCCCCAGTCGCCCTTTAAAAGGGGGAGTATATAAGGTACTTCTCCCGCCTTGTTCACATGCCTTCGTGGTGTAGTGGACAGCACGCTCGGCACGTTTTCGAGAGATCCATGGTTCGAATTCCGTCGAGGGCATTGCTTATTTCTTCAATTTTCTTGCTTAAAAAATTCTATAATGACAGTGGCTCCCGAAAAAAAAAGTGGTGGATGATGATTCTCCATAACCAGGATTTGGCGATTAGATACCCTAATCCGCAGTCGCCCTTTAAAAAGGGGAATAGATAAGGTATTTCTCCCGCCTTCTTATCATGCCCTCATGGTGTAGTGGTCAGCACATTCGGCGAGTATTCGAGAGGTCCGTGGTTCGAGTCCCGGCAAGGGCGCTGCTCATTTTTCATCTCTCTTGCTCTACAAAGCACATGAAGTTTATGCCGCGTATTTGAAACAAACGTGACTTGTATGTACCCTATGGCTGCAATTACTTGTTTTGCGTAAAATTTGAATAGAAGCCCTCTTTCAGATATGCAAACACACCTCTCAAGTTTCTTTGTCTAGCACAACTCCTTCTTGATTCTGGGATCCCATAAATATATGTAATTGAAATTATATTGTTGGGTTTTACGGGTTCGTGGATTTGAGAGTATCCGATGAAAACACGATGCAGAACGATAAAAAGCACAATTTATTTACAAGAATCACTATTTACATCACAGTTCCAAAATTACCTTTAAAAGCGTCGAAAATCTACAATAAATACGCTGAAGCAATCAGCAACACAGCTTCAGGCTGTAACTGTAAAGGTAGCTTCACGGCATCTGCGCAGGAAACTTCTAATAAACACCGTGGAACAATCACCAATACACTGTCAAGCTATACTGTAAAGGTAGCTTCACGGCAAGGCACTATCTCGATCGCTTTCCGTTTACAAAACTCTCGGGTAGCTTAGCACTCAGTAAGCAGCTATTCTCACAACGCAGCGATTCTCAAAATGCTCACAATTAATCACACACTCGCAACACTTCACAATACTTCACAATCTGCCTGCTCTCAGAAACGCAAGGGTTTATATAGCTTTTCTTTAAATTCCACACGTTTCGAGAAATATTTCGACAGGAAGTTATTCTAGAAGCTTCCCGATTGGACCATGGGATATCGCCTATTTGGTCGCCAAATGGGCGATAAAGTCGCCTATTTGGCAACCCTACCATACACTATTTTATGGCAACCCTAGTGCTATGCCGGAAAGCTTACATACAGGCGCAACCGCCGAATTTTTCGCAACAATATGCATATTGCGGCTTAACTGGACTTCATTACTGTTGCCTAGTTACATTTAAAATTTGATTTTGGAAATTGAGTTGAACTTTCAGTGCCAGATTTCAGTTTTGATACGCATGGAAATGGAAAGTAATTTCGATTTTGTAAGATGAACATTTTGCATTTATTTACTAACCAGGAAATTATTTTCTTCTTCCATTTTAGAGCAAGGCAGACTGTGCAACTGCACAAACTGAAAATAATGTAAGGCTCTCAATAAGCTTATTAGTTCTGTGATAGAATATGGCTGCTCCGGATATGAATTTTCACATTTAAATAATTTTTTTTATTTTCTCCTCTTTGTCGCAATATCCGTTGACAGAATTCTCCCCATGAACATCTTGCACGTATTCAAATTTAGCCGAAGATAAGCATTACTATGTATTGAATTACTAAGCATATTTATTAATTTCCATTTGATAAAGCCACCTTTAGAATTCAGATCGATTCGTAGTTGTTCAACAAAGAGGAATATTACGGCAAAACAAAATTAATTCTGTTTAACTTTTATTCAGAAGTAGATTTCCCCAAATCATCTCAGAAATTATAGCTCTGTCATATGCATCATTCAATTTTGATTGTAGGAACGATAAATTCTATGGCAGAAAACCGAATGTTGGTTATTAATGAGTTATAGGATTCTTTTTGCCCTTCTTATAACGACAAGTTGTCATTTATGCAGTTATATTTCACATTATAGAAAATGAAAAGTAAAAGATATCAATTTTTGTGAAAGGATGAAGATAAAAGTTTGAGAAAAGTGCCAAGTAATACCTCATACTGTCAAGTCTTAAAGATCATAGACTGGTCTATTGAGTGAGTATTTTCAGAAATGTACATCACTAAACTAATGAAGTTCGAATATAATTAAATTAATGGAAGTGAAGGCGTAACTTATGTCAATGCGAATTGCTGAAGAACGGTCACAAATACCTTCGAACTTTTCGTTTCACACGAATTTCACAAGTAGCGCGAAATTCTGAACTTTTCTCCGTTTTCAAATTTACATTAATATAATATTAATAGTGCAAACATGGAGTGGATTATTCTCATACAAATAATTTTATTAAACGATGTTATTATGATAAAATAATGAATTCAGAGCTGTTCATCCCTGGAAGAAAGGCTTCTCATATAAATTCTTCATTTTCGGTAAGACCACAGCGAAATAGAAAAAAAATCTACCCTGCATACAAAGGGCCTTCCAATATGAATAATAATATTTTAATGTAAAATAGAAATAAAACTATTTAAGTTACAATAATTTTTTTTTATATTATTTTGAAGTACAATTAATTGCTTTAAATAAAACATCATTTAAATGTGCCAGAGAGAATTTAATGACTGTATACAATAACTTGGACTTAATTTTACGAATGCAGCTTTCGATATTTATTCTTAATGCTTGAAGATTACGTGGTGTGTTTGCATACGTATTTATTACAAATATCCCTCATCCAAATGTAATCTAAAGGAGTTAAGTCACAACTTCTGGGAGGACAATAACAGTTGCCTTTAGTGAAATTATCTTTTAACGAACGGTTTTAGCAGCAGATTAATAGTGGCGTTAGCAATGTAACGTATGGCACATATTCACCAAATCCACATTCTCCAAATTTGTCCACAAAAATTTATCATCGTTTGAATCGTTCAGCAATCACTGTAATGATAAAGGTCCTTGTTTCTTACTAAAGCTCGTTCTGTCCCTCGTTTTGGAAGAAAATTGTCCGATGATGGCGCAAGGGCATAAACCACATAATATAGTGTATTTCTGCAAATGCGAGGCTTCTCGTGCATCTCTTGTGGGTTGCTTTCACGTCCAAAACAAAAGTTTTGTTTTTTAACATATACATTTAAGCAGAAGTGAGCTTCGTCTGAGAGCATGACGTTTGCCAAAAATTAATCAAGTTCCAAGTTCCGCTAACATGTCAACAGCATATTCTTTTCAGATTATCTTGATGTAATAAAACTCGTCGATAAGTCCAGGAGGACAGCGTGGGAAGTAACAAAATTAGCGTTCTTGAAGTATATATTTATGAAGTTCTTGAAGCATATATTTAGCCATGATGAATCATCAGAGAATAATAAACGCACATAAAAATTAGTGTCAGTGCCAACACTTTAAGCATAGTTGCAATTTTGTTTTAAATCATATCATTCTTATTAGAATACCCTTTGTGTACTCATTCATAAAAGTCATTACAGAAAGTTCCGTTGTAATCATCTTTTGGTTTTGATCTATAGCCAAGATTAATTTTCCCATGACATATATGATTAATTTCCTTTTTTATAAATATATAATACCAGCAGTTAGATGGCATTTTATTCCAAGCAAGTAAAAGATATGATTTTTATCAAACAGTGAACATAAAAATGTTTTAAACTATGATCTCCACAGCTCCTAGGCTTAAAGGCCTTTTTGAAGCAGAAGATAATGATAAGTTACAGAAATCTTTAGTTCTAATAACAAAGAGAACATATCAAAATACATCTATAATAAATAACCTCAAATTAGGTCGAAATCTCGGCAAACCATAAAATATTTAGCTTAACCTGAGGTAGCATAGGAAGAGAGCCCATTAACACATTCAATGTAGTTTTCTTATGTGAGTGTAGAAATGTCATATAATCGTTGTGCTCTCATATAATTCGTAACCATGTCATGTAATCGATGATCGAAATGAAATAGACATATCAAGTGCGTTTTGAAACCGTACGAGACAGTCATACTGATTGACTTCACAGTTTTGAATATGATCTTTCCTCCTTCAGTATAAATTCCGCCCTTTGAAACGGATTGTTGATGGTGCAGCAGTTTCATTGCTGATAATTTTATGCATTCACGATATTAATTATATCTACGGCATATTCGGAAATTCTGACTTCCAGAGGTGTCTGAAATAAAGCACACTAACAGCATTAGCTATGAAGACGAAAGTTCTTTTTTTATGGTAGACAGAAAAGGCGTTGTTGAAATAATGAAAAGTTACGTCTAGGCTCCAAAATCAACAAGCGATGGGTAAATGTACAGTAATTGTGCAGCGACTGAAATTTAATCAGACATAGAGCTGCAGCGGACCACACAGAAATGAGAAAAGTGTGTACGGTCCCCACAAAACACTGCTTCCAAGCTTTTATGATGTGTCACACTACATGTTTCTGACATCGCAGAGGCAATAATTAGTTCCAGTTGACAGTGCAAGAGACATAACTTCACGTCTAGTGTCAGGAGATTTTATCATTGCTAACGAACCAATGAATTTGTTTTCCCTCTGCTATCTTTCCAGATATAACGAATCAGAGGATGAAAAATGTAACAGAAAAATTAAGGAGGCGTACAAAACCAATCTGGAGATTTTTTCCATCGGGACAACATGTCAGACTGCTTCTGAACTCTCGACTATGGAGACCTAGTATGCTTTTGAGCTCGAGACTAAGCAGACCCTCTTTAGCAGGTTCCTCACACCACGAGGACTATAATTCCTTTCAATACCTGTGTATGCTATCCATGAATTATAAATATATATTTGTAAAACGCTTTTCGTGATTGTAATAAATCTGTTTTGAGTTCAATAATGCAGTAAGTGTTACGCAACCTCACAAACGTACCAATCATTATAAGGAAACAGACGCGCTACCTGCCGCCACTCTACACAGTGGTAATCACCAGTCACACCCCGCAGAGCTTATAGGTGTTAGTGTAATGCGAATTACTATTTACATATAAAACAATTTAGTGTGCAGAGCCTTAAATTACTCTGGATGGATTCATTGAGAAATTACAAAAACTAACTACATTGTTAGCCTATGTAAACAACACAGAGTTCGTACACTTAAATAATTAATGTCCAAATTCTATGCATCCTAAATACTGAATGCTTGTCTATACTATTCATTTATTACGCATTCCTTAAACTTATAAAAATTTTAACACGGCAGTCTCTTACACGGGCTTTTAGATTTTCATTTCACATTGTTTATGTTATTCATTCTTACTCTCTTTTAAAGCCGAATAATGTTCAGTGTAATTCAAAATTTAACACTCAGTCTTTAGGAATGAATTAAAAATGAAACAACTATTAGTTTAATATAAATCAGGAAGGGAATTAAGTCTTCGAGAAACTTTATTCAGCGTTTACTTTTGACATAATGGCACCGCGTTAACATTCTACAGGAGATTAAAAGGAAAAAGGATTAACATTTGTTACCATGTTTAAATTACTTACTTACTGCATAAAATATATAACGTAGTAATTACAAAGAGTTAGTTAGGAAAGAGTTACTATCACTTCCTGTTACTTCTTGGAGTAAATTAAATTCTGTATTAACCTTCTGTAATTATCTCGTCAAAATAAAAAATACTGGAAGCAATAATGTGAGAATGACAACAGGATGAAAGCAAATACCACTTTTAGCTCGCTTCGTTTACATCGCTGAAAGTGTTCAATGCTTTTTTTTTGGTCGCCATTTCCCGTTGACATCCGTTTTCTGATTTAGCACACAAGCAATAAACAGAAGAATAAAAAAACACGTGGGACTAAATGTCATCATTATTCGCAAATTAAGCTTGTGCCTTGAAAGTGAAAAGTTAAATCACTGCGAATAGATTTCTTTCTTTCTTATACAAACTACTTGACTCGAGAGTTAACATTAGATAAATTGCATAATAAGCAAAATGGCGGAAAGAGATTTAAATAAATGGTTTCGGAAAAAAAGGAAAATGAAAATAACTATCCGTACAAAATTTAAATAAATAATGCATTAAAATGTTTTATTATTTATTTTTTTAGAATTTCGGAATATAAATGCAATATTTACTCAAAACAAGCTCTAAATTATATATCATAAATAAAAGTATACATTTGTAAGTACTTCTTACCACTTATTGAAATAATCTTGTAATATATAAATACACGTGCAAGGAAGTGTTTAACTTTGATGAGAATATTCCCTGGATTGAAATCGACCCATAAAATAAAATGAGCACCAAGAAATAAAAATAAAAGTCATAATTAAATAATGAAAACTTTAGCACAGATGCTGTTATTGATATTGGTATTTCCAGTTGAATGAAAATCGAGTCCTCAGCAAACTTTTCAATCAATCGCATTTTGCTCTTTTATGTTTTTGCGTGACATCCTGGTCTCTTGCTTTCCTCATTGAGTTTATAAACATGAGAAGTTTTTAACCTAAATTAGATTGAAATTTAATAAAATAAATTATTTTATTTAAATATTTACTTATTATTTTACTTATTTATTCATTTTGTTTGTAAAGTTTAATAACGATTCATTTTATTTACATATATTTTATTTTATTCATTTATTCATTTTGTTTATATTTATATAAACCTGCCCTATTTCGTAGTAATATGAATATATGAACTGGAAAGGAGAGAGCTGTATTTTCTAACAATATTAAAACAATCTATATGGTAAGTAGGTTAAAGAAGCTAGACAACTTATTTATGGATTTGTAAAGCGTTTGTTAAGATTAACCATTGAAACAAATTCTAAAATAATCTAATATTATTCTTCTTCCATACTATTCCCTCACTAGTGTTTAAAAACCAATCTGATTTCGCATAATACTAACTATTTTGAGTAACTCCCAACAGAATGGCTTTTGCATATGTATATTATCCCTAACTGTCACACAAGATCATTTATGGATAAAAAATACCAGACTTATAACATTTAAAATGCTAAAATGTATACATACTCAACAATTAAAGGAAAATAACTTCAGAGCTTTTCTATATGTATGTAATTTACACGAATATTCATGTTTTATTAATATTTATGTAGCTCAGAATTCTGTTTCTGTTGTTATGCAATATTTAAAGCTTATTGAGTACGTTACCATTAACAAATAATTCTGCTCTGCAGTAAAAAAATAAAAGGAACTTAAGGAACTTAGCTTTGTACATGCACTTGTGTCAATGCATTTCAAAAACCATTACGAATTTCGGGTAAAATTTAAATTAACTACAGTGCGGAAATAAATGAATTACTTGCAAGTTAGAGGTTAAAATATTAGAAAGTTAAAAGAGCCACTGAATAATTAAAGAAGATAGAAGAATTGTAAGTGAATACCTACAGTTGTTCTGGATTGAAAGTATACTTTTGTTTGCGTGTAATTTATTTCCTCATTTATACAAATTTAACTTAAAACATAATCCATGATGAGTGGATTCCTCATATGGCTAATTTCACTGTAACCCTGGAGAAAATGATGTCCTTTAGTATGCTAATTATAATCGTCATTTGGGTTTACTTATAATTCATGAGATGCTGAAAGCTACAGGTAAAGTAGCGTTAATTCTCGTAAAGGAATTTAATCTTCTTAATTAATAAGCACTTAAGTTTGATATTCCGTCCAAGCACGGTTTTAAAATTTAATGTACTTTGAATATTTTATTCATATATTTCTGGAAATGACATTTTACATTTCATTTATAATTGATAATTTTTATGAAACACAAAACAAATATGATTTTTAATCCATAGATGTTTTTAAGGTTCGAAATTTTAAGAAATCAAGTCTACTCTTTCGGGAATTGGAATATAGGATATTTCAACTCACGCCAGACTTGCTGTCACTTTCACCATAATGACTTTACAAGAGAATGCGATACCTGCTTATATCATCTCCACTTAAAAACGAATGGACAGAGACACATGAACCAGTCTAAAAATTAATTTGATGACGAGTTATCATCTACCTGTCATTATTAAGTCTCCATTTACTTTGCTTGTTTAATTTCTGATATACATCGTTTTAGATTTACTATAGTATTTAAACAGAACATGTGGGAACAATTACATAATTCGTCAGATGATATATGTTTTGCGCATTCTGAGTTATAAAATGAATGAGATGTATCGATGTTGAGTGAACCTAGCGCCAGAGTGTCGCCATGGTAAGCAAATATAGCGAATTTTAAAGAGCGCATTTATTCTATTGTGGTTTACGTGCTACCGAAGAAGTAGATTTAATCCAATCCAATAACTTTAAATTAAATGAAAGAAAAAATTCGAATAATTTAACATTCCTCACAAGGAAGTCATGTGGTGTATACATTATTTTTTTTGTACAAAGGAAAGAAATAGATTAGTCTTAATTTGAAAAGTTGGTTAATACATACAACCCAACTAAACGATGTAGCGGCTATGTTTCATCTTAAACCAAGAATAGCCAATATCAGAAAAAGGACGTTACTGAAAAATGCAATTACGGAAGCAAAGAAAAGTCGGAAAATTCATGAGAGTGTCCAGGAAGTGCAGCGGTGACAAATTATTTTCACGTAAAAATCAGGTGTAAAAATATTGGTGTTTAATATGGAGAAATACACCTTACTATTTAAAGAACTTGATTTCAAATCAAATAAAATTGTGGCTAACTATGGATCCTCATTATAGAAGGAAGAGATAATTGACTCTGTTGCTGATGTGAAACCGACTGATTTCCAAAAATAATACCTATGCTCTCTTTTACACGTAATTGAAAGTTTTGAAAGTTTTCAAAAGCCTGAATTTTTAGAATTAAAAGAGCCAAGACCTAATTAGCCTCTATAATATGACAATATTCAGCATGTTTGCATTTCCATACCGATGCAGCGCTGGAATTATAATGAAGCATATTTTCGGATGGCTCGTCAAGGCTAATAGTTGCAAACTCTGACACAAATTAAGGCGTCTAAAAATCTTAGAACGTATTGCGACGCTCTGAAACCAAAAGTATGATTTTAGGTTCTCATAACACAAAAATTGTTATTCAGTATAAAAATAGGCCTGTGAAATTAGGGAAGTAAAAAGAACTACGAAAATATGTTTTAGATTATATGGCGCAGAATTTCTTTCAAGGAAATAGTGCTCTCAATGGCACTAAACAAGCTTAAAGTCTTAGAACTATTTCATATTCTTTACATGAGGTCAAGCTATTAACTGGTATGTGAAGCAAGTACAGGCGTGGTCGAAGTTCACTTTAATTAGTGTTAGTATTTAAAATATGAAGTAGCCGAATAAAATATAAAACATAAGTTGATGGGTCGACAGAAACAAGATAATTATATCAAAATATTATTTCAAAGTAAACAAAGAACGATTTATCATCAGATAGTAAAACTGAAGCAAAACGGATTAAAAGAAAAAAAGAATATATAAAAAATTGTTTCCTTCTCCTACGGGCTCTTAGGGTATAACTGGTAACACGTCCAGTTGGCAATCGGAAAATACGAACTTCGAATGCCAGCAAAGGCATAGAGCATATAAATAAAGATCGAAACAAAGCAGACCAAAAGAAAAGGAGATAATAAATAGAATTGTTGACTTCTTCTACGGGTTGTTATGTTATATAATTGGTACGAAATTCAAATTCAGGCAAAGACATAACCAGTGTTTCAACGTTCTCTCTCGGAAAGCCTAATAGCTCTATAAACAAAGTTAAGAAATGACAAAAGAAGACGCCTTTATTTCTAAATAAACAGATAATTACCAGATTTTGAATCAAGTGGTGGCTCAAAACTAAATAGAGTCAACCGGAAAATCAGTCTTTGCCGCTAATTTTTCTGAACACTTTTCCTTGAGAAACACTGCTTCAGCGTTATAAGGTATTTCTCCAGACTTCTTAGCATGCCTTCGTGGTATAACGGTCAGCACAGTCGGCGGCGCGTATTCGAGGGGTCCGAGATTCGAGTCACGGAGAGGATATTGATTATTTTTCATGTCTTCTGCTTCAAACAAAATCCTAATAACTCTACAACATATTCAAATGGAAATAACAAAAATCTGTTTCAGATGATAATGAAATATGCTTTGTCTGAAGCACGTTTTATAGAATTTCATGATATACTATTTTTTTAGTATGAAAACATATGCAATCGTAACGTCGCACCTTTTTATAGATTAGGTGTCTCATATTTAGGAAGCAGTTCCTAAAATAAAAAATATTTTTTTCCTCATACCGTGAGATCATAGGTCTGCATTTTTTTTATTATATTGGAAGTTACACACAGGACCACGGGCTATCAAATAGCAAATTTTTTTACATATTGTAAGAACTTTAATATGACTTTCTTCATAAAGCCATCATAAATGTATTTTTAAAATATATTTTATTTTGTCATATTTATGACACAAAATATCCTTAAGCATTAAAATAAATTAATTAAAGCGACATGCATTAATTTTTTTCTTAATGAAATTTTAACTTATTGTTATTTGTTATTTTTTAACAGTTCGTTTAAAAACCACAATGTTTTTTGACGCTGAAACTCACTAATGCCTTTCATCTAAAAATGTGAGTAATTAACAGTGAAACTCACTAATGCCTCAGGCATTTCAAATTATCAAAACAAGTATTATTTAACCAGTCGAAATATACATTAAATCACTTATCTTGATATCAGTCAGTGTTTTATACCAAACTGAGAACGGCATTATCACAGTTAATTTCAGTGGCTCATTTTTAATTATTAAAGGTAATTTATTTTATGATTGATCCTGATGTAAAAAATACTGATTTATGTAAAACATTAACCATTATACATATATCCTGTTGTACTACTTTATCTTAGACTTGAAAGCAGTGAAACTGAAATACAGGAATAAAACAGAAAATAGTACTAATTGCCTGACCTTTATAGCTTTTGCAATTTTATACCATTATATTTCTTTCCACGTAGAGAAATAATAACTATACGAAAGCTTTAACTCCACATAATTACGTAAAGACCTCACGACTGCATAAGTTGATTACCGTAACTTGAAATCTCCTTTAAGATTTTATGTAAACGTTAATAATCCTGACTGATATTGTGCGAAATACATTTTTTTTTTAAATTTCAGAGCCACTAGGACATCTGTCTGTGAAGGTGAATAATAGAGGTCTTGGAGGTCTTTCAAATAGGAATTGTCTTGTATTCGTATTATTTGAAAGGAAAAGCACGAACATTATGCAATCTATCTATTTGCAGGATTTTTAACCAGGTCTAGCTATAAATGCTCAGCAATCTCACCACACGGGGACGCGTAGAGAGGGCTCTGTTTTCACTCTTATCATGTGAACCCAAAGAGAAAAGTTGTCATTTGATTCTGTAGATGATATTAATGTTGAAACCTATGGATATTACGTGTACATCAGTTAAAAGTTTTCTAAAAAGCATTTTAACTACGTTGACATAGGTGAATAAATGCTAAATGAGACCAGGTTTAGGTGAGATTACTTTTCAAACATAGCTAACCTTGCCCATTTTCCTTTTAATCAGTTTTATAAGAACAAAAATGCAAAATTATTCCTTTACATAGGAAATTTAATATCATAAACGTTTCTGTTCTTTAGAATAAAATATTTTCCTTTCGTCTTCCATCTCTATTAATTTTTAAAATGACCTTTATGATTTACTTACTGGCATGATTCTAGCCTGAAATTTTAAGGACTTTAGGTGTAAAAAAATTAAATTCTTAATTTTTAAATTATTATTGATGCAATTATTAATATTACATCTAGCATTAAAATGTTGCTTATTAAACAGCAGAGCAGTAAAAGAATTTTATTTCAAGTTATTGTTAAGAAAACATCAAGTGTATGTTAAATAAGAAATCTATATTTATTTGCTCAAGATAAAAGATACACATATTATGTTTTCTTAATTTCTACTCCTTATCTTTTTAAAAACAAAAAAGAAGAACAAATAATATTTTAAGGATGCGAAATTCTTCTTAAAGAGAGAAAGAACATAATAATTATCAAACCTACAAACTGAAACAGAATTTCTTCAGCGCTGCTTCGTTTATTTTTTTATATTTACTTCTGCTCATTGCAATATGCATGCTTCCTGAAAATTGTTAAGAAGAAAACATGAAGACTCCTACCATTTTTTGATTCTACAAAGCTGCATGTATTTCATCATCATTCTCGAGTATTCTTTCTCAAAAAAGTGCATTTTAATTTCACACATCACATACAGTAATTGGAAAACTATGCAGAACAAAAAAGAAGTTTACGAATTAATGATATGATTATCTTTCAGAAGTAGTTCAACTGTGGAATTTAACATTACAGATTTATTTATTATCATTCTTATTATCCTTTCTCTCTGACGTTTCTAATCTAATTAGTTTTCAAATAAATAAATAAATAGATACTCCAATTTTCTTTGGAAGTTTTGGTTCTACTTCGCTGAGTGGAAGTAAGGTTATAAGATTTTTGTTTTTTTCCCCTCAACGCATTATAAATGCACGTTTATTGCCTTAGCAAGCCAAGTATGAAATATTATATATATATATTATAATGTAGGATAAACCTAGAACAAACGCACATTAAATTCAAGGCAGATTTACAGTGCTTAATTTATGCATTACGTGCAAATTTTTAAAAATTTAATAAAATAAACGACCCACTGTTGCATTTCTGATTAGAAAGATGGAAGCTGACAGAAACTCACACTAAAATCCTTTTAAATAAAAGAAAGGACTAGAAAAGTGAAATGAAATGAGTAATCGGGCTTCAAATTTGAATCTATATCACTAAATTAAGTGAAATTGGAAAGAGTTAAAATATAACTTTGTCACATTTCTTAAACTATGATGCACTTATGAAAAATGTACTTAAATTAATTATTAATTTATGGAACTAAACGAAAATACGAACAATAGTAGTATCCACCGAATAAATATAAATGTAACACGCAATAGCGTGTAATAAATGCAAATAAAAATGTAACCCGCAATAGCATTCAGACTTTCAGGAATTTAATGCTGATTTCTAAAATTCCTCTAAATTATCTCTAAAATTTCTTGTTCTTTTAAAATTGCAAAATTATTTGCAATTTTGCTACTGAATTGGTTATCTGTATAAAGTGATATAAACAAAACTACGGGTTAATTTTATAACATTTGAATTATTCAATGAAGGAACGAAATGAAATCCCCATAATGCATTCCAATCTGAAGTGCTTGGATATCAATATCTTGCAAGTGGTGTCACAAATTTCTAATTTATAGTTGTTGATGGTGTTCACTTTCAACGGCAAATTATGAGAAATAATTTCACCTATTTTTGAATAAGTACTGAAATGCAAAAGAAATTTA
>KK112510.1:301876-341902 GCA_000611955.2 Stegodyphus mimosarum | reverse complement strand
CTCTTCCTCATATTTTTAAACTAAATCATCCCTTTCTAGTAATGAAGAAGGGAGTAGTTAATCATAAAAGTGCCTTTAGTGAATATTTGAATTTAAGAAGAAATGTGTGGAAAAAAACTATTAACACATGGAACGGAAAGAAATTAATCAGCAGAGTATGTCATTTATTATCACATGATATTATAATCAATAATTGACTAATGGTATGCTCATCTGCACACAAGCATCTGTCGCCCAGACTGCATAGTGGAAGCCTACTTCGATACCGAAGGGCCCGGGCTCAAGTCCTGGAGAAGCATGGATGTTTGTAAATGTATGGTATCTCTGCGGCATGGGGGGCACTCTAAATATGTAACGTGTCAGAAGAAGAGGGTTGCGAGACCCTCGGAACAGTCCATCCGGTGTGCTCTCCATCAAAATTGGGGGCAGAACTGAGCAAAATCATACTGTCAACAGTATGGTGCTCAAGGGCTCTTGCCAATGACAGACGCTATCTCGCTATTCTTGCCACGATGAATGCTTGTTCTGATGTTACTCTCAGACAAGTGAGATTCACAACTACAACGTAGAGCATCTGGTTATTGTCGAGCAATCATAATTATTGCTTATGTCTAAGTCACTAGTCATTATAATGTGTAAAATTTACTCAAAAATTACTGCTGAAAAATGAAACTAATATGGCATTTTATAAAAATAAAATTTCGATTGGTGAGACTTAATAGAATTTTTTTAGGAATAAAACGGGGTTACTCTGATAAAATATTTTCCTGAAGATTTATTACTCAAATTGTAATCATAATCTGTTTACATCTATTTTCGAATTGTTCCCTCCTTCTTCACATGCCTTCGTGGTGTAGTGGTCAGCACGCTGGACGCGTAACCTATCTCCATGGTTCCGAGATCCAAGATCTCCATGGTTCGATTCTCGGAGAAGGCTTTGTTCATGTTCCATCTCTCCTGCTTATAAATAACCTAATGACTCTGCAAGTTCTTCACATTAAAGTAGAATTAATTTTAAAAATAATCACTTTAATTTTACACGATTTATTTATAAATTTCATTTTGTCTTATTCTTTAAGAATTAAAAGTTGAGTTCATATATTTCAAAAAAAGGATTCTAATAATGTTTAGTAACCAATTAATGTTTAATGTTTAATAATACTGTTAAATATTTGTTTCAAATGCATAAAGACAAATTATTTTAAATAATTTGTCTTTATGCATTTGTATACTTATTATAAAAGTATACTTATTATAAATGTATACTTATTATAAAAGGAAAATGTTACTGTTCCCAGCTTCTGAATATCCATTTTATTATAGTGAAATGATTTAATAATAGAATAATCTGAAACTTGATTTTTAAAGCATTTTTAACTTGTTATGGTTAAATGCCTTATTAGATGACTTTTCGGGTATTTAACTTCTGATTTGCTGAGCATTTAGTAATTTATGTAGTCCATCCAGAAGTAAACAATGTTTCTCATTACAAGTGTGTTTTCTGTCTGTTGTTAGTTTAAACTTAGCGTTTAGAGCAAGCTGTAAATGAATATTAACAACATTTTTACGCTAACATAGCCAAGAGTAAACTAATCTTCTCAACGCAAGTATGCTTTCTACATGTATAAAATTATATGAATGTTTGCATTTAAACACTATGAACCTTATAGTTCCTTAATAATTCTTAGCACTGTAATTTTATAAAAGTCATTTTACTATCAGCTTTCTCTTATGACCTAAGTATCAGCTCAAATGCATCAACACTTTCAAAAAAATTATGTTGTTTATGTAAATAATCCATATTTACATAAAAATGCCTCCGCGGATTGCAAGCGAAGGCTAAAAATGCCAAAACTATAATCAACTCAAATCTAAACTTGCATAGTATGAAAGATTTTAAAATATACTTCTGCAGTTACTTTTAGAATTTGCATAAATTATTGGCATCTGGAAATACTCGTAATTTATCCGAACTTGGCTAAGTCTTTATACTTAAAATTCCTTTATGCTGAGATTCCTAATTTTTTAGAAAATCTTACTACATGAAAATAAATATTCATATATGCATTAAAAGAGATAATGCATGTATGAATTTAACGTAAGTTTAGTAAGTTTCGCTGTACTTAAGAAAATGCTTTTATTCGGGTACATTAATTATTTTGCAAGAATGATAAAATATTCGCAAAGCTTTCTTTTGAAGCAATAGTTTCTTCGCAGAAAGCAATAAACTTTTGTTCTTTAGTTTTAAAAACCCATATTTCTAAAAAAACAGTTTTTTTTACAAAAACTGTGTAATTTAATGCTTAAAGTTTAATTTTTTTATGAATTTATCATCATTATGAATACTTTGTCACAGAAAACGGATGATGATTCGAAAAGAAATACTATGTTGGTTCTCGTATCAATGGTTTAAATACTTGATAAAATGAATAAGGATTTTCACAGTTCATTGATTGATAATTGCACTTGTTATTTTTGATAAAAATTATCGCTAATTAGAGTGAAATCAAGCGGTATTCTAGCATAAAAAATGCACTTACATTTTTGATACAATTATGTTCATAATTATTTGTTCAATAAAATAGTACCTTTCAGAACAGAAAAACGAAAGTATCAATTACAAAACTCCATACGTTCCTAGAAGTTACCATTCATGAAAGATTTTAATATGAATAAATACATTTTCACTCAAAATATTTTAATATTACTCTCACAATTATAAAATCAGAATTGATATAATTATCTTTCGAAGAAGTAAAAGCCGTCCAGATGGTATGGTGGTTAAGGAAGCCCACCGCGCACCGAAGGCATCGGACTCGAATCTTGGAGAATACATGGATGTGGGTAAATGTATAGTGTTTTTGCGGTATGCGAGCATTCTAAATAATGTTGAGCCGAAACTCCTGTTGTGTGTTTTTTGGCAGCGGAGAAGAGTGCGAGACCCCCGAAACCCCGCCCCCCTCGCTGTGCTCACCATCAAACCTGAGGTGGAAGTAGATGTTCAACCTCCTTGAGGCTCTGGCAACCAATCTTCCTTGAAATAAATGAACAAAATAAAGAATAAATTGTAGAGGCATTAGATTATTTCGAACCTGGGCCTCTCGAATGCAAGCCGAGTGTGCTAACCGTTACACCACGAAAGCATGCAGAAAAGAGGAAGAAAATATATACTCCCCTTTTCAAAGGGCGACTGGGGATTAGGGGACCCAGTCGCTAAATCCTGGCGGCGAAGAGTCATCATCCACCATATGTTTTAATTCCGACGCCACTGCATAGTCATTAAGAATTTTTTGGATCTCAGAGAACTGAAGAAATCTGCGTTGCCCTCGCCGGGAATCGAACCTGGACCTCTCGAATACGCGCTGAGTGTGCTAACCATTACACCTCGAAGGCATGCAGGAAGAAGGGAGAAAATACCACATAAAGTAAAATTTAAAATTTAAGTCTGAGATATTTTATGTTTATAAAAATATGAAATTTAGTAAACATTTAAAGTATCACCTCACAAATATGAATGAAATAAATTAACACTTACATACCGAAATAGTGTTTGAGGTATGCTTGACTTTTTAGAGGTATTAAAATAATTTATTATTATTAAAATCGACATGTGCTTGTATTCTAAATTTTCATTACCACCAAAAGAACTAATGTAAGTTGTGAACGTTTGTGAACTAATGTAAGTAACAAACCTTAATATCGGTATCATGAAATGGCAAGTCCTCAAAGTGATGACCATACTAATGTTAATTATCTAACATTACACTTATCCTGCCACCCAACCGGTAGAGTGGTTAACGTCGCTGACTGCCGTACCGAAGGTTCCGGATTCCAATCCCGGAGAAAGCATGGATGTTTGTAAATGTACAGTGTCTCTGCGACATGGCGTCACTCTATGTATGAGGCTAGCCGAAAGTCCTCTCGTGTGGTTTGGTGGAAGGGGAAGGATTGAGAAACCATCAGACCCGTCCCGCCGGGATGCTCTCCATCAAAATTGGGGGGGGGGGCAGAACTGAGGTAAATGGCACTGTCACCTGTAAGGTTCTCAAGGCTGTTGCCAACGGCAGGCTTATCTTGCGCTCCTTGTAACGAGGAATTCCGTTCGCTTGGGCGGACGTTACTGTCAGATAAGTGAGCATAAGTAACTACACACACACATAACACTTATCCAGATTTCAGTATGAAAAACGTTAGATTCGTTACAAAGTAACCTCTCACCAGCAGATCAATCTGTAAATCGCCTTGTTCCCAGCAGCGTTACATAACATAGTATCATGATTAGCATCACGTACAGAGAAAAAAGGAGAAAAAAATAAACTCTTGGAATAAGTTAATGCAGTTGAATAGTTTAGTTTTGAAACAGAATCATTAACTAAAATTTATAGATTTTCCTTAACATTGTAGGTTCTAAAGAAGTCAATTCAATGTAGCTTCTCTATACAAACGTTTTTGAGCTTACAAACAAATACATTTTTTATTTGTGACACGTCTTCGTATGTTTCCCTTTGTTACATTATTTAAAGTTGATTTGCCAACTGTGTATTCATAAATTCACTATACCAGGACATTAGAAGTGCTGAAGAAATATGGTATAAGTATGTAATTCATTTTTCTTTTATGAAGTATTCAGTTCCCTTTTTTTTCCGAAAAAAAATCCCTTTTTGTGTTTATTCTAACTTGAATTTTAACATTTTCCACATTTGCAAAACTAACTAGTTACTGATTCCCAAAAGCCTTTTCAGTTTGTTTGTCATTCAAGTATCTTTCACGAATTTAGGTCCATAATAACTGCGTACTTTTTCACATGCGCAAAATTAAACTGTACTTCCTTCGGTTGCTTCAAACAAGTACTAGGGAAGACATACTGAGAGAAGTATAGAATGAATTATCTGCTATTATAATACAGATGCCAAATTTTCTGTAAGGATTTTCATGACGGATACTTTTCAACTATTTATTATGCTTCGTGTTAAATTAAAGATTTCTAATGCAGCTTAAGAAATTATTATGTATACTTGGTTGAATGGTTGATTTTAAATAAGAGAAAGCACATGAGAGCTTACTTCAAGATAGAGATCTCTCCATGAAGGATTTATTAAGTCAAAGACAAGGTTTCTAGAATGTGGCAAAGCACACGTTGGGTACCTATCTAGTGGGGCGGGGATGCCTTCATGGAGGAATTTCTGAAGCAAAATGAGTCATATTCATATTAAATATGAGGGCAACTACGAAAAACCAACCATAGTACTAGTCCGTTCACCTCATATCGAAACCGGGTAGAAATGCCCGTATTAAACGATTCTAACCCCTCGACTACTGGTGAGCCATATCAAAGAAACATATATCTGCCTGAAAAGATTATATAAAAATTTGTGCTTCCCAAGGGAAAACAGTTCCACTCTTGTCCAAACATTAATATTAAAACGTAGTAATGTTTATTTTTGTGTATTTTCTACAAATTAGAAATTTATGATATTAGTTCACTTTGAGCAAGAACCAATTCATAAACGGAATCATTTCGATAATTAGCATTTACCCAAGTGACTTTTGTATGTATACCTGACTACGTTTTGTATAAGTATAAATCACGTGATAAATGCTTTAAAATATACAGGGTTCCATTGTGTTTACCTGGCTTCCAAATAAAAACAGCAAAATTCTCATCTCGAAAACACATGGTACAGATAAAATTTTGAAATTGCTTTATTCGTATTCAGTATGTATACAACTCCTACAAGAACAGTAGTGAAGAAAATGCCACTAAATGAACATAAAAGTATGAAAATTCATTCAATATGGTAATTTTAACTTAATGAGATCTAGTTTGTTAACCGGGAGCTTAAAATTTAAAGACACTTTCAAATATTTCAATGATTCTTTTGAAAGGTACAGAAAAAAAAGATTGCGGATATTCCGATTTTACGTTTTCTTTTTGTTACTGAATAAGATGAGGAAAAGATGGAAAGAAAGAATGCGTATTATGAGATGGTTTTACGTTGTGTTGTGAGGATGCACGCGCCAGACATCAAAGAAGGATGACGGTTGTCAAAATCATGCATTTCACACCATTTTTTTCTCAAACAAGTTTAGCATTGATTGAGATATTGGAATTCTCAAAGCTTTTCACTAACCCACACTTTGATTGTTGTTGTAAAGGTTATAGGTAAATCACACATTTTTCTGCATTAGAAAAGGGCATTCTTTAAAATTTTGTTATTAAAATTTCTTCTATCTTGCTTCGGCTCCAGAATAAGAATGCTGTCATTTTCGAATCGTCACTAAAAGCGCAGACAGCTTTGCGTAGACTGCAAATAGACGCTGTTATTAGTTGAACCTACTTCTGCATCTCCAAAACTCTTTACTCAAAAACTTAAGGGAGCATAAAAACTTGAGTCCGTCTTTCTGGTTTCAGTTGGAAACCCCGTATATTTGTCCGTCAGGATTTTATTGCGTGTAACGCACTGATTATTTATTAAACCGTATAAATATAGTTCACATACTATTTTTTGAAGCTATAATTTGCTTTGTGATCTCCATTGGGCAAGTACAAGCAATTAAGGCTTAATGTTTTAAAGTAATATTTTTCATTAGTGTGTCAGGACTGGGTGTTCGATGCATATTCTTGGCGAACATCTTCGTGAAAGGTAACTAAATCTTAAGTCCTGATCTTGAACAGGGAGTTGAATGCAGCTATCTTCTGTGGTAGAATACTGTGAATAAGTGGTAGAAAAACTACACTTCAGAGGGATTTAAAATCCTCTTTTATTAAACCACAATTATGTACAGCCACTTCCCAACTCGGGAGGGATACACAAAATAATGACCGCCACTTGGGTCTAAAATGAACAATCAGATTAATTTAAACTAAAGTTAAATAGAAATTAAATAGTCGTTGCTCACAGAGCTATAACGCGAGGTTGGCCTCTAAACTAAATGGTGCGTAGCAAGATTTAACTAATACTGACGCACTTAGAATTACTTCAATAAGTAATAACGTAACAACGCTACGGCTTAGAATTTAAATACTAGCTGGTCAGGCGAACGTTGAACAGAGTAACAGTGGTCTGAGACTAAAAGCTCTCTCACACTGAAAGGTTTTTTGGCTACCTTTCGTTTAAATAGAACTTGGATCCACTTCAAAATTAGCATAAAGCTGAAACGCGCGCTTATTCTAACGGGAAGTTGAAATGGGAAAAGATAGAAAAAGTCAAATTAAAATAAAACTTTTTTAGTTTAACTAAAACCTTACAAGTGAAAGACCCAGAAATATTAAATAAAATTAAAATCATAATATTTGAAGTCAGAAATATAAACCAGAGTATCTCGAGAAAGGACAAATTTTGAAATAAATTCGCCTTCATTTCTGAATTACTACTGAACATTGTTCATTAGTGAAATCGAAATGAATTATAATTTTCTGTATTTATCATTTAGAGAATAAGAGGAAAATTCCCATGATACTTTTTGCCATTTCAGTTTTAAAGGAAATGGTAGTTACCTTTTACGGAAACATAATATTTTCACTTCACATAAGCAATAAATGCTATATGCAGCTAAAAGAAAAAAAATAGTAACAAAGCAAAACCGAGAAAAAGACTATTTTAAAATTATAACTTATTTTTTAAGATTTAAATTATCAGTTTTTGCAAACCTAATTTATCCTTTTCTGAATGTATGTAATTGTGAGTTTCTTTCATTTATGTTCATACACGCACAGACGCACATTATATATATGTATGTAGGATAAAAATACATAAATCAAAATTTTAATTTATGCCAGCTAGAACTCATGAATTCCCCCTCTCTATTCTAAAAACAGTAATGCCTTTTCCTGCGCTGCATAACGCTGATGACGTAGCTAATTTGGAACTTGAGCTCAAAATTTCGAGAACTGGCACTGTCTATTAATAAACCTAAACCTAAATCTTCTGTTGGTGAGCTTCTACGTTGGATAACTGCGCATTTCGTGTTTCTACCTCTCTTCTCGTTAAGATGCTAATTCGCTTGCTGATGAGTCACTTTGAATTTGCTGGCCATTGTCTACTATAATTTGTATAAATTGTGCAGTGGACAGACAACCCACAATGATGATGTGCAATGCAAAAGAAAACGTGCCCAAAAAATAATTATCAAGGAATAAAATTATATGTAAAATTTAAGGCCACATATTTGTATCTGTGTTCGAATATCATCTATCTAACTACGCAGTAAATCGTTTACAAGTTATTATAACGGAAAGAATCATCGCCAATCCATTGAAGCTTTCTTCAAGTCATTCTATTACATACATTACATTATAAGTATCATTGGAGCTCATTAATCAAGGAGGCATCTGAGATAGAGACATCAGACCTTGCTACGAATCTGCACTGCCCTCTGTTAATCAAATTTTGATAAATAGAACAGAATATTAGAGTGATACTAGATTACGAAATTCTGCATACGTTAATGCATCTGCAAAGTAAAAATAGTGGAATGACGTAAACAATCATGGAACTTGTAGAACAATTTCAGGAAGTATTTTATTGATATCTCCCATAATTCTATCCATTGGCGACGTTCGGCAGTTTGGACTTGCTGTGTGAAAAATATTAAGAAATGTATCTGCATAGATAATGAGCGAATTTTGCGTAGCCAAATAGTTGCCTGACCATGATAAATCTGATTGAAAAGAATGAATTTTCAGCTTAATTAAAATTCATCTAAAAATTCCGTCTCGTTACGAATACCTCGGTATACATGTGTAGCAAAAGTTTAAAAAAGTTGAAAGTAATTAATGTCGCATAAATTACAATGAAACTATTACGGGAAAAAATTCTAAAATTAAAAGGATTGCCATCGTTTCGCCGTCAAGACGTATTTTTTTTTCATAACTCTATTATATCTTGCCGCATTACATTCGTATTCAATTTAATTAGTTTAATAAATATGTTTGCCTTTTGTATACGTAATAAAGGTTGCTTATTATATATGTAGTTGTTTACAAATATGCGATGAAAAAAAATTAGAAAATTATCTCAGTAACAAAGAGAACTGGGCTAAACCTCTGATATAATAGAACTTATATTATCGATTTTAAAATTATGCAGGTACAATAATTACATGATTAGCCAAAATTTCTTGAAATGTTTATCGGATAGTTCAGAGAAATCACTCATGCAAGTAGTAATTTTACATTTAAATAAAATCTTAATTGAAAACAGAATTAGTTTGGAATCTTCTCAGTACATTACTCTCTTAAAATTAATATGTCATACTGTATTTGTATAAAACAACGTAACGATGTATTTGTATAAAACTGTACACAAAAACATTTTGTATAAAATGCTTATTAAATTAAATTATAAAACTAAACTGAATTATTAAACTAAATCAATTTCATATAATATGGCAAGATATAATGCAGGCAGTCGTGTAAAGAAAAATATGTCTTGACGGCGAAACGCCCCAACGGCAAAACGGCCACGGCGAAATGGCCACGGTGAATAATCCCATTCCCCGCCACAAATGTGTGGCGCTTAGCTACAGAGCGTTGATTCAGGCGAAGGTAAGTCGCTTTTTACGGGTTCCCACGAAGGCTATCCCAGAGTATCATGAATTAATGATTTTCGAACACAAATTTCGAAACACAAATCCGTTGGACAAAAACAAATCTGTGAATAAATATCAAACAATCCCGAATAGAAGAGTTCATGAGATCATTTTCAGCACAGTATAACAGCCGACAGAGACCGGAAATCATATGGTCTATCTGCTGTTAGCCTATTGGGGGGGGGAAGAATTGCGCAATGAAAATAAAATTAAGTGGGGGCAGTGCAAAACCAATTGACAAATACAAAAAAATAAAGGCCACTGTGCAAGGAATGATAATTTGCAATATGTACCTATAAACAGCAAATGGTCAAACGCTAAATTAAGATTAAAAAAATAGCATTTTTTTAAATATATACCCAAAAATGTGGTAAAACGTTCGTAATAACAGAACAACATAAAGTAATTAGCTCAAATGCCTGAGTTCTGCAGACGGTCTCTATTTACATAACTAGTGTAGTCATAATTTAACTGGGGTATAGTAATATTTATGACATTTGTAATTGTATTAAAAACGTTTTCGGCTAATTTACCCATTTAACGATTTAAGAGCCTCGGACATTCCTCGTCTTGTGTTCCTGCTGGAGACTCGTAATAACCTCTTACAGTGCAACAACTCCTCCTTCCTTGTTCGAATTCGATTGGCGAAGGGTGAGCTTCGATAACACCACAAAGAAAGTAATAAGGGGAAAAACTTATTAATAGAGGACAATCACAAAAACAGATAGTTCGAATATGGAATTCTAAGCGAAACAATGTTTTGTATCTGCACTGAAAATATGTTGTCAGTTCGTTTTGGTGTAACATTTCATTTTGCGAAATGACACGTATTTAATAAATTTATTGATGTGGTTAATTGAGACTTTCGTCGATCGAAAGGCAAGTGTCGCATTACTCCTTAAAAACAGTCTACATTAAATTATGGTTGAATTTTTGCCTAATTTTAAAACTTACCTTTGCATGTTCTCTTCGAGTGAATGAGGGATTCCTATTAAGATTATGGATGCAACATCGGTCAAATAATTTCCTGAAAGTTACACTAAGTTCATATATGTACTATTGTGTTAAATATATTATGAATTGTTTGTAAGCACATTTTTGAACTTTTGCAATTAAAACTCGGTGAAAATGTTTATTCATATATTTTTGGCATATTTGTATTATATTAGTTAAATTCATTCGTTGTTCTAAAGATTAGTTTTACTCACGCTTTAATGTTATTATTCGGTTAATGTCATAATAGCCGCAGACAAACGGGATCACCTTAAGCGGCGCCTACTGAACATATCGTCCAATAAAGTGATATGCTGCAGTAAACTATTTCAATGGCCAAACGTCCTAAGTCTGCAATCAGAAATAAAATGAAAGAGGAAAATATGTTTCAACAGGTTATCCCTTTCAGTTAAAGTCTGGATTATATCGATTTTATTTCCTGTGAGCAATGCGATATTGTTCAATGAAGTGTTATCATCCAAAAACCCTCTTAATCTTTCTGTGCAGTTCAATCAATAAATCACCTATACACTATCGATTACATGTCAGTAGTACGCACTTCCTTTTGCAGAAAGACCATAAAATATACCAGCATTTTAACGAAAGAATTTCCCTTCGGAATAGCTTCATAATATTTCCGGTGAAGAAGAATTTTCTTCGTTCTACTGATAGACGGGTGGATACGCAACGAAGTCGCCCCTCATCCCTATCCAAAACCTTTCAGATTATTCTTCACCTCAATCCGGTAATGTCTTCCGGTATTTTCGGAAACGTCGTTAAGTTCCGGAAACGCAGCCATTATTTCCACGGATCGAGACGGAAACTCATCTTTTTCTTGTTCTTTCCGTTTTGATGATTATATTTTTTAAAATCCCAGTTATATAAATTAGGATTTGGATTGATTTATATCTAGTAATTTTCCACGAAATCTCAACTTTAGTATGGAAAAAAAGTACCATTCTTTCTGAAAATTATGTGCGTTCGAATGAATTATTGGAAGCTTAAATTTATATGAACTAAGCAGTTAATGGCCATTATTACATAGATGTCAAAATTAACGTTATCGAGCAAATCTGAAAAAGAATGCATATGCATTAAAGAATAAAAATTATATGACTACGAGCAAGCTTCAACGCATGCGTAAAGGCGATTGCAATTCCTGACGTCTTCTTAAACAGTAATTTTATTTCCCAATATATATATACTTTGTAATTTAATACATAATAATCTCTTCCGTACTCAAATATGCTTTGTAATTTTTTATGGTCATGTAGAAAATAGTTACACTTCCATATCATGCCGAAATAGTATCTTAAGAGAGGTTTCATTAGTTTCCTGATTTGGACTTCAGTGGTATGAGTAGTAATGAAGTCCTGATAATTAGATTTTGCTCTTAATTTAGACTAGACATTTTTAAATGGGATAGAATATGATAGTCCATAGCCACATAAGAAGTTTTAATAAGATAGGTTGTTTAGTTGTTTTTTTTTTGTGGTAACTTATATTGGGGATAAAAAAATCAATATATATTGTGTTATAAAAGTAAGTGCACAATGTGAGTGCCGCTAAGACTCAGAAATGAGTCCCGTTACAATCAAGCGTGTGAACAGGGACGTAAGACTCAAGATAAGTTAATCACCCTTTATTTCTCAAAATAAGGATAAACACACTCGGCTCCTATCTCAGAGCGGACAGCAAACACTCCACTTGGGCTTGAACTCAAATTAATAAGTATTAAAGTTTAACTAATTCTTAATTAAAAGATATAGCCGAAGCTATCAGGATTCTAAGTAGCCCCTAAATCTCAATTAAGTAGGCGAAGCTATCAAAGGCCTGAAGTACGGCCAAGCGTAGTAAGAGCTTAGAGAGAGACGTAGCCCAAAGGCAAATGTGCGCTAGTCAGAAACTCTGGCTCTCTAACGAAGTCGGTGAAACATCGACTTAAATACTACTCTTACACATTTGCATTAATCGCGTTTCTGAAAATACATTCTAGTAAGGAATTGAAGCTGAAGCTAGAGGAGATAGGAAACGAGCATAAGCTTAAAATAACTGTTTTAAAAATTAGGATAAACCTTACAATGGTTTGTAATCAGAGGGAAGTTTCCTTTCAATGAAAGTCCAAACTTCTTTTCAGTTCAACATTTATTGTATTAAATAATTTAGATTATATAATACAAACAAAGTATTGTTTTCATATAGTGTTAGATGTGTAAATAGGTGATAAAATATAATAATATTCAACAATATCCTTTAAAGAGGAGACTTCCGATTAACTGGCTCATATCAAAGACGACCTTCACGGTTTACGTACAGCCACGGTGAATTTGACAACAGACAAAAAATTAGGAAAATGGAATAACTAATATTGTAATTAACATAAAATACTATTAGTATTTTACATGTACTTGTGTCTGGGACTCTTCTCGTGCTACTGCTATGGCTGAGTTTAGACCGTTTACTGACTGGACATGACTGCCGTGGTGCTCATTTGTTTCGTTCTAATCTGACTGCCTCACCTTTATATGCTTTGTGCGATTCTGGACAAGTCATGGACGCCGCTCATCTGGACGTGTGCTTTGCACTTAAGACTTTAGACTGTATTGTAAAGAAGTATTGGAGAGCGCGTTGCCTAATGACCTGATGGTCAGTGGCCATTGATAAATAAAATTTTTACGTGTATTTTGAAGCAGTTCAGTCCTGAAAAAAATTTCATTATGTAAATTAAATAAGCGTTCGAAACAAGAACACACTTCAAAACAGAAGGAATAATATTTTTGTTAATATTATTCGTATATTTTATTAGGAATCAACGGGAAACAGAAGATGTATACATAATAATAATAACATCTGTACACCTAATTTGTTTTTATGATTTCGCAATTTATTTTTAACACATGATTTAACAATACATATACATATTCCATATTATGCATAATTGAGTTGCGTAATATTGTGGTTAACGACAAATATTGCTACATTCCCTGTTGTCAGAGCTGTTATCCCTCGTTTTTTCTCGATTTTATATTTCCTTTAGAATTGTTTTTTAATTGTAATTGTTTGTAATACTAATTTTTCCATTATTCTATTAAAAACAATCTTAACGTTTTTAGACAAGTTCCAGTTAATCCACAACTCGGTTAATATGCTCCCGTTCAGCCGGGAATTAACTGTAACCATATTTGTTAAAATAAAACGAGTTTTATTTCTATAATATAGTGCAAGGTAATTATTTTCGTTAGAATCAGTAGCTCCAAGATACCTTATTTCTACATTCTCCGCCATGGTAATCCAATGTGAACCTATCCTAAAGCTCGAGAAGGTAATTCTTAGAAAATAAGGCTTCTTGTGTCCATCAGGATGTCCAAATAAATAACGGACTACTAAGACCAGCCAAAACAGTTTGGCACAGGCGGAAGCATTTCTGGAAAAGAGTTTGATCTCTTCCTGTGGCCAGGCCATAAAACCGAGTTCCGAATCAAAAGAAGAACACTCATTGAGGGAAGAGTTGAGTGGTTTCGCACTTACTTGATGGCCTCCCGCTACCGAGTCGGCCACACGATTACGCCAAACGACATCACGTGACGCTGATGACGTGGAAAAGGCCAAACGACGTCGATTCGAGGAGAACTTGGTGATTTGCAAGTTAATGGTTTGACCAAGCTTTCCAATCTTTTGCGGGAGGGAATTTTCGTCGCCAAGTTCCCCGCTAGATGAATTTTTAGCCTCGTAATTTTCGTCCCAGTCGTTGAGCTGATGGCCACAACATAAAATTGGAAATTAAAGTTCACGCGTAACAAGTTAGGAGGAAAAGTTTCTAGCGTTAAAATCGCCAGGGAAAATATTTTTGAAATATGTGGAAACTTTGCTTTTCATGGCAGTCTGGTACGGTGTGAAACTGGAAACCTTTCATTTTAAAGAACTAAGCACTTTCTGGAGAAAATATAAAGATCCCGCTATTTGTTTGCCTAACACTTCTCAGGTTAATAACTCTTGTTTGCACAACCGCTTCTGATTTATTTTAGAAAGATATTTCCTGCTCGAATTTAATTTTAAAATATTTTGTTTTTTACAGGGATATTTTTAGTTAAGTGATTTTTTTTACTTACGTTTACATCGAAGTCTAAGTAACTAGATCTTACAAGTGAATAATTTGCTGATGTAGTTGTGAAGACTCTCTGCAGCGAGTTGGTATATGAGACATCCTATTTAGTTAGAAATTTGATTGTTTATCTGTGGTAGATCATCAAAGACCACTGAGTGTTTTTAACGCGACCTGTGTTCAAATTCTGGCATACGGGTTGGCTTTATGGCTGTTTTTTGAGTTTCCTAAATGTAAGAGACTGCGGGCAATTTTCCTCAAGAGTCCTTCCACTGAGGCAGCCCTTTCCTTATGCAGGGAGCTTTCGTGTTCTTTGCCTTAAGCAATTAACCTAACTCTGAAATATGAATCTTGCTTAATACTTCCTGAATATAATTCAGCCTTTCTTTATTCATCGGATGTAATACGTATAGTAGTTATAAGGATAATATCATATGTCGTTTCTTCATATTTCTAAAAGTTGCATTTGTAATTCGTCTCTATGCATTATATACTTCATTGAATATAAATTAATTAATGTTAACCTGAAAGCAATTCAAAATGCTTTAAATGGTTACAATCAGTTACACATATTCTCTACACAGCTGCAATTTAAGCAAAACTAAAATGACTTGCGCGTTGAAAACAAGCAAGTAAACTAAAGCGACCTAGCGAAATAACATATATTAAATATGTACTTTTTGAAAGCTTTTAACCCTTTCGGAATTGGGGCAGTTACTCAAGCTAATTAATTAGTTAATTATAAGGGCAGATAACATGTGTCGAGCAAAATATCGGAAAGCGGTCTCAAATACAGCCATGTACTTGACGCCAGTGATGATGTAGTCACAAAAGAGTATCCGGTGTCATATAACTTTAAATTAGTTTGTTTTGAGAGAGTTCATCTAAAACAGTCTCCCACGAGAGACACATTCTTCTTAATGAGATTCGATGATAAAAATCGGGGCGCGGAAAATGGTTTTCGGCGCCTAATTAAATACTGCGAGATGGCAGTGATGATAGATTCTAGATGGGTCATTTCTGTTTCTGGTTATTGTATCATAAACTACGTAATATAGTTTCGGAGTGTTAACATTGTTATTGATATGTTAAGAAAGTATCAGTCAATCGGGAAATAAAGAAGAGATAAATTTCTTAAAAGGGGTTTTCTTTTTTTTACTGGGGAAGTCTAAGAGTTCGTTATAATCTTGTTTGAAGAGTCCAAACGTTTAAAGATTTTTTTTCGTTGGAACGTTTTTCATCATAAGTAAAGAACAGTATAGCAATATTTTACTTAAGTTTAATTTAATTTCACATATATCAAGAAATATAGAATTCAGAGTGTTACTACTCATACCGTTTTTCTCCTTATAATATATGCAAAGCATATTTCTAAATAAAATTAAGAAGAAAAAAATGCAAGGAAAACTGTTGCACTTGCAAACAAGAGATGTTTCGTTACCCGTTAATTTTCTTCATTCTAATTATTGATATAATGCTAATTCAAGAGAGATAATAATTTATAAAGGCAATTTTACATTTAATTGCAACTTATATGATGTACAGAAATATAGTTGTATAAAGGTTGGGATACGTATATCTACATGCTTATTGTGCTTAGATAGAAACAAAGTTGAGTAGAGAAATGACTTTCGATATATCTAATTATTTTTTTATAAACCAATCGATGTATTTATACTATTTTTCTTAAGATATATTTCACCATATTAATATAGAGAATATAGAATATAGAGAATATAGAATATAGAATACACAATTTCTCATTATCTAAGTTTAATTAGAAAATTATACAAAATTTTTTACAGCCTTTATTGATATAATAAAGAATTTTCTTCTATTTGGAGCCACATTAATGCTGACTTAGTTCTTTTATACTGTAACAAAAAACGGGCTTTATTTCTTCAAATAGTGCCATAAGATATATATTTAGGTACCACATTTTATTCAAATAAGAAAGATATATTTAGGAAATCTATTTCAATACTATCGACTTTATTTGTTTTAATACAACAGACGGAAATGTTCCAGAATAGAATTTGCCAATATTTGTTTCATTAGCCTTTCCATTAGTATGATTAAGTACTCTATTTTTTCCTTCGGAAATAAAGACCCATCACTATCTCCGAAGTATTTGTAAGCTATAAAATTTATTGATACTGATAAATTAAGTCAGAAAAATATAATAATAAAAAAACTTATCATCGCATTATTTATTACAAAATAAGCAAAGAGATAATATACATTTTAAAATTAAAAAGTAACATTATTTTTATACTGTAATTACTTTCTGTAACAGCTTTTGTGAGAAACTGAATCTATTGATTATTCGTGAGGTCTAAGCCTAAAAACATTCCTGAGCATTTTTTGTAAAAGTGTAACATTATAGTAAAATATTAAACCTGTAATAAGCTAAATAAAATATAACTTCGTTTACATTAAACACAAAACTAAGACTTGGTCTGTGAGATAATCGCAATAACCATTGCACCTTGAACTCAAAATTAATAATATTACATTATATCGTGTATTCAAAATTGATAACAAAAATTATTAAGAACAACCTTAGTAAGAAAGCTTGAATTGTTGCTCAAACCTCCTTACAGATGTGACCCTTAAGACCACTTTACTGAACATAAGACAGGAGGTTCATAACAACTTCATGTTGTTCTCTAGTTGAAATTCAAAAGGAAGTACTCTCTTTCTCTTTTCTTTTTTTACTTTTTTCTTTTTAAGACAGATTTTAAGTATCAATCAGGCGAAAATTATTTGAAGAACAAAACGGAAAATAATTTTATTGTTTATTTAATGGCGAATTCAAACTTTCTAAAAATTATTCTTTTTTTGAAGTATTTGTTATAATTCCTTGTTGTTTTTTCGGCATTGCTGTAGTTTTTTCGTGCATCTTTCATTAAGTCGTCACTTACCTGCAAGGATACGTACCACATGTTGGGAAATGCTGTTCTAGACAAATATCATTTAACATTTTCAATTGTCTACGTATAACGAACTCATCAATTAACGCAAGCTACTTCAGTTAAGCTTCTTTTGTTACGTCTATTAACTACGAAATTCCACCATTTTAAAGCAACCTTAACGACTAGCTGTAAAGCGAAATGTTCTAGTTCAATTTATTATTGGTTGTGACTTCAGAAAAACAGAATTGATTATTAGATCAGTTGTGGGGGCTTGTTTATTATATATTAAATCTACTCAAATGCTGCAGAGAAAGGCATGAAGATAAAATACGTAAAGCATAACAAATAATGTTTTAATTGGAATGCATTTGTTACGCTAGATTACAAAAAACGGTCAATTTATATTTCTATAAAATCTACAAAGAAAACCTAAAATGTTTCGTAAATTTCTCTTCTTTATTTCCACAAATGCTACAATTAGAAATATAGAGTCACAACTGGACGCAAAGACACTACTCAGCAATCTTTCTCAAATATTTTGTGCATTACAGATAATGCTCATGATTCTGGAAAAGTTAAGATGAATGTATTGCTATACTAAGAATCCATTTGTCAGCAGCTATTACTATTAGGCATTACTCTTTCTTCCAGTAATACGTCACTCCGCCTCGTCAGCCATTATGCCAATGGTCTACTTAAGCTATAAATCATAGAATTTTGCCAAATCGGATATCATTGACTTGTTATAATTGCGAATTCTATTGGTTTGTCTTATTTTCCGCTGAAATTACATGTCCAAAAAATGCATTAACGAGCATAGAAATTTGAAAATTAATGTGCTTTATATACTTCAACAATAATTTGCAAAAAAGCACAAAAAGGAATGCTTTTTCAGTAAATGGCATTGTTCTAAATGTCTGTTAAAATGATGCAAAATAATCAAGAAGATCATGCTAACGATTAAATTCATTATAATGAAAATAGAACTTTCTTTTCCAGGACAATGAGTAATCTTCCCGTAACATGTGCATTAAAATTTCTTCAGTTTTATTTGCTTCAATTTTACCTTCTTCATTTTTAGAATGTTATCATCTTAAAAAACGAAGCTTCTTAGAATAAAATAAATTTAATTAACAATTTGTGTAAAGAAATTTTAATAAAATGATTTAGCAGTATTTCTGATTGAATGTAGGATTCATTTGCAAACTGATACAACACGTGAATTGCATAAAAGTCTGTTGTTACATATTGCGAATATTCATGCATGGTTTTTCTTCCAACGGGCACTTTTTTGGGAAACGTTCGGTGTTATAAATCTGGTCATTTCATTGGTATTTAAATCTTCGGGGATATTGATTCATTCCACAAAAATGTGGATAAATATTGTTAAAATTTTATGATAAGTTATTTTATATTTAATTCACGTAAATATTCTTCACCAATACAGTTACGACAAAGTGGAAATAATTAAGGAACTTAGCAAAATTATATCATTGCCCATGATAAAAATCTCCTAAATATGTATCTTTTATGTATACTTTATAAGGTCTCATTTTAATTTTTTAACCACCAATTTTAAAATTCTTACTGTAAAAATTTGCAAATATAACGCTGATTTTTGTTATTGAACTTCTAGATTAATACTTGTTCGGCGTGTAATTCTATCTTAATCACCGATTTTAAATTAAGTTACTTCCGGATCAAGCCTTGTCTCATTTCCCTGCCAGAATGTAAATATTCAGCGCGCGTGATATTCAAATTCGGTAGAATGAAGAAAGTATTTAAAGGCAGGTTTTGGCTGGTGAAATAAGAACGTGTTCTGCCTGCTTGAAGGTCACGCTGCTAACTTTGATTCCCTCGATTAGAATTCTGCGGCTTTAACTTATTCTTTGCATTAGGTTTGTTTACCCCAAATTCGGTCAAAGCCAGCTTGCACTCTAGTTATACTGGGGAACCGTTAGTCTATACTTAAACTTCATTAATTTTAGCTTTTCCATCATTTTTTAAAGAAGCCAACCAAAGGTGTTGGCTGGCTTCTTTAAGCACGAGTTGGTGCCGTCTGTTTAATTTTATTTGGATTAATAAGAGGGTCCTTTACACGCTTTTTCCATCTCTGTTCTATTTATAGCATACAGCGAAAAGTCACTAGCTGTCTTTTTCTAGTTCTGGTCTAATTGAATGCTTCTTAAGAAGAGCTGATCTTAGAAACTGTAAATATCTTTTAAGACTACTTTTTCTCGAAAACAGGCTTAAAACAGAGTTTCATGTACTCTTCACGAAAGCTATTTTTACTTTTTCAAAAATATAAAGTATGCTTCAGTTTTTCAGTTTAACAATTACCACTATGAATAGTAAGTATAATGTATATTGTTACGAATTTTGTTGACTTAAATGTTAGCTGTAACTGTAATTCCTCTTCTTGCTTTCGAAAATTCTCGAGAATCAAAGAATTTACTAGAACTCTCTCGGGACAGATTGAAAGCTCTAAAATGCCGGAGAGAAACATCTCAGCTCAGTTGTTTGGTTAGCTGCTGTTGTTGATTGTAGCAAATTCGTAGTGAGATCGGATTAGCTTTCTCTTTGCATTGCGTTGTATTCTAACGTTTTTAGTAATTTAGAGAATACCTACTGATTATATTGGCTGATATTTGTACTTTTACTAATATCTCTGAGGGAAAATTCCTGCGTTCTGTTATAATTCTTTAGCGAAAAATAAATTTTATTAACCTTTTATCGGACCGGTGCATTCATTCTGTTACGATCCCATACGCACGTAACAATATCTTTATTTGAAAATGTACATGAATAAATATCTTAAATTTTAAATTTGAAAAAAAAGAGTAAGATATTTACAGCTTTTAAGCAGTACAGAGGGTGGTACAGTAAACGTCAAAGAAATGACATAGTCTATTATTCTTTTTGTTTTCGGTCAGTAGACGTTATAAAGATGCTTTCGTGGATTTGCCCAAATGCAACCAGAATACCAGTTGGATTACCTTAGAAAATCCTCCACAAAGGCAAACCTTTAATTAAGCAGAAATTCCTGAAGAACTTTGCCTTGTTTGATTAAACAAAATCAAACAACAGGTTCTTTTAAAATACCCTACGATTTTCACCACGTAAAAGGTAATGAATAAGAGGAATTTAATGGGGCCATTCTTCACAAGTTCAGTATATGTAATCACATTACAACTAAACATTATATGGCTGTCTACACGGGCTATTCCATTGCTTTCCTTACGTGTAGCAGGAATTCGAGAGAGTATCCCTTCTAAAGTTCTCCCATAGAGCCTACCTCTCCTTAGGCAAATAATTCTTACGTACTTTGCCATGATCATCAGCTTAACTAAATTAGCAATTCAATCAAGTTCTTACGCAGTTTGGTATGATTATAAGATAAACTAAATTAGCAATTCAACCAAGTGTAGATCATTTAATAATTAACCCTGTTTATGGTCCAGAACGTCCTCCACGAAGACATCCATCTCCTTAGGTAGGTAGTCCTCGATAGTCTCCTCAGGTAGGTGGTCCAGAACGTCCTCCTCGAAGATATCCATCTCCTTAGGTAGGTAGTCCTCTTAGCTAGGCTTTGCCATAATAAATAAAATAAAAAAGAAACTATTAAGCTATTTATGGTTATTTACTTAACTGATACCACGAAGAATGTCGTGTTCTTAAGCATGTAAAATGTAGATTCTCATTCATTTGTAAACAGGTGGTGCTAGTGGCTTTATTCCTTTCCTTATCTGCAAGGTTCTCAATTTTTTATTTATTGGTACCTCATGAGCAGATGTTCCTGTTCATTCTTTTCACTCCTATTTTTTACGCTTTTCGGGAGGGTTTTTTTTTGTCATTTACTTTCGAGATATATATTCAGGATTGCATTTCACAAAAAAAAAAATCTGACGTGTAAAACACATGAAATCCTTGGACGGAATATTAAATTAAACGCATTTTTCCAGCATTTCATTTAAACCTGTTAAATTGAATTGAATCTTTTTCGTCGATAGCGCATAAACCACAATAGAATAAATGCACTCTTTAAAATTCGCTTTATTTAACAGAGCGACACTCTGGCGCTACGCTCACTTAACAACATTACATCTCATTCATTAAATAACATAGAACTCACAAAACTTCTATCATCTAATAATTATCTAATCGTTCCCACATATTCTATTCAAATACTATAACAAATCTAAAGTGATGTATAAAAGAAATTAAACAATTTCACAGGCGATTCAGCTCCGCTTACCTAATGCGCATGCTCTACTCGTAAACATTCTCCTCTGTCGGGCACAGACTGGCGACAATATTTGCTGCTAACATGATACACGTTGTGTAGCGAAATTAAGTTAATTAAGTAATTATTGAGTAATCAAAATTTATTCTTTCATATTCCAAATTTATGCTACACAACGCGGCTTCTTTTACTTAATTTCTGTCTAATTTTGTTTTATCTTAATTGAGGTTTTTCATACTTAAGTTTCTTCTTAGCTTTCGTCATTCGCGAAACTTGTATTTTCCACGTAACATTTGGATTTAAAAATACTTAATTTCTACATCACATATTTATAATTTATACTACTAGAAGCAGAAAAATTTTATCTTCAATTTGAGACTACTTTCGAATCTATAGTTAAATTAGTTTTTAAGTTATGGCAATTTATTTAATTAACTTTCCGACTTTCGTTGGTGGGGCATTAACTTTTCTGAGTACGAATCGTAGCTGCATTCTTTCCCACTAATAAGAGCATTTCCGGTGGAGGTGTTACATATTTACTACAACAACTTTACCAATGTGTTAGTTGGCGATGTTTTTTGGCGAGGTAGAATTAATGTTTGAACTGACAATTAAAAAAGTTAGAAATGTTTACAGGGCGTGAGGCGGGGTTTGACGAACAGGCTTTTTTCACCGTTTCAGTGAGGTTTGGCGATATCTAGAACTTCTTCTTAAAAAAAACCGTTGCAGATGTCGCTCTCTTTTTGCACGCTTTATTCCCATGCAGTTCTAGTGGAAGCTCGTAGAATTTGAAGTGGGGCTTATTGCTCCCTTTTACAGAAGTAATGTACGAAACATAATATTATCGTTTTCATGACACCACGGAAGATTTCCCTTTGAGATGAATCTGCATTTGTGTAATATCTTCTAAGAGGTCCATCCATCTTTCCGATGATCATCATTCACGGACTCAGTGAAAAGAGCTTGCCTCGACGACGATTTCACCTTCTCTTCGCTTCTTAAACATGCCTGAAAGTTCAACTCGTCTCCAAAGTATTCGTTTTGCCAGCATCTACGAATAATTACCATCATGCCTTTAGTACCTGAGCTTGCCTCGACGACAATTTCGCCTGCTTTTCGCTTCTTAGTCGCACTTAAACAACTTTTAAATTGTTGAGAATTCTACAACTATTGCATGCATATTAACTAAAGGCATAAAACAACACAATTTAATCATTTCTAAAGCAAAAAATGCGCAATTTACCTGCATATTAGAATGAAAATATCTGAGCTCACGAAGCCGAGTAACAGAGTATATATATATATATGTATGTATACTTTTGGTGCGGCTGATTGCAACCAAAAAAGGCGATGCATAACTACATGTTATAGCATTCCTATATACAAAATTTCAGCCTTCTACGGCTACTCGTTTTTGAGTTATGCGAGATACATTCATACATACGTATGCACATACGTCCCGAAAAAGTCTCTTCTGAATCCCTTTTAAATCAGTTTTATAATTCGTTTGGGAAAAAAGAGTCCTTTATTCTGCCCTTACGTACAAATGTCACGCAAAAACACAGTTAAATTGAATTCGATAACAGTGAAAATGGATATGTTCGTTGAAAAATGATATCCGGAATTTTTCGTGATTACAATACTTCTTTTACTTCGTACAAGGAAGTGAAAATGGTGTTTTAATTCGGGCAATTCATTTTGAAAAAAAATTTACATTGGCTTATCTCTCGTAAAGATATGTTCTAGTGTTTCCCGGCTCCCTGTAATAAAAACTCGGGCCTTCGTCTTTCTTCATACATGTGATTAAGAACAGTTTAATTTTATGTACGTCACGTACACATATCTCAGTATTTTCCTTGGACTCTTATCTCTTCTTTTTATTCTTTCAAAATTCTGGAATAGAAAATTCTGATAGATAAAATGATGCAGAAGAACTTGTTTTCAAGCTAATGTTTCGTGTATGTAACACTCAAATTTTAAGTTGATTTCATTGTAGTACCACGTAAATACGAATCATGTTTCTAAGAAAACTATCCAAGCGTTTCTTATCGCTTCATGTAAACATAATTCAATAGATTTCCCACCGAGTTATGTGATAAGCTTAGTTTATTTTCCTATTAAAATGATAACTGACAATGTTTTATGTAGAAGAAAGAAAGTTGTGAAATAAATACCAACCGTCTCTAAGATATTTCTATTGGCAATACTATTAGAATTTTTGTTTACATTAAGGGTTTTAAAAATTCTGTAAAATAATGTGAATCTTCAACACATAAAAATAAAATCTCAAACGAGTCTAAGATCAAATCAGTTTAAGAACAAAATTCCAGTTTAAGAACCAAAATTCGACATCAAAAAAAGAAAATGATTTTTCGTGGAATTTTATTTTAATCTTAATTTATTTGGCTAGAAATTTTTCCAGAATCCAGAGCAAATAATATCAATAAACTTAACAAAAAATCATGTGAACCTACTTAAGGCGCTCTTTAAATACATGACTTGTTTCAATAGTATTTGTAGTACACCAAACCCTGAACCTTATTATTTTATACAAACCAGATAATTCAAAGTCTTTCTACAGGAAAACTAAAGCAAGAAACAGAAGCTGGAATTCTAAAGGAGTACATTAATATACACAAATATGCTTCTCAATATCAAATATTTTTAAAATTCTGTACCATACCACTGCTTTCTTCTTAGCTTAAATGCATTGAAAGGAGGATACCATTATTATAAAAAAATATGGTGGCAGAAGTAAAAACTCTTTTCAAAAGCTCTATTCTCATGAAATGAATTTAATAATCAAAACTGTTCCAATATGCTTTGATGTTTCAAGAAATCGCCAAAAGGCATATTCGATCTAAAAAGTGCTAATGATATCTGACATGCACGCTTTTTGTTTCAAATGAAAGGAATTTTTTTTTCGTATCAGATAAGTACATTAGTATAATAATTTCTGTCAAAAATTCCGCATCTTTGTGAATACGCACTTCATTTTCTTTGTTGCAAAATTAAGAATAAAAAGCGAAATCTTTCGATACATTAAATGGCTTCAGCAGTTTAAGCTAAATATGCTTTTTAATTTAATTATGTACACAATTCTTATTCTTTGTTTAAAAGAATCTAAAAAGCGAGTTTAGTTTTATTTGATGTTGATATTTATGCTAAGAAATGGACGTTTGTTTTAAAAGAAAAGCACATTTGTCTTTTCAATTAATAAAATTCTGAATCTGAATTTAAAGAAATAGCTGATTTTGAATATTTGGGAAACACTGGCGATATTAAAAGAATAAGTAACTGAAGTCCATTTCTGAAACGCATGAATAATCATTAATACTGCATTAAAAGCATATAGAAATGTTGCAAATATTTTGTCAAATGTTTTATTAAGATGATATTACACAACATTCTAGATCATGTGAAATAAAGACAGAAAAACGAAAATAAGGTTAGAATATACAGTTAGAAGGAAAGTAAAATTAAACTTTTAAGTATGTTTTTATTTAAATATATTCAAACTTTAGTAATTATTAAAATACTTCTTTATATATCTACGTAAAGAAGATGAAAGGAATATTCTGTGATCCGTAAGAAAGAATAAATTAAACTTAAATAAGCCTAATGTACACATATTTTTTGCCTTTTCTTCCTTGCTGATCTAAATGATTCCATTGACACTTATCACTTCCATCTTAATATCAAAACCATCTAAGTTTGTACTGTAGTTGATGTCCTGTGTGAGTTCTCATTTTGAATCCTGAAATAGAACAGTTCTTGAAATTACTTTTTATTTCATGAGTTGTAAATGGAGACAGAACATCTCACTTAGCCATAAAGCCTTTCGGTGTCAGATAAATAAAGAAACTTCTGAGCAAATCAAGCGAAAGAAGCTTTCAAACGACACCAAAACATTTATTCCTTCGAAATACGTAAAACATACACTTTTTGTATTTTCTTTCCGTTTCCAAATAGTTAAGCTCAATAGTAGTTCAAGTATCTGAAAGGAAGAATAGTTTGTATTCGATAAATAAACTTAAAATTGGCTGAACAACAAATATGCGTTACTGGAATGGATTGTGGGAACATTTGTTGTTGCAACAATTCTCACCATTCTCAGTTAAAAATAAGTAAAATTATTTTTGCTAAAACCTTTTCTTATACCTCTTAACTTAAAATTTACGAGGGCATGACTAAAGCTATCTTTATGCTTTTTGAGGTTCATTTATGGTAAGGATGTAATTGCTAAATGGTTAAGGAGGATTTCAGTATTTCAAGATCTTTCTCCTGGAGGAGACTTTATAGAGAATTAACTGTACGGTATATTTTAATTTTATACCACTTATTTTAAGTTTATGACACTTTCCTATCTCTTGTAGCCTCAGCTTACAATTCCTTACCAAAATGAATTTCTAGAATCGCGTTAAGTGCAAAGGAGAAACAGAGTAGTACTATTTAAGCCAAAGTTCCACTGACGAGAGAGAGAGTTGGGATTCCTAAATAGCGCACGTTTGCCTTTTGGCTACGTCTTTCTAACGCTTACTACGTTCGGGCCTTTTACGTGCCTTTTGATAGCTTCGCTGGATAATTTAATATTACGGGATAACTAGTTTAGAACTGCGTTAGCTTTGGCTAAATCTCTTTAGTTAGTCATTAGTTAGTTTTTACTTCTTACACTTTAAGCCCAAGTGGAGGCTTCGCTTTACGCCCTGAGAAAGGGCCAGCTGTTGAATCTTTATCTTGAACAAATAAAGGGTAATTAATCTTGATTGAGTTTACGTTCCTGTTCTTGGACTTAAGCGATAATTAGCCAAGCTGTTCACTAGATTTCTCAACACTTCGCTATGACGAACATTATAATAGAACGATCGTAAAAAAAATCTCCACATTTCCGATATATGTGTAGAAATCCATTGGTTTCTTACGCGGTCACTACATTTAGCTTATGAAAACACAGTGCGTAAGAACTACCATTGGTTCAATAATTGTTGGTCAATTAATTACATTTATTTGATAAAAATGATAAAAATTGATAAAAATAAATAAAAATCTTGATAAAAATTTCGCCTTAAAATTTCGCTTTCATGAAATAACCCCCATCTCTATTTTTTATCTCTCGCCAACCTATTTGGGTACTGCTTTCGGTCAAAATATTCGATAGCGAGTTTTCGCCGAAAAAACACGAATTAGTATCCCCACAACATATTTTTAGTACTTTTATAATGATGTTCGTGTTTTTTTCTGTATGAATGTGTTAGCAATTTTTTGCCCATGATAACTCTTATGTGACTCCTTATAATGATTGGTACGTTTGTGTCATTGCGTGATACGTACTGCATTATTAAACACAAAACATATTTATTACAATTACGAGAAGCTCTTTACGAATATATAAGTCATGGACAGCATAGAACAGTATTGAAGTAAATTACAGTCCTCGTGACGTAAGGGATCTGCTAACGAGGGTCTCTCTAGTGAGGGCTCAAGAATATGCTAGGTCTCTATAGTCGAGAGTTCAGGAAACTTCTGACATGTTGTCCCGATGGAAAAAAAACTTCAGACTGAATTAGCCACGCTTCTGTAAGTTTTCAGTAGTATTTTGCATTCTCTGTTTCGTTATATCTGGAATGATATAAGAGGAAAAACGAGATCATTGGTTCGTAACCCCTCCTGAAATCAAGATATTTGACTGCAGACGTGGTGCAGAACGCTAAAATCCCTTGCCACCAGCCGTGAAGGTATGTCTCTTGCACTGTCAACTGGAACGAATTATTGCGCCTGCGATGTCAGAAACATGTCGTATGACACATCGTAAAATCTTGGAAATAGTGACTTGCGGCGACCGCACACACGATTTCCTCATCTCTGGATTGTTCGCCGCGAGCCAATGGGACTTCTGACTACCAGAAGTGATTATTTACTTGAAGCCTATAACACTTTTTAATGAAAAACTATAGCAAAATGAAATTTTAAAAAAAATTCAGTTTCAGTATTTAAGACTCTTATATCTATGGGAAATAGAACAGCCTAGAATAAAATTCTAAAGAAGGCCAAGGCCCATCATGGCCGTCGAGCAACTAAAGAAAGAGAAGATATCAGATTAGATTTTGACCAAAATTGTTAAAACTGAAGTGAGATTGTCCTAAATGCAATAGAAATAAAATTTAGTGATATAAAATTAAGTATTACAAAATTTGTTCAAAGAAGCTGGAACACCGAGAAAGGCAAGACTCACTACAAAAGTAGTTATTTGAGAGAATACACACGCTGTAATGTATGGATGGATGATTAAAATTTCAAAATTGCAAGTAAACTAAATATGCATGATTTAGTGCTTTGTATTTTAACTGTGTACTGTGAATTATAGCTGTGTAGTGTACTATTCTGAATACCTGTTTTCCAGATAGATTTAATACGTCATTATACTCGCCGTTGCAATGGCACGCTGTGATACATGAGCCAATCTCATATCAAAGCTATTCCACATGTCTTCTGTCAAGGATAAATCAAGAGACAGTGTGGGCCTGGAAAGCAGTTGCTGGCGTCTCTCAAAAATGTTAAATAATACGTCTGACATAAGCAGTGATATTGTGTTGTTGAAGTTTAATTCCAGGATGCTTCGGTAAGAATGGATATTTAACGAACATAAAGCTTATTATTCTCCTTATCCTGCAATTCATAGAAGGTCAAAGTGTGAAGATATCCCTCCTTAGCGTGACGTTGATCGTAGGATTACTATAAAGTTTTACGATACAACCTTTAATATGGCTTTCCATATGACATTGGTGAACGAAGATCCAGCCGTCCTTAATTCAACAACTTTTGGGCTCGTTGAAAAATGTAATTTGCACCTATGCAGGTTACACTGCGAAAACGAAAAAGGGGACACTTCTATATCTCCCGTTCTACTGGGCTGATTGACGAAACTCAACTTTTTAATTCTCTAAGTTAAATTTCAATCTGCGCTATACGTACACCCTATTTGCCTACGCAGCAAAAATTTGATTAATTTACATTTCTCATAATAAATATCTTGTGAGCCAAATTTCAATCTACCAGATAAAATGTTTTGGTGTTGAAATATTCTGTGAAAGATTTTGTCTTTCTATTAAATATAAATTCATGAATAAAAAGCTTAAAACTCAGATGTAAAACACATTTCAGTTTCTTGCAAATTGATTCATAAACGGTTTCGGTATTTGCATGAAATATATTAATAACATTAATATATTTTAGAGACTATGGGTATTTTTTGAAAGCAGAAGATGTACAAACATCTCCTGCTTTAAAAAAAATGGAAATGATTTCTTTCGGCAAGGAGCAATGCCCTCGCCGAGACTCGAGCCTCTGGAATAGACGCGGAGTGTGCTGGCCATTACACTATGATGGCATGCTAAGAAGACGGGAGAAATACCTTAAATACTCCGCCTATTAAAGGGTGACTGGGGATTAGGGAACTCAATCGCCAAATCGCCTGAAAAATCATCATCCAACAACTTTTTTCAGTTCGGCTGACACTGTAGAGACATTAGGCATTTTTTGAAAGCAGGAGATGGGAAAAATGAGCAATGTCCTCGACGGGACTCTAACCTCTCGAATACGCGCCGAGTGTGCTAGCCATTACACCACGAAGGCATGTTAAAGAAGGCGGGAGTAATATCAATATACGAAATATACATGATTATTTAATTATACAACGTACATTCGAATTATTTGCCCAAGGAGTTCAATGCATTCACGGATCTGTATCGTAAGCAGAATTAGGTCGTATCCACGTTACTACGCACAAAAAAGCTATGAAAACGACGCATGTAGCCATCTCTTTTTCCGGTCAGAACTGTTGATGTTAAATGTTCTTAACTATCGAACCATATCGCTATTATTGCCGCAACTGAAATCTTTAATCATTTAGTTTTTCGGTAGGCGATATCAGATATATTGGTGATTCGCCTTTATATACATTTGATAAACACGGATGCTTTATGTATTGATCTCTCACAGAGTAATTTTATAATTATAAATATACATATTTATTTAAATACTCAGAAATTTTGTTCTCTTCCGAAGGTGATTATTTTAAAAAATTAGCCTCCAGGATACGGTTTACTGTAGGAAAATGTTATGCAAAAAATAATTTACACTAATGGTGAAACGAATAACCTGTAGCGATGCCAGTCTATGCTGCTATAGAGGGTGGTTCACTTTCGATTGGAATTTTAAATCTATTATTGATTTCTATAAAACTTTGGATGAAAAATTAAAACTATTCTAAAAGAAGAAAGAATACAGATGTTCTGAAACGGTTTTAGAAAAGGATTTCGAAAAGATCTAACTGAGCAATGATCGTATAAGGTAACTGGACAACTATTTTGTACTGGATCATTTCATTTTAGCATATTAAACCTACATATGCCTTTCATACAGAGTTGTAAATGCTTTTATCAAGATGTACTCACTCTTCGAATGATGATAATTTATAACAAGTTGTTTTTACATAAATGAGCAATTTCCAAGTGTATTTACACTCAAAAGAGAGACTTTCAAATGTATAACAAGTTAAATCAATCATCTGATCATAGAGCAACAAAATTCCTTTAAGGTTTAAACAAAAGGGAGGAAATATGTTTGCTTTTGAACACTCAGAGATTAGGCAGTAAAACGAAAACAACAACACTCAGAGTGTATCAGGATGATATAAGCTCTCCTTTTGAGGCAAATAATTGCGATACATCTTAGAGCTACCAAATGCAAGTCTTATTTAATTATTAAAAGTGTTTTTAATCATTCACCTTGAAAGAAGTGGCTCTTTCGCTTCATAATGAGGAAGGTGAAACCCAGTTTCTAACTCACTTCATCGCCAAACTCTAGACAAGTCAGAACGCAAAACTTGGAAAATATTCAAGATCATTCTTATGTTATTCAAACCGTTCACTTCATCAGCAAACTCTACATAAGTCCGAATGTGAAACTCGGAAAATATTCAAAATTATTCTTATGCTATTCGAACCATTCAGTCATTAGTTTTGTAATGTACACTGGTGCATTGTCGTCCTGATGCGAGACCGCTCTTTGAGATTCAGTGCTTGAAGAATTGTGTAGAATTAGTGTTCAGTCTTCTAGAATACATAAATAGTCATTGAAAGGGATTTGGACATCATTAAAATTTGGTGTTCTCAAATATTTTCATGTAAAGACGATCCAATCCAAGATCAATCCATCACCATGCTCCCTTCTGGGCACTAGATAATAAAGAGGTCTCTGAAAACAATTTCCGATAAGTTGGTAGGATAGTGAAATTTCAATCAGCCATCAAAGAATAATGTTAATTTTGCATTATGTACTGTCTTATTGGGTTTAGCTCTTAACATGAACGTTGGTTATCAAAGGATTTGCTTTAAATTTCCTAACATGATAATCAAGTTTAATATCCCGGCCGATAGGTTTTGTAGAAAGGAATGACGGTTAAATGCGGTATTTTAAGTATTATCCCTTTGTACATTTTGCATTACTTTTAATATTCACTTGCCGGCCAATGAAACCATAATAATAATAATAATAATAATAATAATAATAATAATAAATATTAACTAATATTTCTATTTTGGGTATGAATCCTCTCATAGATGACCCAACTGGCTACATGAAAACAGTTTTGTTTCTGTAGATTAAATTTGGACTATAGTTCCTTTAAGAAATCTTCCACAAATGTATAACACTTTAGAACATTAACTGATGTTAATTCTCTTTTTTCCCTGTAGATTATTATCATTATTTTCCCATTATATTAGTCTAATTTCTCTCTTTGTCGACACCTCTTAATTTGTTTCCTTAAATTATAACCTTATATTTATTTAACTCTGGTTTACCTGCAAATTTATGGATTTAAAGCGAGTTTAACCGTTAAGCTGTTACGGACTATAATTATGTTACTTTCACTGACTGAAGTCTCTTACTCCATATATCTTTGACACACTAACGATCCTACCACTTTGCTAAATAAAAGCAAAGTTGCGATTATTTGTTAGATATTCCATGGATCAGTAAGTTCCACGGTCCTTTGTTGTCATATTTATTACGCTACTATCAGGTACGATAACGTTTAACCGCATTTCATCATAAATCATATATAAATGATTTATGATGTATATACGTTGCATGCATGATATCTTATTGGTAATAATGTTACTTACTTATGTTGTATATGTTTATTACTCATCATTTATTTAGCATATTTTCCGTTTTGTGGGTCAGAAAGAATTTTGCAAGACAACAATGCTTTAACGCTAAAGTAGTCAATTCTTTATTATCAATTCGTATGTAGCCCTGGGTAAATTTATTACTTAATTTAATAGTAACTTATTTATATTCTTCATGTTCCAATTACAGTAATTTATTTATGTATTTTTATGTTCAGCTAAAGATTATCTAATTAAGAGTTCCTCAACAGCAGTTTTGTTTTTACTTAGATGATGATTTTTTTTGTTGTAGGGTTTTCGTGTCACTCTCATTGTTCTCAATCTGTAAAGTTGTTGGCTGCATTGATAATTTGCTTTACAATACTATTTAATTATCTCCCTTAATGATGTTTTAGTGATGAGTTCAGGTGTATTTTCTACCTTTTATGTAATACAGTATGATAACGATAGATACAAAATAATTAAATAATCGCTAATAATTTTCAAGAATATTGAAATTAAAGGATAAATAATTAAAGGACTCCTAGAAGTCATTGAAATCAAATTTCATTTACTACACAAATAGCATTCTGATAAATTAAAATATGACTTAAGCGATTCAAATCTTTAAAGAATGTTTTTGTTAAATGACTTTAAAGTACACTTTTAAAAAACGAAATGTTTTAATAATTAAACATCTTAATTAAAATCAAACTAAGCAAGTTAATGTTCATATTGTTCAACAAATTAAAATAAATTAAAATTTAACTTTAAATGCAGTAATGTTGTTAGATGTTGTGTTCATTTTGTTGTGAATAATAATGTAGTTAAATTTTTCTGTATGTTGATTTGAATTTCCTTTCACGTATTTAAACACTTTTCGCTGTCCATTTTTAATGTATCTATTTTCGTAAAGATTTTTTGTTTTGAATATTAAAAAATTTAAATATATGAACCAAAGTAAGCAAATAAATTAAAGAAAAAATGAAAACATGAGAGGATTCAATTTTTGATATTTCAGCACAGTCTTTGCTAAGGCATTTTGGGCTCTCGTTTAGCTCACAGCTTACCAATCTGCTTTGGGACTCACTTCAACTAACATACTCTTTTTAGTTTTCTTAATGCATTATAAAACAACACTTTCTTCCATTTACGTTACATAAAATTCTACAGTGAAATAACAAATTTTAAAAGCACTTTATTTTCAGAATTCCCAGTATAGTGTTGAGCTCTGCCATAGAATTTCCAATTTTTCTTCAGTTTTTTAACAATGTTCAGGTTTCTTAAAACGATGTCCCATACCGCTTGTTTTGTCTTTTGCCTTAATTGTATCTATCAAACCTCACCTGCTCTACATAAAAGTCAATTGCAAAATAACACATTTTTATAAGCACCGTGCGTTTAGAATTCTCGATGCAATGCTAAATGTCGCCATTAATTTTTTGTTAGTATTTCGTTAGTTCATTACATCAATGTTCAGTTTTCAAAGCAATTTAGTAACTTGTTAATACGACTTTTGATTTTATTTATTAAACACTAGCCGCTATGCGGCCAGTCTTCGTCTGGCTTTTAAGTGTACCGGAAAATGCCTAAAGGGAATACCAAACATTAAATTAAAAAACTGCACAGAATTTTACTCTACAAAGCAACTTTATAAAACAAATTTCAATAAAAATGTTTTACAATAAAATAAGCAATATCCATTAATACAAATATTAATTATCCTAATAAATAAATTAACCAACTTCCCTCTGCCTTGTCTAGACAGACGTTCAGTATCCAGGAAAATCATTAAAGATAAAATCATTAAAGATAAAATCATTAAAGATAAAATCTGTTGTAAGGCTGGGAAGCCTTACAACTATTACTAAATAATGGTCAGTAGGCTCCTTAATCCAATACAAAATATCCAAACGACTGTTCCAAGCAGTTTGAACATCGCATACTTTAATGCTAATGGTGTGCATAACAAGCATATGGAAATCCAACAATTCTTGACAGACCTCAACATAGATGTCTTTCTAATCAAGAAACACATCTTCAAGATGCATGGGTATAAGACCTTTAGAAATGACAGGACTTTCAGTAGAGGCGGTGGCACTCTGATACTTGTCAAAAATTATATACAAGCTACCAACTATGAAATAAACGCTAATACGAACATAGAAAACACTGCAGTCATTTTAAACTCGCACATAAGTGCTCCAATAGTTTTTATTGCAGTCTGCAACAAACCGCAAAATACTATGTCCAATGCAGACTTAGATAGTTTGCTACAAAGCAACTACCCTACAATTCTTGCCGGCGATCTTAATGCCAAGCACACTGACTGGCATTCCAGAAGAATTAATAGCAATGGTAACATTCTCAGGCAGTATGCACTCTATAATGACATACGGATCATAGGACCCAACAATTATACCCACAATAGTGTTTATGGAACTCAGGACGTCTTGGACATTATTATCTGCAAAAATACTACTCAAATTCCTTTTCTAGAAGTTATCCACGAGTTAACCTCCGATCATTTACCCGTTAAATTCCTTTATCATGGCTTTCAAAATAAATCTCCTATGAAGAAAATCACTAACTGGGAAGAATTCACAAAAAACCTAGAAAAACTACCAGCACGCCCTGCTCTTTCCGATATTCATGAAATAGAAATGCAGATTACCAAAATCAATGCCAGCATAAACGACGCCATCTACAAATCCACCCATTTTAAAGATTTTCAAAAGCCAAAACTCCCAAATTACCTGATTGATAAAATTAAAGAGAAAAATAGGATAGCAAAATTATGGAGAAGAACGGGCGACCCGAGAATTAAAAGAATAGTAAACAGGAAAGTCAGAGAGCTGAAGAACTTATTAAATGAATATAGATCCGAACAATGGGAACTGTATCTGGATAACATGGACCAGGATCATACAAATATATGGAAATTAGCTAAATGCCTCCGAAACAATAATTACAACATAGGTCCCATTCAAACTACTAGAGGCTTACTCTATTCTAATAATGAAATCTCTGAAGAAATAGCTACCCACCTCGAAAACACCTTTACCACCCCTAATATTAGTAACCAGGACACAGATGAAGATGTCGAAAATTTTGTAAAAAATCTAAACTCGATTAATGGTCATGAACATGTCAAACCCACCTCACCTAATGAAATAAACAACATTATCAAGCGATTAAAAGCTCGTAAAGCCCCTGGATTTGACGGAATCTCAAATAAAGCACTCAAAGTTCTTCCGAAGACATACATTGTTCTGATTACCAACATAATTAATGCTTGTTTAAGGCTAAATTATTTCCCAGGACAGTGGAAGCACGCAATAATCACAGTTTTTCTAAAACCGGGAAAAAATCCAAAGGATGTCAACTCCTACAGGCCTATAAGTTTACTACCAAGCTTAGCCAAAGTATACGAAAGAGTTCTTCAGAAAAGGCTTGTTGAGCATCTAGAAAATAAAAATATTCTTAGTCAAGATCAATTCGGCTTCCGTAAAGGCCACAGCACAGTTCTACAACTGCTTAATGTAACAGAATATATTGCTGATGCTTTCTCAAAAAAGAACACCATAGCAAGTTGCTTCCTAGATTTAGAAAAAGCATTCGACAAGGTGTGGCATGAGGGCTTGCTCTTTAAGCTGCACCTTGCTCGACTGCCTGTTAACTTCATCAAATTGATTAAATGCTATTTAAAAAACCGCACATTCCAGGTTAAAATTAAAGATTCACTATCTGCAAGAAAAAGAATCAGAAGCGGAGTGGCTCAAGGAAGTGTCCTTGGCCCCTTTCTTTTCAATGTCTTTATTAATGACATGCCTACACCATTAAATTCCAAAATTGTAAAATTTGCGGACGATACTGCAATTTTGACGAAATCCATAAAGCCGCAACTCGCCGTCGATAAGCTGGACATTGCAGTCAACCAAATTATCCACTATTTAAATAATTGGAAGCTTAAAGTAAACCCTAACAAATGCCAAGTTTTAATATTCAGAAGGCACAGAAAATTCACTCCCATAGAAATAAACATCAAAATCAACAATCACCCAGTACCCATTGTTAATAAGGTCAAGTATCTCGGTGTTTATTTTGATGCCCAGTTACTTTTTAAAGATCATATAATATATACTTTGCAAAAAGCCATAGCCGCCAAAATTGTGATTCAACCCCTTATGAACAGAAAATCAAAATTAAGCTTGAGACTCAAAAGAAAACTGTATCTGGTTCTAATTAGACCAATCCTTCTATACGCAATACCAATTTGGGCTACAGTCTACAAAACGTACAGGAAAAAACTGCAAGTATTTCAAAACAAAACTTTGAGAGAAATTACAGATTCCCCATGGTTTGTGCGAAACCTTCAACTACACAAAGATTTAAAGATCAACCCAATAGCTGATCAAATTCTTTCAACATGTCACAACTTTTACCAAAATATTAACAGCTCATCCTATGATCATATTCGAGAACTAAGTAACTACGATCCGACCTTAGAAATAGCTGCCAAACGGCCGCGCTCGATATTCCACAATTCCAAGTGGTAAATACTTAAACCAAGAGACTTTGTTCTTTAATATTATGGACTTGATCGGCACCAGATCTGACAAAGCTCAGGTTTATAATTTAAACCTCACAGTATTATCTGTGTTTTCATATTTGTGTAAATGTAAATATCAAGAGACTTTGTATTCATATGGACTTGATCGGCACCAGATCACACAAAGCTCACGTTTATATTTCAAGTTTTCCAATAGTGCAATTTGTGTTTTTCATAAAGTGTGTATAGTGTATAATCATAACGCTGAATTTATTCAGTAAAGACTCAAAAGACAGAGACTTTTGTGCTTGGAAAGGACTTTGTTAAACTTACCTATGAAGCAGTCAACTGCATGGACAGTAAATTAGTGGTGACCCCATCACATGACCTTTATCAGCAGATTTCCAGTACCATTATGTCATGCATTACTATCGATGCTTTCCTATGTCTGTACTTACATGTACATGTATAGCTTCGCCAATTTCGGCGCGGCAGTATTGCCTTTGTTTTTATAATCATCGCCTAAGGGCAGAAATTACCATAAGTACCGGTAAAAGTTGTTTTTGTAACTATAAGCCGTAAGATCAAAGAACCGATTACGATTACGAAAATCTGCACAGAATTATCGCCCTCATTTTCCCGAGTGGCAACAGTGCCGATATGAGCAACAATGGCTGCGTGCCATTGTTGTCGATATAATGAGAAGGAATTACCGATTTGATAAAATTTCATCAAAAACCAAAAAAAATAAAAAAAACTTATTCGAATTTTGAAAAAATCTCTTCGAGGTACACTAGCTCTTGTCTAGATGAACGTATGTACCAAACTTGGTTACAGCCGAAAACGTCGCGGCAAAAATATCGCGGACGAAAACGTCGCGAAAAGAACAACGCAAGGCGAAAATGTCGTGGTACAAAACATCGTGGGAGAAAATAAAGCAAAGAGAAAACATCGCAGTTCTAAAACATCGTGGTACAATACATCGTCGTCAAAAATAAAGCGTTTCAAAAACTTCGCAGTTTAAAAACATCGCCGTCGAAAATATCGTGGTAAAAATAAAGTACCTGCAAATCATTGCGTGACGATAACATCGCAGACTTGCTTTTTTCAGGTTTTAATAATTGTAAATAGATATTCACTTGTGAGCGCAAGATGGAAAGAAGAATAATTTATACTTTCGTATTTTTTATTGACAAATAAATATTTAAAAATAGAACAAGAAATTTAAACAAAACAAGAAATAATTTTCACTATAAGAATACCAGACTAACAAAAGTGAAGAAAATAATCTCATAATTAATTTAGCAATTTTTTATAGGTAAAGTCATGCAGTTACTTATCTTTATTTTTCTATTCTTTTTTAGATTATACCTCTCATGAAAAATTACCAGTAAAACTTTATAAAAAAATAATTTATTAATGATCTTTGTTAGTTAACAGTCGGTTTAAATTTCTATTAAGTGCTATAAGTTGCATTAATTTTCTACGCTTAAGTTTTCATTTCACATTTTCCACAAATACTTATTAGTTAATAAAAAATTATTAAAGTTAAAATTACCCTTCTTTCCATCTTGCCCTTGCAAATCATTATGAGAGTATAATGTTACAACTGTTAAAGCCTGAAAAATGCATGTTTGCGATGTTATCGGCATGCAATGATTTGTATGTACTTTATTTTTTACCACGATATTTTCGACGACGATGTTTTTTAACTGCGAAATTTTTGAACCGCTTTATTTTCGATGACGATATTCTGTACCACGATGTTTTAGAACTGCGATATTTTCTCTTTGCTTTATTTTCTCCGACGATGTTTTGTTCCATGACGTTTTCGCTTTGCGTTGTTTTCTCCGCGCCGTTTTCGTCCGCGATGTTTTTGCCGCGACGTTTTCTCAGACACCCAAAATTTCGTAACCCTAAGTCTATTAGCTTACGCGCAGCACGAACGAAAGACACACACACAGACAGACTCTTCCTTTTATACGTAGAGATTAATTTTTTCGTATTTACGCCACATGAAATTCAACAGCAAAATCACAAAATATTTATAAACATCATATCTTTAGAATTGCCGGCAAAGTTTTATCATACATATTCTTAAAACATAGTACATAATGATAGCATTCCAGTGGCAACATCCCTTTATTTAAAAAATGATACGGATATCTAAGTAATATGAATAAAATAGGATTACGGAAACTAATGATACGGTGACGCTAGTGTGACACGAAAAAAAGTGAGAATCGAGACTAATAGCACCTCTAGCGCTAATAATAATCATACATATTAAATTTATATCTAAGAAAAGTAAATTTTTTATATTTTGTTAGGAACAGAATATTTTTCATGGCTTCCAAGATGAAATAGGAAGTCTGCTTTGCTTTAGTTAAATTCACTCAATTAGAGTGTCATTAAATCTATTTTTTGTATAAACAGTTTAACAAAACATGGGAAAAGAAGCAAATGAATAAGAAAAATCATTCATTGAATCGATAAAAGACAACGCGAACCATTTTCCTTTTTCCCAACAAAAGCTGTTCCTGTTAGAATAGAGCGAGGTTGCTTTAGTAGTTCGCCTCCTTTCCTACTGATGATATCAAATTAGATTGGACTTCCAGAAAGAAAACGCAAGAAGCACCCCAAACAAAGTTAGCGAACTTCCAGTCGCTAAAGTACGAAGTATAAGAGCACACGCTTAGTCCGAGGCGTCAATTTCGTGCACAAAAAAAGGAAAGGGGCTTTACGGTCATTTTAAGCAGTTGTTTCTGTTTTTTAACTACTTTAATTCTCAACGGCACGTCACGAATTGTTACAGAATTCCTTTCCTTAGAGCAATAAATTCTTTTATACGTTCCTAAATTTGCCGCTTGTTTGAAATTTTATGATGTTTCTCGTAGTTTTAAAGTTTCAGATTGAATTAGAAAGTTTTCTTCAGGTACTTTTTTCAAAACGCTGCCACAATAATAAAAGAAAAGTATTTTATTCTGTACTTCATGTTATTTTGTTCCATTAAATCTGCTCTCAGCTTTATTTCTTATGTAATTTGTGTGAGTATATATATATATATATATATATCGTAAACTAAGCCATCAATATTAGCACCTAATTAAGCCGCAGTGTTTTTTCCTAGTATCAGTTAAATTCCGTTATCATAGAAATTCGAAGCTCATTTGGGTGAAATGTGAAATGCGAAGAGCTCATTGGGTATCATATCATGACATTATAGACTCAATAGACATGCATCATAAGCTCTGGAATTTTATAATTTATGCATGTTGTGTAAATATTGAAGCCTGATGATGAATACTCGTAATTATTAAATAATATGGAATTAAACTTTCTCTTGACTATTAAGTATAATTTATGTGATATAATGATATAAATTACTTTGTAAAAATTTGTATTTCTTAACAATTTACAATGAGATATAAAGACGCGTGTAATCTGTACTATATTAC
>KK112510.1:262145-291924 GCA_000611955.2 Stegodyphus mimosarum | reverse complement strand
AAAAAAAAAAAAAAAAAAAAAAATACATCGTTCCATGGAGAGGGGAAAGAAAAAATGTCTACCTACCAGCCACCACAAGCAAAATGCTTCCGGCAGATTAGTCTGCATTTATTGAACACAGTCAGTATAAACTTACAAAAAGTGTTACATTTTAATGGTGGGCACAATTGTGCTACGTGCGATGGAGATAAAAGTATATAGTTTGCCGAAACAATCAAAAATAACTTTTACATCCTAATCCGCTAATCTGTCCAGAATATAGAGGTAATTCTATTGAATCACTAATAGCAGTTAGAATGCGTAATATTGTCTGTCAGCACAGATGGAAATTCGTTGTTCAGTATATGATGCTACTTTTTTAAAAAGTGCCCCATTACTAGTTAAATTGAAAGACGGTGCCACGGCACTTGTAACTTTGAAAATAGTCATTTTGAATAAGCAAGTTTTCTAAATCATATATAACTATACTTTCAAAAGTGTCATCGATAAACGTAACTCGTAGACCATGCTTCTTCCATTTGAAAAGCAGTGTTACTTTAAAGCAATATCATTATCTAAAAGGCAATGTAGGGATTTATCATTTAGTGTTATAAAGAGATACACAGTGACTTTTTCATTAGATATACAACGTTGCTTTTATACGTTAGCACAGCAAATACGCATTTGTGTTCGCGGGGATGTGATGAATTATTACCCCAAAGGTGTGGTAACCTAGATTGGTTATTAGTATCGAAATGGTATTTTGCGTTGTTTCACTATAAATTTCCCTTTCACTTTTCACATTTTGCCACCAAATATTGTCGCCCTGCATTACATTTAAAGAAATGAAACAGTGAAGAATCTGCATGAATGTATGCATATTTCTCACATTGTGAAAGCGTGAAGGTACCTAGAGCCATCAAATTTTGTATAACGTAATCCTCCGCCCGAACATGGGCACCTGGATGCCAGAATTTAGAATTTTGTTTATTATCTATTTCATATTTTCTAAAACTTTAACGAATTTTTGATTAACAAACTCAACGATTTTAAAGAGAACAATGGCAATACTGTACAAAAAATAAGATTTTTATCTCCAGTGCTCGAGACTGTCTGTCGGAAATTCTAAAGATATACTGTTTTTAATTATTTTGCGATATTGCTCTTGAATAGAAATGTATGTGGTTTAAGAACAAACAACATGATATTTTATAAATAAAGGTAACACACAAAACACTAAAAAACGCCCCTTTGGACAAAATATAAAACCTGAAACCAAAGGAACAATTTGCCCAGAAGGGGTATTAATTTCGTTTTGCCATTTTGCGTTGATTCACTATAAACGGCGAGTTACTAGTTATATAATATTAGCTTATTCGACCATATGGCATCGCCCTGTATTATATTTAAAGAAACTATATAATGAAGAATCTGCATGAATGTTTCTATGTTACTCGCATTGTGATAAAACAACGTTACCTAGAGCCATCAAATTTTGGATATTGAACGTTTTCACCTGAATTTGGGCCCAAATTTGAAATTTAGAATTTGGTTTACTATGGATTTCATATTTTGTAAAACTTTGATTAACAAACTCAAGGATTTTGAAAGCGAGCAATGACAACCTTGCACAGAAAGAAACATTTTATCTCGAGTGCGCAAGACTGTGTATCGGAAATTCTGAAGATATGTTCATTTTAAAATTATTTTGTGAGGCTGCTCTTGAACTGAATTTTATGGTTAAAGTGCAAAGAACATGATACTTAATATATAAAGGTAACGCACAAAATGTTAAAAAAACGCCCCTTTGGACGTAATTTAAAATCTGAAGCCTTTCAGATTTTCTTTCCCTTTTTTTTCCAGAGCTAAATATTACATATTACTTTTGTATTATATCTCCTTTGTATTAGGGTCCTTACTTACTTCTGTAAGCCTCGTGGCACACTTTGTAGAACAGTCTTGTATTTCGTTTTTACACAGTAATAAAAACGTTTTTGAAGATTTTAACTATTCTTAAATTTTTGACGCAAAATTCAAACTGACATTAAACGTTGTACATTGTATTCACGTTCTTCTAATTCGTTTATTTTTATCACTTGTAATATATTTTAATGTTTCTTTACTGCATTTATAACGCACAATTTTAATTGAACGTAAATGTATTTGTGAAAAAATCTGAATACGTAAGCAATTAATGACTAATTATATTAGAATTTATGGATTTAAAAATGTTTTAATTTTTTGGTTGATTCTCTTAAAGAATTCGGAAAATAATGAAAATTTAAAATCTGTCGTCACCCATATAAAATATAATGTTCATATGTGAATGATTTGCAAAGGTAGTAAAATATTAGATAATAAATATTAGATATTATGCTTAGAAGAATGCTTATGTTAGCTTTCAATGCTTCAGACATACACAGTCCAGTCACATTAATATGACCACCACGTACTTTCCATGTCAGAGTTAAATAACCAATCACAGAAGGCAGGTGGCAGCACAGTGCAGTTGAGCGTATATAAAGGGTGTGTGAGGGCTTCGGAAAACATTTCAATCGTTGGCGTAATGCAGAAACGAAGCGATTTATCCGACTTCCAAAAGGGCATGATCATTGGCTTTCGGGCCAAGGGTTTTGTGATATTTAAAATTTATAGTTTACAAACGTTTGACGTAATGTCAGTTTCTTTCCTATGTTCCTGCTTCCATCACAATACTGCTGAAATCAAAGATTTATCTAAATTTCTCAGCATATACTCTGTTACAGAGAGAGAACATAACAAATGGAAAACAGTCATGGATAAACTACGGGTAACTATTACAATAGTATTACCTAATAAAAACCTGCATCCGAATAAGAATACTTATATAACAGTTATAATAATATAACAGTTATAATTTCGAAAAAGATATCTTCCTTTATACTTCCCTATAATTGAATCTTGCCCGTTTTTATTGTCGGCTTTGCTACTTCTCAGGCCTCAAATCATCCCTAAATAACTAGAGAAGAAGAATGTGCAGCTCACTTCGCAAAATCATATCCTGGATATCAGTTCGTCTTTGTTTCATTGGGTCGGTTCTTGTATTAGGTTGGTATAAAATTTATAAAGTATTTCTTTCACCTTCTTCGCATGCCTTCGTGATGTAGTGGTCAGCACGCTGGGCGCGTATTCCAGACGTCCTTGGTTCGAGTCCCAGCGAAGGCGTTGCTAATTTTTCATGTATGCTGCTTCGAAATAACCTAATGACTCTTCAAGTTCAACAACTAGAAGCGGAAGGTTAGATGTGACTTTCTCAGGCAGTTTGGCAGGATTTATCTTTGTTACTTAGACGAAAACAATCATTACTTGGGCGTATTCATCTTAAAATTGAATAAAGCTCATTGTCTAAACATATTAAGGAAGGAGAAAATTTTGTGAATATTTTTTTTTTAAATTACAAAGCCTGCCGCTAAAAAACTAAGGGAAAACGTAAGCAGCAATTTGTTTTTATTTTGAGTTTTATTGCACCACAAGTCTTGAACAATAACTTTTATGCTAGATTTTAAATTTACTCATTCTTGTATGCTCGTAGTTAAGAGGAGTCAGTTGATAACTTACACATTTCATTACATAGCTTTCAGTTTCAGCTATCAGATGTGTATGCAAGATATTCCAAGCAATTTATACCATAGAAATTCCGTTACATGATACGAGAATTTAAACTTCCGGAAAAATTAAATAACACTGCATCTCCCTTCTAGTTAAATACCTTTAACATATTTTACGTTTAAGAATGTGGAAAGTTTATGAATAAATTCTATAAAATTTAAAATATGCTTACGTTGCATAGAATGACATCAAAGTAATTTTTCTGTATAATCATTTCATGCTGTACAGAATGAAATGACTATACAGATCAAGGTATATATTGGCATCAAGATGTATGAATATTCCATCGTGAGTGTGAAATTTCAGGTCACTAATCCTCATCGCTTTCTTATGTTCAGTAAACTTTCCTTAAGAGATCGAATTATATAATTGTTTAAGACGATATCTTTATGTTACTCATCGCCACCAAAAGCGTTTACCTGAACTATCTTCATGCAATTATTTTACCAGACAATAGGACTTTTTATGTTTGCCTAATCCTTCCTACTCAAAGGTATAAATTAGTATATTATCTATACAAAGAATAAAAATACGCTTATGGTTCTCTAAAAGGAGCTACCCAGTTATTATAGAATTCAGAAGCAGATTCATTGATGTTGGATTTTCATATTTGTTACTGATTGCAGAAATTAGAGCTGTATCTCTCCATTTCGTAGATAAAATACCTCTAATTCCTGTGGTGCATTCAATGATGAATTGTTGAAATGATCGATAGGTTAAACTACGTTCCAGCAAATGCCTAGAGATAAAGTGTTAGTTTCCAAAAGAGCTAAAAGCAATCAGCTTCCTGAAATTATGACTATAGTGCAAAATGAAGCAAAATTAAAGTATTCCTAATGAAAAAAGCAATTGCAAATGTAATATATTACAAACAATAACTAAATATGAAGTACATAGCTATAATTAACAATAAGAATTGTTTAGTTTAACGTAAACTCTAAAAAGTAAAAATTGCATTTTATTACGAAGTTGGTCACATGGATGACACCTTTCGTTTACCTAAAATGCAATTTTTTTAAAATTTATGTAATTCTAAGTAGAGAATAGCTGCAAATGATGACAAATGCACGTTCTAAGGGAAAAGTACTTCGATGAGGACTCAGGTTCCAATCAAAGCCTGTAAAAAATAAAGTGTGATGTTATGTGTCCTAAGCTATGAACTTTGGATTAAATACATTTGAAACAAATTCTGTTTCCAGCTAATCAGTGTTTGTGGCAAACTACTGCTATCCTACAAAAATTGTACAACTAATAATTGTAATATGTAGTAAACTGGCATATGTTGTGTAAATAACTAAAGTTTGTAACGAGCTTCCTGAGAAACTTAAATCTTACTGAATTTCAGAGTTGTCATTAGTTAATCACTGTAAGGTGTCCTAGTAAAGAGTGTAGCTTGCTGCTTTTAGCACTTGCACATCTATCAAATTCGAAACCGAGACGGGAAAATGCGACATCACATAGATAGCACAGAATGAAACTGCGTTCAGCTAAAGAGCAGTTCGATTATCCTTTAGGCGTACCGTAGCTCATAGGTGCTATCAAACACCGTTTGCAAAATAATAACAATTATGAATGCAGCAATGATTACAAAAAAATTTACAACAAGAAGAGAATACCAAAACCTGCAATACACAGCCGTATAAAAATATGCAGCACTCAGTCAAGTAGCACACGTGTATGCTTTGGTGATTTTCGGAGATGTGACTCTGGAGGTTATACACAGTCCAGTCACATTAATGTGACCACCACGTACTTTCCATGTCAGAGTTAAATAACCAATCACAGAAGGCAGGTGGCAGCACAGTGCAGTTGAGCGTATATAAAGGGTGTGTGAGGGCTTCGGAAAACATTTCAATCGTTGGCGTAATGCAGAAACGAAGCGATTTATCCGACTTCCAAAAGGGCATGATCATTGGCTTTCGGGCCAAGGGTGGAAGCATTTCCGAAACGGCTGAGTTTGTGAACTGTTCGCGTGCCGCCGTGGTAAAAGTGTACCGTGCATGGCAAAATGGGACTGTCCAAAATCAGCGACGTGGCAAATGTGGTGCACCACGGGCCATAGATGACAGAGGCGAACGACGGTTGCGGAGATGCGTTCGGGCAGATAGACGGGCTACCGTTGAGCAACTGACCACCAAAATGAACCAAGGGGCTACCAAAAGTGTCTCCCAAAGTACTATTCAGCGAACATTGCTGCGTCTGGGCCTCCGAAGCAGACGCCTGGTTCGTGCACCTATGCTGACTGCTGTTCATCGACGGCGAAGGCTAGAATTTGCACGCCAGTACAGCAGCTGGACGTCCACTGAGTGGCGACAGGTTGCGTTTTCGGATGAATCGCGTTTTATGCTCCATCGGACAGATGGACGTTGGCGTATAAGGCGTGAAACCTCTGAAAGGAACCACCCTGCAACCATTGCCGGAACGGTCCAAGCTGGAGGCGGGAGCATTATGGTCTGGGGAATGTTTTCCTGGCATTCTCTAGGTTCACTGATCATTGTGGAAGGCACAATGGATCAATACAAGTACGCATCTGTCCTTGCGGACCATGTTCACCCCTACATGCGCATTGTTTTTCCTCAGGATGATGGCATCTTCCAGCAGGACAATGCGAGGTGCCATACAGCTGCCAGTGTACGTGCGTGGTTCGAAGAGCACCAGGATGAGTTTACCGTCCTCCCCTGGCCAGCAAACTCACCTGACTTAAACCCAATCGAGCATCTGTGGGACCATCTCGATCGAGTTGTTCGCGCCATGGATCCTCAACCGCGTAATCTAGCGCAGCTGGCCACGGCATTAGAGTCGGCATGGCTCAACATCCCAGAGAACACCTTCAGGGACCTATGTGACTCTCTTCCTGCACGTCTCGCAGCAGTCCGCTCTGCGAAAGGTGGTTATTCTGGCTTTTGACAGATGGTCACATTAATGTGACTGGACTGTGTAATTGAGCCACTTAATAAAAATGTTTTCTCAATAACAAATTTTGTCCTACTTGGAACAAAGCAGTTTTACATCAAAGTTTTGATAGTAAAGAAAATGCTCATTTACCAAAAAAAATTATTAAAAGTTAATTATGAAAAAGGGAATCAGATGAAAGAAAGTGGGAAGGTTTGGCACAAAATGATAATTGTCTTAAATACCTCTGTGAAAAGGGTACATTTTCCGAAATTAAAATGAGGATGGAACTTCCTGAAATGAGACACACAATTAGCAAAATTAAATGAAGTCCAAACAATTCTTTTCAGTGGTACACTGTGAAAAGAAAAGGACCGTTTTGTATATCTCCCGTGAGTGACGAAATTCAACTTGCGCTGTCTCGAAAGCGCGGCTTAGGGTATGGATTAGATTTATACATAGCATTGTTCTAATATAGGTATTTTGACATTTTCATAAACTAATATGCAGCAGTGGTGACAATGTAATTTCCAAACTTTGGGTTAAATAAGAAGATTTTTAATTTTACATGGTCATATCTTACGATAAACTTCAAACCAGACCTCTTTAAGTTTTTCAATCACTTTACTTCTTATATTCACACTTCGACATTTTTTCAAAAGCCCTTGATGTAGCACTTGAAGAGAAAAGCGAGCAAGACGAGACACTGAAGGAAAGAAAAAAGAAAAGAGGAAATTTGAAAAGAGGACTTGGAATGTTAATAGAACTGCATTGAGAAAATCAAGAGGAAAGCGAAAAGAAGTTGTGGAAAAGTAAAAAAAAACAACAATAAATCTAAGGACTAAATTCCAAACATTTTCCTCCTGAAAGCAGTTTATTTTCAAATTCTTCTGCTAGTATATATAGTACTTTTTACTTTTATAAGATGTTTCTATTACAGTAACATGCATGTGCTTTCTAATAGTAGCGTTTATTTCATTTGATCTTTTTTCGGGAAAACAAATACATATTGTTGCGTGCGTATTATTTATTCTTTTCACAAGAAATAAAACAAAATACTGAAATATTTCCTCAGAGATATTCGTACAATATTACAAAATCCCAAACGTTAAACAGAACTCAATTCAAAAGAGGGAAAGTTAATCTAATCTCACAGCGAATTCGCTGCAATCAATAACAGCGCTAAGTAAACATACATTTCGCTTAAAACTGCAGCAACTGAGGTGAGGTGTTTTAATTCGGCTTTTATAAGCTTTTTAATTATTCACAAGAACATTCTTGTAAAATCTATTTTCTCGATTTTTCTGAATGGCAACAGCAATTACGAGATATTTACTTATTAAATATTAAATGGACGCGCTCTTGTATTTTTACTTTTCCGATGTAGCTTTCTCTTCAAATTCGTCTGTGTTGCAAGAGAAAATAAAACAATTTTAATTACAATTCGAAATAAATAGCTAAATAAAAACACAATCCGTAACAATATTAACCGGATTTGGTTCCTTGAGAGCCCTTTAGGCGACACATCGCCCCGCCTTAGGCAAACGGTTCTGTCACAAAAGAAAGTTTAACCAAAACCTTTCAACTTAGTAAATGCACAGCTCTTGCTTATAAAGACATTATCCGCCGCTGTTAGCACAAAAGCAAGATTTACAAGAAATTCACAAAGAACATTCCTGTTAACGTTATTAGTCATTCATTTTACAATTACTATTATTTAACAAAATAATACATTTACTTTTATTTAGCAAGATGTTACATACACATTGTGTATTACAATACATTTAGTACATGCACATTATATTATATTTACTACATACACATTTCATTATAATACGTTTACTATTATTTAGTATTACTATTATTTACATATACACATATTACGTTATAATACATTATTTAGCAAAATAATATTATTACTCATTATTATACATTATTTAGCAAAATATTATTAAATATTACATTATTTAGCAAAATAATATTGTTATTATTATTTAGAAAAATCGCTATTGTTTAGAAAAATTACTATTATTTAGCCAACATTACATTAAATACATTACTAACGTTTAGTACATTTACTATTATGCACATGCGCAAAAAAAAATGGGACAGTTTTCTATCTCCGGTTCTACTGAGCCTTTGGACGAAATTCAACTTGAATTTTTCATGTCTCGAAAGCGCGACTTAGGATATGTATTACATTTATATACAACGCTGTTCCAATATAGGAATTTTGACATAAAAAGCATACTTTTTCTGAAATGACAAATATATATGTTTTTTTCATTCAATTCTACGACTCAGATTATGCCAAACTGCCAAGTTTTGTAATAATCGTCCAGAATTCGATGTATAATCTTAATCAAAATATAGTTAGCAAACGTTTTATGTTTTATTTTTAAAATTGGTATTGATAAATATATTTTATGTATTTTTCGAAAGAATTTTTGTACTATAATCTGTACAATTTTTAACATCATCTTAAAGTAGATGTATTTCTAGGAACACCGGAAAAAATAGATTTTTTAATTCAAAATTTCCTAAGATATACGTGAATTTACATACTGGCACGATTTGAAATTTATTGTATTCGTTACAAGCAATCATAACTCCAAATGTGGTTTACGCACTTTGTTAAAATTATTTGAAAGTAATGAACATGAACTTTGCTTTCCGCTCTTGTACAAGGAAAAAAATGAAAGGGAAATAGGTTACTATAAATTAAGAAGTTCGCCAAGTGAATTATTCTTGGCGCAAACTGAAAAAAATACTCCAAGATAAGTTTTAAAATATTTCGCACCAGATTTTACAGTATTTAATATTTAGGCATAATTTGAGTCGGAGAACTGAAATATGGAAAAACAATTGGTATGTCACTTCAGAAAATGTCCAATTTTGTGTCAAAATACCTCTATTAGAACAACGCTATATATAAATCTAATATATAGCCTAAGTCGCACTTTCGCTATGAAAAACGTAGTTTGAATTTTGTCAATCAGCTCAGTAGAATGGGAGACATAGAACTGTCCTATTTTTTTGGCAGTGTAAATATATACACATAATAATATATTTACTATTATTTGGCAAACATTTAATTGCATTTACTATCATTTAGCAAAATTTACAAGGAAAATTCCCATTAAGCTTTAGCCTAGACTTTCTAAACGCTTAAGTAACAAAGCTAACAAAAAGGCTAAAGACGAAATAAATAATTTTGAAAGCTAGGCGAAATAATATGACAGAGAGCTGGCTGGGCGGACAGTGTTCTCTTTACCTTTGAAGATCATACATGTTAACTAATACGCATCCTGGTGGAAATCAAGTAGAACACATAAAAGAATAAGGCAATGGGTTAATTAATATAAAAACTTACAATTCAGTTTCGAAAGCTCTGTGAATATCTAAGTAATATTTAGATTTCCTAAAACTAACGTAAGCTTTGATCATAAAACTAATTCTTTTCCTAGATCCTAAACATTATAAATTCAGTGGGCGTAATAAAAATACTATCAGAAACAAAATTACGTGTGATCAACATACAACGTATTTCTCCCGCCTTCTTAGCATGCCTCCGTGGTGTAATGGTGAGCACACTCGCCGCGTATTCGAGAGGTCCGATGTTCGAGTCCCGGAGAGGGCAATGCTCATTTCTTCGATTTCCTTGCTTAAAAAATTACTAATGACTCTACAGAGGCCCCCGAACTAAAAGTTGGCGAATGATGATTCTTCACCACCAGGATTTGGGTGGATTAGTTTCCCTAAATACCAGTGGCCTTTTAAAAGGTTGAATATATAAGGTATTTTTCCCGTCTTTTTAGCATGCTTTCGAGGTGTAATGGCCAGCACACTCAGCACGTATTCGAAAGGTACGAGGGTCATAAAAATCCTAATGATCTTAAAAACTTGTTAACCTTTACACTGCCTCTTAGACGCTCGTTTTCGGAACCACTTACGTTAGTAATTCATATAAAAGGGGATCATTATCTACCATATTTCAGATTATGAACTATTAAAATGATAAATAGGTCCTTCATGAACTGCATTACTTTCTAATGGAGCATGTTGAATATACTTCTGCCACAGCTAATTCATTTAAATAAAAATTATTTAATTATTAGTCCAAAGGGGCTTTGTCCCTGAAGGATTACTGCTTTCGTTTTGCGATTTTGCGTCGGAAACATTAAAAGTTTGTATCACTTTTCAAACTGTTGCCACAAAATATTCCAGCCCTGTATTATATTTAAAGAAATTAAATAATAAGGAATGTGCATAAATGTATGTATGTTTCTCGCATTGTGATAAAACGACGGTACCTAAAGCCATCGAATTTTGAATGCCGTAATCCTGCTGCGAATATAGGCATCTGGAAGCCCACATTTGAAATTTGGAATTTGTTTTATTAACGATTTCCTATTTTGTAAAACTTTAACGAATTTTTGATGAACAAACTCAAGGATTTCAAAGCGGGCAAGGGCGACGTTGTACAGAAAAAAAAAACAGTTTTATCTGCAGCGCGTGAGACTGTGTGTAGGAAATTCTAAAGATATGCTCAGTTTATAATTATCTTGCGATATTGTTCTTTAACTGAATTGTATGGTTTAAATGCGAAGAACATGATATTCAATAAATAAAAGTAACATACAAAATGTTTAAAAAACTCCCCTTTGGACGTAATTTAAAATCTGAAACCTTTCAGATTTTAGTTAATTATTTTTTTAATTTCAATGCATTAAACGTTCAATCTCAGCCCCTTTTCTCCCAAACAGTCAGTGGTTGTTGGAAAATTAGTAATAAAGAAACGGTGAAAACACCAAGTAAGAAATACTATTACATATAATAACAGCGACTTCACAACCCAATGGTTTAGAAGCCTAAATAACTAAATAAAATGCGATTTACTTCAAACTGAACCATTAAACAATTCGCAGCTATTTTTTTTTATTTCTGCATCTAAATCGTTAGCTTCACTTATGAATTCTCTTCGCCATTCTCCAAGGTATATTTAGCAAACTCATTACCTTTTTACCACCATTCCGAATAGCTTCCAAGATAAAATATATGTAAGCAATAATAAAATAAAAAGATGCCAAAGAACGTGTTTACTCTTTTCTTTCCCTTCGGACTTCGCACATGCATCAAAAAAATGTGTAAAAAAAGAATCCAAAAACATCTGAAATCCGCGATAACACTTCCTCTTCTTCGTAAATTGCAGCATTTTTCTGCTCAGTCGGCTCACAACTCGTATTTCTATAACTCCTAAGCGATTTGAAAAGCATGAAAAAAATTTGCAGAGGGGTGCGAAAGCTTTAGGTGATAAAAATTGTGTCATTTCTTTCCGGTTCTTCAGAGCATAGTGATATTCCTTCTCAACCAATAACATTTTAGGGTTCTTCGAACATTATCGCGCGTGTTCTAGAACATGCAAAAGCGAGTGATGAATGTGATGCAATTTTTCTTTCGCGTTTAAATGCGTCACTTTCAAATCTAGTTCTGGAGATGCATACCGTCTTTTATATTTCGATGCGAAATCTCTGTCATTTAGAATAAATAACAAATTTTAAAATGTTTCAGAGCGATGTGATGTAATTTATGAGATATGTTTCTTGCAACGGATTCAAAAGTAAATATGTAGCGTTTCGTTAAACGTTGTGTTAACTTGCAATGGATATTATTAAGTACATTATCCTTAAGAATTTGTTCTTGACTCTTACAGAATGCTCAATCATTATTGCATATATGGTGCTTTTGTCAGTTTTAGGAACGTCAATCTAAAGCTGCTTAGCAAAATGCAAGGAAATTATGATACTCTTTGTTTCTTTCACCAATATCGCATATGAATTCATAAACATTTTCATTTGCCTCTAATTTTGGCAGTAACGGTATAAATTAAAAGTAAAATTTATTAATAAAATGATATTATTCATAACGTACTTAACATTTATAGAAAATTACCATTAACAAAGCTCACGAAAATGTTGTTCTGAAATTAATTTAGCACCGAAATCTCTGGTTATTAACTCCGTAAAGTTTTCAATAAATGTAGCTCAACCTGTGCTGCAAGCGAATTCATGAGTTAAATTTATACATGACCAGCAGACTGAAAAATTAACAGTTTAAACAACAACAATTATTACCATGTACAATGTTTTATCAACCGCGTGACATCTTGACTAAGGCCAATGCTGAAGATGCCTTGGTGCCTTCTACGCCTCTGACCTATACAAAGCTTTTACTTATAAATAAGTGCAAGAATAAAACCACTTGGCTTGTTCCGCTGGTGCCAGGCATCAGATTAATCGGCCAGGAGGCATTTTGGCACTTGATTGCAACAATCACGATTGAACCACCCTTATCCGCTTCCTCAGTGGGCCTCCTAGATCTCTGACAGTTTTCGAGGTTTCCAAGTGTTTTGAATTCTGCACCAGGTGTTCTGAGAAAGCTTCTCCTGATCATATTCGTGCTTGTCTATAGCTTTCTAGGCTGGAATTTACTGACAATCCATTACTGGTTCTGGATTTCTTTAGAGACCACAGTATCATGGACTTGATTTAGCCCTGCTAGTCTTTGGGGATGAGCAACAACAACATCAGCTGGGTTTTGCCTTTCAAAGAGTGAGAATGGAAAGAACTGTATGTGTGACCTTCTAAATGAAAACTTTGTATTGAAGAAACTATTCTTCAGAATTCAAGAAAGCACTGTTACGTAGAAAAAACAATATTTCTTTAAAATCTCAAATATAATGTTTTAACAAAACACATTGAACTAGTCTCATTATGAGCCATCGAAAAATTTGAAAATACTTGTGACTCTGAAGATTTATTAACCGACCTTGAGTTTTTAAATCGGCAGAATTTTCAACCGCCAACGTATTCTTGTATGCTAACGTGTTGCATACTGCTTATCGTTCAAATGGGTAATTTTTCAGTTTTGAGAGATTCGCAACGTCTTTTAAGGACATTCTAGATCGCAATTGATAATTTCCTGACATGTGGAGCATGGTACTGTAAGAGAACTTCAGTGGTACAAAAATTATAATTACCATTTGTTTGTATAAGTCTGCCATGGGAAGAAATTGAGTAAAACGTCGAAATTCGTCCAGAAACTGGCATGCTATTGTAATAGTTTTAGCAAACATCACTCAGAATATATCCCTGGAATTACTCATGGTAATTGGAAAATTAAGTACAGCTACACAGCCGTCCTAATAACGAAAATTGAGGTCGATAGGTGATGAACGGCAAGTTATATAATTTCAGTAGACGAGTTCGTCAGTTAAATATATACTATGTCACCATCTATTTACGGGAAAGCGAACAGATGTGGTACTGTACTTTTGAAATGAGGACTTACCAGGAATTAAGTGCTTTACGTAATCTTTCATATCCAGTTTAGCTTTCATATATGATGTATATTAGTCTAGACGAGGAATGAAATAGGTTGCTCAACAAATGTCACTTTTAAAGCAGAATACGTTCTTTTCCCTTGACTGCTCTTTACATGTACAAATAAATGTATTCTAAAAATCACGAAAATGCCATCACTATTTTACATTTAATGTATTTAATGATATCAGTATTTCAAAATTCATTCCATTAATCATGAAAATTTTAGACGTCGAAATTTAGAGTAGTTTGACGTGCAATGTTTTGACATCAGAATCAAAATGCGTTTGTTATTATTACAATTTGAGTATTTTCATGGTGATGTTGCTTGAGTGAATTCAAACTCCATTTCGCAATACTATCTGAAATTTCTCAAGGAAATGTAAACTTTATTCAAACATTTTTTTTAACGAAAATCTTCTCTTATAAGCTGTATGAGAAAAAAAAATCTTATGTAAAATTAATTTATTGAAGAACAGAAGTAAAAATAGTACAGTAAAGTTCAGAAATTTGCAAAGTTTATAAAAGTAGTCAAGGATATGAGGTAAATACACTAACAGTGTTCTTCTTAAATATACTTTCTGATGAAAGCCAGTAAAAGAAAGTAGAGAAACAGAAAATAAATAGAATTAAAGTTCATTATATAAAGAAAAATTCAATATAACTGTGATTTTTAGATTTTAACAAGATACACTATCAAAAACATCTAAGTAATTTGAGCATTACCGCCATAAAATGAGCTATGTGGGCAATAACAATAAGCACATAATAGATGTGTCAGGATTGAGTGTTCTGTGCATACTTTTGGCGAACATATTTGTAACTTTATCAAAGTCCTGATCTCGAACAGGGAGCTGAATGCAGCTATGTTTTGTGGTAGAATAACTGCATTCAAGGAGGGTTTTAAAATGACCCTAATATTAAACGACTTTTACAGCCACTTCCCAGCTCGGAAGGGATAACAGAAAATAATGAGCGCACTTGGGTCTAAACTGAACAATCAAATCATTTAAAATAAAGTGAGTAGAAATTAAGTAGTCGTTTCTCACAGAGCTATAAATGCGAGGTTGGCCTCTATGCTAAACTATTAATGGTGCGTAGCAAGATTTAGCTAATACTAACGCACTTAGATTACTTCAATAAGTAATAGCGTAACAGCGCTAAGGCTTAGAACTTAAATACTAGCTAGTCAGGCGAACGTCGAACAGAGCAGCAGTGATCTGAGACTAAAAGCTCTCTCACACTGAGAAGTTCCTTAAATACAACACTTGGCTCTACTTCAAATTACCATAAAGCTGAAACGCGCGCTCATTCTAACGGGAAGTTGAAATAAGAACTTACAGGAAAGAGAAAATTAACATAAAACTTTGTTAGTTTAAACTAAAACCTTACAGATGCCTAGGCATCACTTTGAGTGCACTGTTAATGTAGATTAAAATGAAACTCAGTATAAAAATGACACAGATTATACGTTTACATGTTAAATAAATATGTATATATGCAAAATTTTACAACTGTGAATAGATTTATTATTAATACAAATATAGTAACAAACTATCAAAATAAGAACTTTATTTATTTGTACGAAATCTTCAAAAGTTATTAAGTACAACTGCAATGTCTTACTAAATGCCCTCCCTTCGAATGTTCTAAAAGGTGATAGAAAATGTGTTGATTTTCATAAAAATGGATTATAAACTCTTTAAAAGGAAATAACTAATGAGTATTAAAAGATAGAGAATACTAAACAAAAATATGAGAGTAAATTTTAAGCTGCACATTTGAATGCAAGATTTCTCCTTATCTATCTTCGAAATTGAAATTTAATATTTTCTTCTCATTTTAAGTGTAAATTTATAAAATGTTGGATGATCACAAATGCAAATTTACGTTTACAACACGAAAAGAAAAATATATAACAGTGGATATATTATTAAAATTAGTGAAATATCTGATGTAAACTCCACATGACTTCCTTGTAAGGCCTAACAAAATTGTAAACATCTTACGCTGCTCTTCATTTAAACTTATTTCCTCTAATTTCCTTAGAAATATATTTCTAATTCAATCAATTCAGTACTAATTTCGCGGCAAGGCAAAAATACATAAAAACTCAAAATATAAAAAAATCTAAAACATGAAATGCAGCTAAAAAGATTTTTGCAATTAGAGTTTCTAAGCAAAAACAAGCAACTGGGTCAACGGGCAGAAAAACTAAATTCTCGGTGCACAGAAATTTAATGTTACGTTTAACATTGCATTAACTGACTTAATTCACTACACTACTAAGAGTTCCAAATGTAAACAATTAGTCGCCACATTAGGCCTAGCGAAACTTACTTTTAAATTATTGATATTTCCATAACTATTGTATGCAGATTAACTAAAGGCATGAAAACTTTAATTGGGATATAAGAACAATATAATTCAATCACTTTTAAGCAAAAATGCACAATTTACCAACACACAATAATAAAAAACAAAGTTCACCAAGCCGGTTAAGAAGGTGTGTATGTATATATGCGTTGAGATCGATTGCAATAAAAAACGGAGGTGTACAACTAGATGTCATAGTAGTTCCATATACAATAGTTTAATGTACTACGGTTAGTCATTAGTGAGATACATACGTACTTAAGTACAGACGTCACGAGTACTTCCCTTCTGAATCCATTTTAAAATCATTATGCAATCCGTTTTGGAAAAAACAGTCCTTTATTCTGTCCATCCGTGCAGATGTTACGCAAAAAAATCATTCAAGTGGAAAAATTATTGCAGAATATTCCTCTTATTAGAAGTGGATTCTAGAATATTTCTCATCCTACATCCAGTTATCAAACCTGTAACACATCTTTCGAGTTTATAACAAATAGTTACAAATATTTAGTTCAATACCTCAAGAAGAAATTGTACAAAATTATTTGTTCATCAGTAAATGCTACTCAATAGAAGCTTACATGGTTTATTTGCCTTGTTATTAGAATATTAGTCCAAGCTTTCTACATTTTTTGCAAAACTCATTATCCTATTTTAACAACTGTGCCTTTTAGTGTTAATTGTATTTATGTAGCTAAGCATATCTGCGGTTAACTGGTCTTTGTAAATTTGTAACTTAACTACTGTTGTAAATCTTTGAGATTCGAAGCTTACTTCGTTGATATATGTTAATTCAATTTAATTACCGTATTTTCCGGCGTAGAACGTGTACCGATGTATAACGCGCACCTGTTTTTTTCCCTCAAATTACGTTTTTTACCCTTAAATTACGTTTTTTAACCTTAAAGTATATTCCCCGCAAAACGCCGACCCGTTTCTTTACAAAAGAACCTGAAATGTATATGTCCGAGGCTTTTGACCAATGGTACACTGAATTGACAAGCAGTAAGAAAAACAAGTTGTGTTCAGGGAAAATACTTGAGGAAGTAAATAATTTTGTGAAAAGGATGCGTTGCTTTCAACACAGGTGTGCACAAGTATGTTATTCTAAGATTTCGAGAAAAAGGGTTCGAGAAATTATTTCGGATATCAATGTACTTCCAACCCGAATGAAATTTTGGAATTAAGAGTCAGATGTTGTCTACTTCTGTAGTCATTTGAAATCATGATTTTGAAGTGAACATCGAAGGCTTTTGAACATCACATTTACTTTAGCTTAAATACAGTCGATCTAGTGTACATGTTAGTAGTAAATATGTCTCCTGCCAATAGAAACAAACATAAAGTAGGTTTCAAATTTAAAATCATTCAGTTTATAAGGTATTTCTCCCGTCTTCTTCACATGGCTTCGTGATGTAGTGGTCAGCACACTGGGCGCGTATTCCAGAGGTCCGTGGTTCGAGTCCCGGTTTAAGACGTTGCTCATTTTTCAATACTCCTGCTTTAAAAGTGCCTAATGTCTCTACAAGTGGCGCCCGAACTAAAAAAAAGGTGGTGGATGATTCTCCACCACAGGATTTGGCTCCTAATCCCCAGTCGCCCTTTAAAAGGGGGAGTATATAAGCTGTTTCTTCCCCTTTCTTCGCATGCCTTCGCGGTGTAATAGTCAGCATGATCCGCGCGTATTTAAGTGGTCCCGGCGAGAGCATTGCTCAATTTTCATGTCTTCCAAAAATACGTAATGTTTCTAGAAGTTTATGAAAGGAAATGGAAATCATGCTGCAGCAGTGATGTTTGGTATTGGTGAAAGCTCCATACGTGAGTAGAATAAAAATGTTATAACAATAATTAATGTTTCAAAGAATGAATGTACTTTGAGGAAAGAAGTGACGAAATAGCCTATTCTAGAAGAAAGTGACGCGAACTGGATCTCAGAAAATCAGAATCGCCATTAACAGCATTTATGTACGTGTAGAAAACAGTTTTGCATGCTCATCTTTTTCTTATTTTTAAATCTATCGTTTTTATACCTAGCATATAATGTGCACCCGTAAATTTCCGTCTTATCTTTTGTAATAAAAGGGCCCATCATACGCCGGAATATACGGTAAGTTCTGCTCATTATTCCATAAATCTTAATCTGTTTGTTAATATTACTCTTTCGCATCGTTAGTTACATTTAAAGACGTGGTGATTTATGTGAATTTTTCCGAATTTTACAAGCTTACAATAATTTTTACTTCCATTAAAATGATGTGTGAATCATTTAATTATTTATCTGGATAAAATTTGCTAAAGCCAATACTGCCAGAATGAACAGTTAAAATGAAAGTTTTAGTAGATCAGATGTTCTAGCAGTTTCTAATACAAGTAAAATTTGTAATATGATCTGTGCTTAAAGTACTCATCTCCCCATACAACGACAGCGAAGGATAAGATTTAAATCCCTCCATTCATTTTCTTCTGCGCCCATTAACTATGGCATACTTCTGATATTCATCTAAATTCATCTTCTTCCTATGCCTTATTCACCATCTGATCAGGAATCAAAACTTGTACTCTTTTCGTTTCAGCTAGATGTAGAGGCGAACGAGCTGTGCCCTGAAAAAAACCCGAGAGATTCCTGGGTAGTTAAAAAAAAGAAAAAGAAAGAAAGAAAAAAAGAAAAAAAATCTCAGCATTCACCCTTTCCATGTTCCATTAAGATGAGGAGCAGATAAATTTTCGGCCAGGCAATGGAGTGTAAAACTCTGGAAAAGGGTAAAAACTAAAAACCGGAAACTTTATCTGAGATACCAACTTCCTTTTTCCAAACCCCTTCTCTATCTTCACTATTTCTTGCGTCCTTTGATTTCCCTACGGAAACACTCAGAGATCCAGAAACGGAGTATTTTAGGGAAAATCTTGCCGTTTAGAGAATGTGCAGTGTTGGTACCGGTAATGGCTATGTCAACGACAATTGTTTTTGTTCCTTCTTCGCAGACCTCCCTCCCGTCTCTGTCCTTCCGGTTTCAACCCCAGGGGCAGGATTCGCAATGTCCGTATAATTTGTACTCGGCTAACTAAGCTAGACGAATGGTTTTCCTGAACTAACTTCTATTACTGCAGGTATCCTTCGGGTGAAATGATTTGGCTATATCTGTTATTAAATAAGTTGTTTACAAAGTCAGCTTTAATAGGAATATGTTTTGAAAGACCATAAAAGAATTTCTCTTAGAAGCGTTAATTCACTATAGTTATCTATAAATACTGTGAGCAATACTAGCTAAGATCAATAGTTAATTTGATACAGTCACTTTTTGTAAACCACTTCTCACCTTTAAATGTGCCGTTTAGTGAATTCTTTCAGTGAATATATGTCAGTAATCCTCAAGGACTGTTTGCAAAACAGCCTAGGATTCAATAAATATGTAGGCTCGCTATTGTAACTGAAACTATAGTTTAAGACTCCCAATCGCTACTGGACAATAGCAAGTTATCACTACGTTTTATAAACTCACTAAGTACTGCAGAAGTTTAAAATAATCTTCTTTATTTTATTTTAGTAATAAACTGAAGATAAAGGTACAACATGCGCTTACGAAACAAAACCGTCACATATGATTATTTAACATAACAAAATCATGCAACAAGGGTTGATAACGTAATCTAAGATTACACATTCAGTAGAATCAGCTGGCTCAAGACGTATGTCTTCGGAGCACAATTTAATTCATGGGTTAGAAAGAATGCTAAAAGTGCAATATCACTTAATAATCAGAGTTGGTGTGGAATACTAACAATGACACATGATTACTAAAAAGCTCTCTGAAATAAAGAATCAGTACCCTCGGCTTAAATACCCACAAAAACAGTGTGTGCATTCCTGTAAGCAGTACAGAAAAAACAAGTAATAGTAAAGACAAAAAATAATTGGTTTATTAACATAGAATACTCTAAAAATATGATACAAAGTTTTTTTTTTTGAAACTACGTATCAGCTTTAATTGTGTCCTTTACTGAATGCTAGTAGTCCTTAAATACTGTAATCGAAACTGGCTAGGATTAATTAAATGAGGTAAAACAGACACATTTTGTAAACTATTTGTCATCTTTAAATGTGTCCTTTAGTGAAACGGTTGAGTGAAAATATGTCTCAAATGAGATTAAACTAAAACACGCTTGAAACATATATATATTAGTGTAAATAATATCATAGCATGCATTAACTTTAAATCATTAAATAAATTGCTCTATTGCATTCTCTGAATCAATTTAAAAAAAAAGTTATTTCAATTCATTTACAAGAATACACGTGAACCACATCTAAATATAAGTGTATGTCTTGTTCAAGTACGTACTGTTGAGTGAGGGTAGTCTGTGGGTTCTATACAGACAGCGATTTATTTCCGTAATCGATTTAATGTCGCATCTATTAACTCAGTTTTCTACTTAGCATGGATTTATCGTAACATAGCGAGAGCGAATAACAAATATCCTAACTTTGATACCACGTTTACAAGGAAATAAGAGCTTAAACAGTTAAAAGGTCAGATTAACGCAAGGTTTCTCGAATTCCTAACTCTTGGTGCAAAGTTTCTGTTTCTCCAATGGCGGACCCTCGCCGACTTCGGCTTCGACTTCTGCTCAAAATCCAGAGCAGAAGTGGTTGTTACTTTATTATGGAGGCACCTAATAGTGGGTCAAATTTGCCTCCTATGAAAGGAAGGACAGTTACAACCATGCCTTAACTGGGACTCGAACACGGGACCTTTGGTATTGCTCCCCTAACCACCTCCCCTAACCACTATGCTGTCAAGGCGATTTGGTGCAAAGTAACACATGAGGTATTAAAGAAAATTTCTCTTCCGACGACACTAAATTTAAAAATAGGCCCATTGTCTCTTTATATCCATAAAATCGATGTCCGGCCAACATTTGAAAATACGAGACCTTAATTTACTATTTTAACGAAATCTCAAATATTCTGGAAAGAAAACCTCTCTCTGACAACCTTACTTCGTCAAATGAGGTTGTTGGCCATAAACAGCAGAGGCTTTCCAATTTTCCAGTAACAAGAATAAAAGTTAGTTATATGCTTTATTTAACTTGTTTGCGTATAACTTAATTTCGCATAACCTTGCGATATGAAAGAATATTTTTAATGAAATCAAGATAATATAGGATAGTATGAGCTTCAAGCTTAACTCTTAACAAAAGTAAAAACAACCGTCACAAAATATTAAAAAAACATAATCAAAATCCAGACTCCAAAGATAGAACTAGATAAAAATAATTATGATAATTGATGTTTCTGCTCTTGCAATGAAAATTCTGTTATTGTATTTTATATCAAAACCTTTTCTTAGCTTATTACATGACAGCCATCGACAAAAATTTAGTTTTTCTTCCGTGGAAAACAATGAAAGCTTACATAAATTGGTACTAAAGTTCAGATCTTAAAAAATAGAATTCCATTATTGTCTATTAAATGTCAAGATCCTTCCTTGCTGTGCAAAGCTGGTTCTTTTCTTTTCACAAATAGTGAAAACCTCACTTCATTGAGGCGTTAGCATATCGGCAGAAAAACTCCACTGTGATAGCTGTCTATAACACGCATGCACATGTCTGCAACAGGGTGTTGGCCGAGTACAGATATACTCCAAATGTCAAAGAAATAAATGAATGACATATTACTAATGTTTAACGGCTTTGACATATTTCTAATGTTTAATAGTTGAGAAGGAATTACAAAATGAACTTTAAACCTTTGTAGAAGTATTTAGGATTAGGAAATAATTCCAAATTATTTGACTTTAAAAAGGAAACAAAAATAAAATCCTGCGATATATTTTCAGTGCGTGCAAATGCAGAAGGAAAAAAAATACTTACTTCATTATTTTACGGGAAAACTGTTTAGTTGCTCTAATGACTGTATATTTTGTTACAAAATTCTTAATTTAATTATAAATATAAAGCCTTTCGACATAAATTAAAGAATTTATTATAAGGATATTTTTTTAAATAAACTGTTAGCTTACCATACTGATACAAAATATGCTCAGAAAGACATTCGACGTAAGAATAACTTAAATAAATTTTTGTCGATTCAAGGAAAATAATTTTGATACATCTCCGAAAAAAAATCAATCTGAATTTTACAAATAGTTTTTTAAACCGTTACGAAATGGAGAAATATTCCTTAGTTTTTAATGAGAAAACTAAAACAAACAAAAACGAACAATAAAATTTTTCATATTCTTTCATATTCTAAGCCATAATTGCAACTTTTGCATTTTTATCTGAAAAAATAGTAAAAATTTACTTTTTGATTACAAAGTATTTCACTTAATAATAGTACAAAGTGACATTCAAACAGTGAAAATCAAAGAGGCAGAAACAACTGATTGTTATGTGAAGAATAGGGTTTTAATTGCTTTCTTTACTGTTGCGAAAGGTTTTTGCATTTTCAAGATGTTATTAACAGTGAGTGCTTTCAAGTGACAAAAACAATAATTTATTTTATTTATTTATTAATTTATTTTATTTTATTTATTTTATTTTATTTATTTATTAATTCTGCACAGAGTTTAAAAAAATTTAACGTTCTATTGAAGATATAAGTTAAAATATCTAGCTAAAATGATGCCAGTTCGGATGTAAAATTTCTACTGTCAAATTAAATGTTTGTCATTTCGGTTCTAAAAATGCTACTGTCATATTAAAAGTTTTCATTTACAAAATTTAAAACTTCGTTTCTATCGTTAGTTTGCTAAACATAACCATGATACTGAATATGTGTTCTATGTTCCGAAATATACTAAAATTATCAACACTCAAGGGTAGCTAGTAAAATATTTATAAACTTTATTAAAAAATGACATATGAAGCTTATATAGTTCAAATTCAATTCTAAAGAGCCCAGCGGCCGAATGTAAAGTCGCTAAACACTGGTAGTACGGTCCAAAGTTCGAATTCAGCTAATAAGCTGACAGAAAGGGCGCTTTTGTGGTTTTTCCCATGAGTAACATGTATTCGAGTCAGTTTCCCTTAGAATGTCTTCCACGACTGCACCCCTTCATTTAGGCAGATAGCCCTCGAGGCTTTGTTGAAATCACATAAATCAGTTTTGGAGAACTGTCGACGTGTGTCGAACCGTCGACATGATGGCCTGAAACAAGGCTAGTTTGTTAAATACGCATTACATGATATTTTAACTTCAATAGAAAGTTAAATTTTTTAAAATCGCTGTGCAGGACCTCACATCAAACTTTCAAGTGACTAAAATAAATTATTAAACTCTCTGTTAATAGCATCTTGAAAATGCAAACCTACAGTAAAGAAGGCAACTAAAGATCCATTCTTCACATAACAATCAATTGTTTCTGCCTCTTTGATTTTTACTGTTTATATGTCACTTTTTACTATCATTAAGTGAAATACTTTGTAATCATAAAGTAAATTTTTACTATTTTTGCTGATAAAGAAGCAAAAGTTGCAATTATAGCTTAGAATATGAAAATATTTTTTGTTTGTTTTTGAAATTAAACACATTCAGAACCAAGTAAGTTTCTAACGGTTTCAAACGGCCAAATTTCACTTATAATTTTGTCTAGTTAGATCATAAAAGTATCAAAATAAGTAATGAAGAAACTTATGCAGAAAATTTAAAGTCGTTTTTGAATTCCGAAATTAATATTTCTACAAAACCAAAATAAAACTTTAAAGAATTTTTTAAGCTGATAAAAACTGCTGAAACTTTCTTAATTTAAATTTCATACAGGCGAAACATTTGTCTTAAAGGCTTAAAACTTTCCAAGACATATTTTTTTTTACAAACAGAAATCTTGAAACACGTTTTACCACTCATAGTTAATGTTTTCATAAATAAAATACACGACCTATATGATTCTTAATATTTTTAATTAAATGCTAAGTAAATGTATGTAATATAGAGGCTGTTCGTGTATTTTTAGACGATTTTCATTGTATTTTCAGAAATATTTTACATTAAATGTTTGCGTTTTTAATGCTCCATTTGATAACCCTTATTCTTCAATATCTTTTCACATCGTAATTCTTAAGACAATAAAGACTGTATTTTATTCCATTCCTCTTGAACAGCTTTACAAAGTCCAAGAAGGGCTGTAAAGTCGATGTTTGGTCAATTTGCTTTTAACAGTCCAAATAAGCAAAAGTCCATGAATGATACATCAGAAGATTTAGTAGGGATATGAGTGAAGGGTATGGAAGTGAAGAACCTTAACACACGTTTCTTGTTCCATTTTTCCAGGAAATGATCAATGAATTTTAAGGAGCGGCTGCTTGCTTTGTCTTGATGAAGTTCTACTGATTGATGGCGCTGCGGATAAAGAAAAGCTATCTCATATTTCAAAATTGGGTGTAAAGTATGTTCCTGATAATATATGGAGTTGACCTTAAGAGTTTTCTGCACGTTCTTCAATTTTTGTTTGCCTTTATATCAAAAACCAACAACAATCATAATCCCTTCGAAAAGCTTACTTTAGATTTTTTTAACCATGTTCTAAGATTTTTTTTCTTTTCTTTGTTGACAATAAATGGATTTCTTTTTATTGCTGTCATTTAAATATATCCAAGATTAATCTATTGTGACAACATTTTTCCTTTTGTCCGAATAATCGTTTCTTATAGAGAAGTCTGCAGAGCTTTCGACTTTCAGCAATACATCGTGAAGAAAGACGATAAACATAACGTTTTTTCGCCTTTTTGAGATTCATATCAGCATAAATCACTTTGTTTACAGTTGGCACTGAACATGTTAATGTTAATGATTGCTCAACTGTCCTTTGACCTCGCAGATTTTCTTTTAACATTAAAGGTCTCACCTTTGTAACTTTCGAAACATTCCGCTTTTTCCTTGCATGTATTTTGAACAATTTTCTCTCTGAATACAAACTTTGATGTTTTCTTCCCTACTTATTAACAATAACATCATGGATTTCACAGCATTTTTAATACCTAAATGCGAATAATTTTTTTCGGAAATAGCGTAACACAGTCTTCCGTCCATTGCTTCTTTAAAAGTGCCATTTTGCATGCAAACAAAATACTCAAGTAGCAGACGATAATTTACACTTTGCAAAATATAGCTTCAGTTGAAACGCACTTTCGAAGCAGACGACTTTTTATTATAGCAAAGCAAAATCGTCTAAAAAATGCGCGAACAGTCTCTGTACTTTAATCCTACTTTTGTTTCATTTTTAAATAATATACTTTGTTTTTCAATTAAATTTAAAATTTTGTTCAGTATGTGAATCCCAAAATGACACTACACATTTATAATGTTACTACTAATGTACCAGATTGACAATATCATTTAAAATTCAATAAAGTTTTACTCCAGCTTTCACCACGATGTACGAAAACTGAGCATAGAGTGTAACATATAGCTATTTGAGACAGCATTTTCAATTACGCGAATACTTCATTTCGAATATAAATATTGCAGTCATTAAGCAAGAAATTTCAGATAATTAAGAGTTCATCCAGCGTCATACATTTTAAATTACTTTTATCTGTTTAGATGTTGAATTAATTATTGTAATAATCGATAGAAAGGAAGAACCATTTCATTTATCAAATGTGCTCCACAACTTTTTCTCTGTTGAGGGCAAACTAAGGAATTTGATGGATGTTCTTAATGTTCTAATATTTCTTGTTCAATCACACGCCTTATTTGTCATTTCTCTCATTGCTTGAACAATTTATCATGCATTTCATTGCTCTTTTTCAGTCTAAAACCCATAATACGTAATATTTTCTTTTTGTTTACAACCATACCAGATGGCTCGGCAAATCTCCGATACCAAAAAAATCGCAAGACAAAAGCAAAACTTGAATTGTTTTTCTTCCCTATCATTTAAATTCTGTCATTTTAATGGTTTTTGTGTTCTGCCATGCATTAAGGAATAGGAGAAACTTATTACAATTCATAAAATGGGCAATTCATATTACGTCCAGGATAATAATTCTTTTGCAATATGTTCTACCATGATATTGGTATTTTCGAAACATTTAAAACACCTGTTAACTATTAAAATAGCTCATATTAATGCCGTTTTGCAAAGAGTAATTTTAGCTACTGAACTCTTTATATCGCTAAAGGTTTTTTTCGAAATTTTAAGGCTTCAAAAAAAAAAAAAACCACAAGAAAGTTTTATTATATTGATTATGACTAACAAATACCTTGCTACTCTGTAATAAGTTTATCTGCCCTTCGATGTACTGCCTTTTGAGCCCTTTATGTTTTGAGCACATTTTAGAATGCAAGTATGTGAGCTTCCTTAGAGGTATAAATACAAATACTGATAAAGGTATATATGTAATGTTTCGATGCGGATATGACTTGGGGATTAACACATATCTGTTAACGAAGAGATATTATCAATAATTAATTGGAAAGGCTTTAATTCGTAGATTCACAGGAGGACAAAAAGGAGATAAACTTGACGAAAACATCACATTATTTTATTCGTGGATACTCCTGATAAGAATAAACAGATTCATACATCGTTTTTGATCCATATCGCGCTCTTTACACTTTTTTATAACGGATTACATTTTTAAAACAACTGACAAAGCAAGCGACGAGAACACACATTTTGTGAGCAGCAATCAAAAGAGAGAAAAAAGAGGCTGTACAATATTAGCACTTGTATTCATACTAAAAAGTTCCTTTAATCCGATTAGACAATATCGGTCTCACTGCAGCATGATTACGTAAACACGAAACAGACAAAATTTCAGATGACGAATTTTAGATTCCAGGAAACGGACGAGGCAAAATTAAAATAAAAAATTAAAAAAGTATAAATTAAAGTTAGTAATTTTGAGTTTCATATCTTTTTATCTTACAGATATACAGCTTGGCTGCTTAGGTCACTAAGCTGTAGAACACATACATTGATTTAAAAATACGTATCCAGAATATTTGACATGAACTTTTATTCTAAGTTACGAATATATATATTAAAATATGTGGTTCATAACATAAAATATGTATTTTATGATAGGCACGAACTATTTATTAACGATTTAATAAAATTTACAGATTTAAACAAAAAAGTATAAACACAATGGACAAATTACTTTATCCTCAATGGTGAGCTTTAGATGTTTACGGCGTTGAACACTACGTGAAATTCATAAATAACCTATAAGGACAAGCATAAGTAATACAGAAATGCGTTTATAAGTTATTTCTCCCGCCCTCATAGCATACCTTCGTAGTGTAGTGCTCAGCACACTCTGTGTGTATTCGAGAAGTCCGTGGTTCGAGTCCCAGCGAGGGCATTGCTCATTTTTCATCTCTCCTGTTTTCAGAAAATACCTAATGTCTCTACAGTGGCTCCCGAAATGAAAAGGTGGTGAACGATGATTCTCCGCCACCAGGATTTGGCGATTGGGTTCCCTAAATCCCAGTCACCCTTTAAAAGGGGGAGTATATAAGGTATTTCTCCCACCTTCTTAGCATGCCTTCGTGGTCAGCACACTCGGCGCGTATTGGAAAGGTCAGTGGTTCGAATTCCGGCGAGGGTATTGCTCGTTTTTCATCTCTCATGTTTTTAAAAAATACTAAATATTTCTACACGTTTTGAAGCTGAAAATCTCTGCACGTTGCGAAAATTACAGCACTCGAATCTTCATTCCATCAACCTTGTTTTCCGTGTCTAATTTATACTTTCCAGTAAATCCTTTTCAATTTATCAGATAAAATGTTCAGTCAATAAATGTATGTCTTTCGAAGAAACAGCAGAGCGTATTTTGGCAGAAAAATCTGCTTTCTCGACTTCATAACGAAGAGAAAACCGACCCAATGCAACTGGGTTAACTAATGAGTGTTAAGCCTGTCTTCAGTCATAGAGTCTCATAATCTTTTACTAGAAATAATTTCCTAAGAGGCTTTGGAATCTGACAAGATGACGGCTTTTGTGAAACAGTTTTCACAGATAGTTAATTAGCTTTTGCAGTGATTTCGCTGTTATTTAAATTTAAAATGGTTACTAAAGAGTAAAACTACTAAATCTTGCAAATCATGTTTCGAAAATTTTGCGCATTCATTTGGCTGTTCTACTTCAACGATGTTTTTCATTCACTTGCGTATTAAACTTTATTACAAGCATATGTAAAAATTTAAATATTAACATTTTAGAGTATACGCGAATTCAGAATAGGCCAACAAGTGTATATACAGCGTGTTTGGCGGATTTGTAAAGTCTATTATTTTTATGTAGTGATTAATATCTGCCTGGTCCACCAAAGTCCTTATGCGGCGTTTATTTTTGCACCTACTGGTCACAGACATATATTTCCCATCCCAAAATGTTATTAAATAATACATAAATTCAACTTTCGCATCTTCTTAATTTAAAAATGGATGATGTAAAATCCATGAAATTTAAATTATTGTACTCCCTACGGTGTCTATTATACAGGGTGTTTATTAAGTCCCGGACCCATTTTGACGTTTAATAACTCATAAAATAATAAAGATATAAACAAACTTATGGCATTTATTGATGGAATAACTTACATATTTTCCTTTTCAGGTTTGAATATCTTTACTTTTGTAAATATTGTCTGCGCGTGTGGTTCAATTCAGATAATTTCATTTTCCAGTCTAAATATCTGCACTTTTCTAAATATCGTCTGCTTATTAATTGCATCCTTTCATCTTTCTGGCATTGTTAATCGCCATAATGTGCGCATATGGGAATCTAAAAACCCCCATGAATACCGTGAAGCACAAAGGGATTCCCCAAAGGTTAATGTGCGGTGTGAACTAATGCACGAGCGAGTCATTGGACCTTTCTTTTTTACAGAAAAGACGGTCTCATCAGTCGTATACTTAGACATGTTGGAAAACTCCGTATTTCCACAACTAGAAGAGCTTCAGCCACATGTCTTTTTGCAACAGGATGGTGCACCTCATTGGGGTACAATCGTTCGTAGTTCTTTGAATGACCATTTTACAGGAAGATGGGTTGGGCGAGGAGTTCCAATTCCTTAGCCACCCAGATCACCTGATATAACGCCGCTGGACTTTTTCCTTTGGGGATTTGTAAGGGACAACGTATACAGGAGGAGACCGTCGAATATTGATGACCTAAAAGCCAGAATTGCAACCGCAATAGCCTCTGTGGATGCCGACATGCTTGCCGGTACCTGGCGTGAAATTGAATATCGACTTGATATTCTCCGTGCGACGAAGGGGGCACACGTGTTCATTGACAAAGGTCATGAAACTTTTTGAGTCTATCTAACCATTTGTGTTATTAATTTTAATTTATCTTTATTATTTTATGAGTTATTAAACATCAAAATGGGTCCGGGACTTTATAAACACCCTGTATTTATATATATATATACTTATTTTAGAAGTGTTTAGATTTATCATAAAAAGTTAAATATAAAAAAAAATTGAATCTCGTGCAACAACCATTCACAGAGGCATACAGTTTCAAAATTTGGAGTTCCTTAAT
>KK112510.1:229092-262107 GCA_000611955.2 Stegodyphus mimosarum | reverse complement strand
TGGTTTTTTTTGTTTTTTTTTTTTTTTTGCCTTTAATACTATTTAGGTATATTTCTTTGTGATTTATCAATGTGTAACGTCCTTTAATTTGTGATTTTGTTACATACGATTTTATAATTTATAATGACATGATTTTGTAATTTATATATGATTTTATAATTTAAGCTTTATAATTTTGTTAAGAAAAAATTTCATACTATTATTATATAAATTTTGATGTTGCTAAAATGTGATAAATAACAATATGCGAATAATGTTACGAATGGCGAGAACGGTAATATAAGCCATATAAGATTTGGTTTATTTAATTATGGCAAATCATTCGAGGGTTAGCTGCTTAAGAAGAAGGGTGCCTTCGTGGAAGACTTTCTAAGGCAAACCGGCGAGTATACACAGTACACAAGGGGAAAATCACGAAAACACCTATGCAGCCGGCCTGTTCGCGAGATTCAAACCTCGGGCAGAACTACCAGTGTTCAGCTACTTTACCGCTCGGCCGCTGGTGAACATTTTAAGAACTTTTGTGTATCCATTGTATAAGTTCTAAGTCAAGTACTGCACAGATATCGCAGAGAAAATTTAAATGATTAATGATTATAAAAATATATAAATCTAAGAATATTAAATATGCAGTGGAAGTTTTTATACTATGCTACGATTTGGATTATTTTTATCATTGAAAAGCAATCTAGGGTTATCTGCTTTCGTAGTGGGCTTCCTAAGAGAAGTCATCTCATATCATATATGAAGAAATCTCAAGACCTCATGCATAAAAACCCAAGTGTAGTATCTGAACCCGAGTGTAAAAATCATTGTTCAGTGGTTTTATAACTCTGCTGCTAATGGATTTTACTGTGTAGCGTTTTCATATAAGTCGCCCAAGCTTTGCTCATTTTTCACATCTCCTGCTTTAAGAAAAAGTTACTTAATGACTCTACAGTGGCGCCCGAACTAAAAGGTGATGGATGATGATTCTCCACCACCGTGATTTGGCGTTTGGGTCCCCTAATCCCCAGTTGCCCTTTAATAGGAGAAGTATATAAGGTATTTCTCCCACCTTCTTCGCATGCCTTTGTGGTGTAGTGGTCAGCACACTCGACGCGTATTCGAGAGCTCAGTGGTTCGAGTCACGGCGAGGGCGTTGCTCATTTTTCACATCTTTTGCTTCAAAATATTCCTAATGTCTCTAAAAATTTTCATTATAGATTCATCTATTTCTTGTTCTCCTTCTAAAGCATGTATTATACTTTTCCAAATATAGACAAAATTATAACCACTCGGGTTCAGATCTTATATATGATAACCATATTAAATTTTTAAAAATTTAATTTAGTTCGTTTTATTGGCAGCTTGGAAAAATAGCATATGCTTTTTAGGTCTAAAAATAAATCTGCTACTTCAAATAAAATTTTGCTTTTAGTAAATGGAATTGAAAGGTATCCGTAGGATTCGATAAATGCTTCTGTTTCATTTCGAGCAGAGGCGAAATTGCTGTTGTATTCTATTCCTTTGATAAGATAACTGTTTCTTGAGTTTTATTCTAACATCGAATAACGGCAGACCTAATGCAATACCTTTCAACGTCTCATCGCTGTTCTTTCCCTTGACGCCGAATTTCTCATTTAGTTTAAAGGAAATTCCACTTCAGAAATCAAACGTTCTTTATTTATATTTGAAACTTTATTTTAGTTGGCCCCTCTATTGGTATCTTCTAAGATGTGAGCAACTTTACTTGCCCTCCCCCACTGAATGAATGATTACTTATTGAAAGTAGAATAATAACTTGAGTTTTTGATGCCTTGAATTTTGGAAATTCAACGTAACAGAACATTCCGAATATATTTATTCAGAGTTATAACAGAGTGCGTAGTATTTCCATTCCATCAAATAAATTTTTTTATTTTACTTTTTTTTCGATTTGCAGCTCTCGGTTGGCATTTAAAGAGTAAATTGTCATTTGAAACATATAATTGGGTCTATTTACTGTTCTTTTTGCGGGAACAAAATGCAGCATTTCGAAGCTTAAAGCGACCCAAATGGGCTGCTGATAGTCATAATCATCCATGCATTAGCAGCAGATGCTTCTAATATCCTCCATTACGCTCTTCAAAACAAGGTTCTTAACAAGCTATTATTAACTAATAAAAATAGATCACTATATGATAGCAAAATGTGGGGAAATTTTATCTCTGAGACAGTACTCATTAAGCACATTTGAATGAAACATAATGCGTGAATAATATCCAGACTTGTTTTTAAGACAATTTACAAATTTCAGCTACTTAAACAGAAAATCTTTGAATAGTTCCGTTTAATTCTCGTTACTCAGTAATTTATTTTTAACACATGTTGGGTGGTTCTTATTTATTCGTCGGTTTTTTAATTTAACGAAGGATAATTAGTAATAATGGTGCCGAATGTTTCACGAATTAACTATGTAAGAAAGTTTGGCATTATCTAATAATAAAGGAATGGTGATACCAATATAGCATTACTTTTAATATTTTTTTGCATTCTTCATAAATAGCATTTTCTAGAAAACTAATACTGTATAGAGGTTCTATGTACTTTAGTGAAGAAAAAAGGAATATAAAAGGCAACTACACTGCGAAAAAGGGGGGGACAGTTCTATACCTTCCGTTCTAGTGGACTGATTGACGAAATTCAACTTGCGTTTTTCATGTCTCGTAAGCGCTGTTTCGGATATGTATTACATTTATATGTAGCATCGTTATCAAAAGGGAAACGGAAAGAAAGCCCCCGGAAAATAAGGAACGCAAAAAATGTCACCCGGAAAATAAGAAACGGAAAAAAAGGAACTTTAAAATCTCGCCAAATAATGTCGCCAATCGGAGTTGGGGAAACCTGCCAAATTCTAATTTAACCGGCAGGGTTATAGCGGGCTCTCTTGAGGGAGGTTGTAAGGGTAAGATGTTGAGCTAGCTGCAGCCGAGCAAGGTCATTTCGATAGCAGGTTTTAATATTCTTATCGCAAACTGTGACTAAATTTCATCTACAACGGTTTGTTATAATACTGCTTTTAACGCTCAGTTATGCGACAATGTTTCATCTCTGAACCACAGCTTAAGGCTATAACTACATGGGGTACGAGGGGAATAATCACTAATGACCATGACCCCCTGGTCAACCCTCTATTTTTACCATCGGACAAGCCAGCAGCTCGCTTATCTTCTTCCAATTATCGTCAGAAGGTTTCCCTATACCGCAGGAATGATTGTTATGATAAAACCTTTATCTCCCATCTTGGCGATATTTCTAAACATCCCTTATTTTTCCCATTGCAAAAGAATGGTGACTTATTTCCTGTTTCCTAATTTTCCAGTGCCTATCTTTCAGTTCCTTATTTTCCGGGTGACATTTTTTTCTACAACCGAATTTTATGTATATTTATTAATATCTCTTTTTTATTAGACTTATTTGATTCTTCCTTTTGTATTTCGAAATTTAGGTTCATATCAATAAAAATTTGCTTATTTTTTATGATTTATCTTTAAAGTTTGTATTTTTTAATATTTTTTATAAATTTGTCGCAACATATTTTGAATTATAACTTAAAAAATTTTTACCATCATCTTAAGGCAGGTGAACTTCTAAGCATACCTACAAAAAACTGGAATTTTTTATTCAAAATTTCCTAAGATAAACGTGAATTTACGTTTTGGCGCGTTTTGAAATTTGAAGTATTTATTATAAGCGATAATAACGAAAATGTGTTTTACTCACTTTGTTAAAATTATTTGAAAGCATGAATGATGACAACCCCGTAATCTTTGACACTCTGAATCATGAGGATATAATGAATCTAATTTTGAAAACGAGCGATTTTATTCATGAGCAGGATACTTACATTGGCTGTATTTCGCTATTAATATTGTATCTTTTAACTGAAATAAAATATTTCAACTCCTTCCTTAGAAGTATTTTAGGTGACAGGAAATTATATATAATATTGAAAATGGAAATATATTCAAGCTTGGTAAACGATTAAAACCATCCACAGTTCATCTTTAGTCACATATGCCTGCTAAAGTACCAATTCTCTAAATACTACTTAATTTAATCAACTGATATTTGTGTTTCAGTTATTATTGCAGAATCTCAAATTTTCTATGAATTCTAGTTCAAATTCTGCTCTTTTATAACACTCTCTTTTTCTTTGTAAAATAATTGCTTTGCTTTTTACTTCACTGTTATCATAACTTTCTAATTTCCATAAATTAAACGCGTACCATCAGCATACTAGTTAACATTACATCCTGTTAAGGAATTTGAAAATCTAATTTTATGGGAGCACTAACCAATAAGGAAATTATAAATTAAGATATACTTTGATAATTCTCAAAACGTTTTTGCATCCTTGATTTAAAAAGTGTTATGATCAAAAATTTTATTCCATAAAACGACACTGAATTTCATGCGAAATTTAATTGCACCTAATAGCAAAAGAAATAACACTCGTGTCAAACCCAATTTTCGTTTCTTTAGTGCGGTATTTTCATGGTCCCAGTTTGATTTGAAAAAATTTCTCCATGAGTATGGTAATGTACGGGAATGTATACTTTCGTAGCAAATATTAGTTTACGTTTTCGAAAATAAAAGCACGAGAGCTGACTTCGAAAACTGTTTCTTATGTCGAAAAATATCTGAAGGAGAAACTGCGTTATGTTTCCCAATAGAACTTCTTACTCTTTAGAAGAAATTAGATTTTGATTTTGGTTTTCTTCTTAGCTCTCCATTTGGTATAAGATTTCTTCAAATAGAAACTTTTTAGCAAAATTCGAAAGATGTAACAGCTTCGAGTTGCAGATGTGCTCTGTTTGTACACTGGTGAGCGAAGAATCATTATATATTTCCAGCACTCTACTGAGAGATTTTAAATAGCTATAAAATGAAACTACTCTCAAATATTTGAATCGTAACGAAAATAATATATTATATTATAAGAGTGGGATATATGAATGAAAATATGTAAAATCATTCTATTGCTAATCTGTAACTGGAATTTGATTTTGAAGTTTGATGAATGGAGAAAACAATGCAAGTAACAGAACATGCAAAATGGTTGCATTCGGAACTTTTCCTTGGGGGACTCAAGAGCCAAATCTGATGTGGACACCACAAAATTTCTTTCTACGGCCTATTAAATTATACGCAGTTTCCGCTGCACTTCATTTAAATTTATTTCTTCAAATTATTCTAACTTAATAACCGATCCTTTATAACACTGACTGAAACATCAAACACTGCAAATTTTGAAATTAAATACCTCGGTCAGTTAAAACATTAAAAAAACTTCCTCAATTGGTAGTATATGACTACGACCAACGATATCAAAAATAACAGTCGGAATTTAAGGCAACGATACGAAAACAAATGACGTTTAAGCTGGGTATGGGGGGTAGGAATAATGGCTCATTGGGCTAACTCTGGATACAGAAAATCAAGGATTATTGTAGAAGAGAGATTTGAATTGATTTCAATGTTCCTTTCCCCTGACGAAGTGGCATTGAAGTTAATTGAATTCTTCTTCTTTTGAATTTTTTTTAACTTTTTAAAATTTCTTTAAATTTCATAAATGTTTTTGCATTAGGGACGCTTGTTAAAAATTTTGGTTTTTAACAATTTAAAAAATTCTTCGTTACATTTACGGGATTATTTGAAGTTTATTAATTATGAATTTCAATTTTCGTCTTTGTGAAAAAGTAGTTGTAAATTTCTTACTTAATGTCTTTACTGATATATATATATATACAGGTGCTTCAGCAATTCGGTTAAAAACTTTCACGAGAAATCGAGTATACTTGAAAAATGTAAAATCACACAGGAATGCATGGTCGAAAACGCGTTCCTGGCGCGGTAGTGACGATATAAAACGAAAGAAACGAAAGAAGGAAACAGGGTGAGAAAACACGTTTATTATACTTACTGCAGCGTGAAACAAGAAATGAAAACAAAAATTGACAAAACTTGTCATTAAAGAAAGAATTAAATTTTACGACATCGAAATTACGACCCGGACGTGATGCAGCCCTCACATCTCCGACGTATGGAAGATCGGAAGTTCTGCTGGAAGATACCTGCCATGCCCCGGACTTTCCCAGCAGCTTCCACGATGCGTGCGACAATTTCCTTAGCACTATTAACGGGGTTTCGGACATCAGTGGCTTCATGTACCCCCAGAGAAAGTAATCAATGCAAGTTAAGTGTAGCGACCTTTCTGGCCAATTCACCGGACTACCTCAACCGATCCAATGTTAAAAGATACGTTGCATTCAGATGAAGATGCACATCAACGCTGTTAATGTACGCAAAAATTTAATATTCCCTTTAATATTTAGGTGTACTAAGCATAATAAGTATGTTTTCTCACCCTGTCCGTGTCTTTCCTTTCTTGTGTTTTATTGTTATAACTACCGCGCAAGGAAATCTTTTCCGACTATGCATTGCTATTTGATTTTCCATCGTGTAGGTGTACACTGCCGTTCCTTAAAACCGAATTGCTGAAACACCCTGTATATATACAAGGTGTTTTATATGTATATATGTGTGTGTTTATATAGTTTTGAATTTCCTATTACAATCAAAAATTGAGGTTCACGACTAGACATCATATCAGTGCTAGAAACAAAATTTAAACATTCTACAACTAATAGTTTTTGAATTATGGAGGATAAATACATGCGTTTATACGTGCAGACGTCATGAAAATTTTCATCTTTTAATCCATTTTGGAGAAAAAACTTTATTCTGTCCCTACGTATAGCCATCACGCAAAAAGTCATACAAATGAGTTCGGGAATGGTCAGAAGGAATATTTTGTTGAAATATGATATCCGAAAGTTTTTGAGATTACGATACTACCTTCGTACTAGGAAGTAAAAATATTAGAATATCCGTTGCTCATCGTTTCATTTTTTTAAACAAGGAATTCGCCTTAAAGATTTTCTCTCTCGAAAGCAATAAACGGAAACTATACAGAAACCAAACTGTTTGAAACATTCTTCATTTTCACAATGTAAACCCTGTTCCGAAGAATGTATTCTACAGAATAAAAAGCATATCTTTAAAGAGATATTAGGCTTTACTCAGTATGCTAAATCATTAGGTAACTCAGTTATATTCCAACGAAAATCTTATCAGTGTTAAAGTTTAGAAACTAATTCTTAATATTTGATGCTTGTGGCACTTTTATAAGTAAAGTCTAAATTTGTCGATGTCGTCTTTAAACTGTAGTATGTCAACAACGTCTGCTGGATTACAGGTTAAGCGTCTTAAAGGTTTTAAATTATATAAAAATTGAAAAAAAGGTATTTTAGTTTTATGCAATAAATTTTCAGTTGTTATAAGTTTGGCACGTATTGGCATTTCATTTTACTATGTCAGTTTAAATCCCTCTTAAAATTTTGATTGTGTTTGTGTTTTCATCCCCACAGGACGAAAATAATTTTATTTAATCTCCAAAAATGTGACATTTGAAATTTATATCCGTGATCCGAAAATTTTTCTTATTAACTTTCATTAACTGCGAGTTTTATCTTAAAATATAAATCAATCTAACTTTATAAGGTATTTCTCCCACCTTCTTAGCATGCCTTCGTGGTGTAACCGTCAGCACACTCGGCGCGTATTCGAGAGGTCCGAGGTTTGAGTCCAGGCGAAGGCATTGTTCATTTTCATTACTCCTGCTTCCGAATAACTACAACGTTTCTTCCCAATGATATCGAAATACACATTTATTCTGCATGGCACATAATTTCTCGTATCTAAACGTATAATCAAGCAAGGAATTTTTCTGCTTTCTTATCGCCTTTTATTGATCGATTTCCAAAACTGTAGGATTGGATAAGCAGATAAATATAAAAGTCTAAGGAAATAAATCCTCTAACTAACTACCTAATACAATCGGATAATAAGTCGTATCGAAAATGCAAGATAACGGTATGTGTGGATAAAGCAAGGGTAAAAGAAAGCTTGAAGCACTGAAATTTATTTGTAAGAGAATATGAGAACAGTATTAAGCAAAGTTATGAAGGGAATCTCTGAAATAAATATTCGACAGCGAAATCGTACTTGGATATTCGATTAGTAGCAAATAACTTGCTTGTTTATGAATAGTGATTTTTTGTTGTTTATTATATTAGCATTTTGTGTTTCTGAGGAAAACCAGGATTATGATAGATCTTACTTTCCAGGACGTAAGTAATGCTAAATTGATTATTGAAGGACATAAAAATAACACGATCTTTACGTGATCAGAATTTTTTACGTGATCCCAGATTAGTAAGAAATAAAATACTTGTTTATAAATATGGATTATTTCTTTGTACATTACATTTATGTGTTACGTGTACATCAGGAACTATGAATATGGTACACCGTACTTTCTTTTTAACTAGGTTACTGATGGTGTTATATGGTATTCCTCCTTCTTAGCATGCAGTCGTGGTGTAGTGGTCAGCAGGCTCGACACATATTCGAGAGGTCCGTGTTTCGAGTCCCGGCGAGGGCATTGCTTACTAAAAAATTTGGTGGATGATGATTCTCTACCACCAGGATTTGACGATTGGGTCCCCTAATCCCTCGTCGCCATTTAAAAGGGGGAGTATGTACGTTCCTCAATCCTTCTTAGCATACCTTCCTGATGTAGTGGTCAACACGCTCGACATTTATTCGAGAGTTTCGAATCCCGGTGAGGGCATACTCATTTTTCATGTCTCCTGCTTCGAAAAAAAAACTTCTAATGTCTCTGCAATAGTGTTTGCTGAAGATAACGGAAATAGCCATATCTTTGCATGGTTTAGGAAAAAAGAAAATTATTTCCAAGTCATTCTTGAACTCAGAAAAAGACATAATTGTATTAATTTAGTTAATAATACTGTGACATCTAAATAGTAATAAAGCCGTATTTTCTGTGAACATAAAATTCTTTAACTTTGAATATTTGTAATGGAAAACATTCGAAATTTAACTGCAAAAATATATCTCAGAATTCTAAGTGGAAAGATGGATTTTTGTAGAAAATGGAGCTACGAGTTTTTCTAAATGGAAGTATTCACTTGACTGCATTATATAGAAAAAATCATAATCATGATAAATATTTTAGGTGGTTGAGGAATTATATAAGCTTCTTGGAACTAAAAGCATGAAAAATCCTACATTCCTTACCAGAACTCGATCATCCAGTTAATTACTAGCTGAACATGCTAAAAAATATTTAAGGGGCCTCAAAAATGACCCAAAATTTAAATTTATTTAATGGATCTTTACATACGCACAAAACAACTTTGTGGAATACGTTGAAAGAGTAAGCACTCCGATTACATACGAAAATATTATTTGGCAAATATCTTTCATGTTGAGGAAAAATCAGTGAATACCCTTCCTTTATGGGACCGTTTGACATAAGCATAAGCTGTTGAGAAATCTATATATGTGCATGCCTACATAATGTGCTGCACGATATTTCTTGAAATGTTCTTCCTAGAGATCTTCGACAGAGCAGTGTTCTCGAATACTCCGGGATTTTAATGCTTACAGCGGCAATGTTTCCGCCTGAGCTTCCGGTTGGACATCACTGAAACTGTTCAGATTTTAAACTACTCTTTTTTCAGTCGCATACTTGGGTACAGTTTCAACACAATACCTTTCGTATTTGTATTATGCTTTCCCGATAATTATATGCTCCTGTATTTCGTATTTCTCTAACACGACTAACATAATAGTAATCGGACTATGATTACTACAACAAGAACTCCAGAAATCGTTGTCAATTTAACGGTGAAAACTGGCGCGCAATTGAAATCCTGCATTACTTTTGACATACCTTATACCATAATGAAATGTGATAATTCCTCATGTTTTTACCTCTTAACAGATGCATGTGATTTCGTTACGTCAGTAATTACTTGCTATTAATGATCTTTTGTTACTGTTCTGCGCCTAATCTGTTAAATGGCATCTGTTTAAGTAATTAGAAAACGTATGAAATTCGAACGGTGTTCTATGAGACCGAGTCCGATTTCCTGAATAGCGCACGTTTGCTTTTTGCCTACGATCTCTCTTAGCTACTACGCTCGGCCATACTTTAGGCACTTGCATGGCTATCACCGATTTAATTATTATTAGAGTCGATTTAATTATTATTAGAGCCACCTACTTAGAAACCTGACAGCTTCGGCTATACCTTTCAAATAGATTTAGTTAAGCTTTCTTTAGTTTAAATTCATAATTATTCAAGCCAAAGTGGAGGCTTTGTGTATACTCCGACGCAGGAGGTGATTGCATATATTCTGCGAAATAAAGGGTAGTTAACCCTTCTTACGTTTTACGTGTTTATTCTCACACTTAAGAGATTATTCGCTTGTTAGTGTTTGTGGGATTCTAAGATTGAACGTTAGATTTAGATAAGCAAAACTCCACATTTGGCTCCCGACGTTGTTCTTAACGAACCATGCCTCTAAGTAGTGAAGATTTCTCATTGGTCCCTCCTATATTTCAGTTCCTTCAGCCACAACCAAACGCCATGGAGGGATTTGGAGGGGTCGTAAGTTAATACCAGCCGCCCGAAGACTGAGAATTCAAAGTTCTCCCACATAACAAGAATTTTGCGAGAAGAGAATGGAGGAATAGAGAAATCAAAAAAGATAGGTGAAAATTTTCCTTGTTTTCTATTTTGTACTGAAAGTTCGATTTATGTCATGTGTTTAAAGTTGCTAAATACTGTTTAAAGAAAGAAACTGAATTCGTAAGTTGCGAGAATGTAGTCGTAACTATCTGTTAAACAGAGAAGATTTTTTTCAATTCGCAAGTTGGCGAGAATTTATCTTGTAAATACCTTTCTTTTGAGTATTCTTAAGTTACGAGAAACTAATTTGTGAATGCGTTTAGTCGAATGACTTCAAATGTGTTAACTTCAAGAAAGATTGGAGCAAAAATATGTAAATTTTGTACAGCAAGTATAATGAATGATCTAAAATGAGTTTTAAAATATTGCATGTTAAAATGTTCTATTGAATGTAGAAATGTTAATGTCAGCTTACATTTGCACAAGTTTAACTTGTACAAATGTAAGTTTTTGAGAAGCGTATCTCTAAATACCTTGTATAAGAGATGAATTGAATGGAAGTATAGATTGAATGTGTTTAAAGTTAGGCTCTCCAGGCTTCATTTAAGAATTTTAAGTTAAGTTCTATTTTAGGACATTATATCTAGCTTTGTGTTTAAAGAATCTTCTGAGGTGTGGAAAGTCAAGTTTCTAACAAATCGTAGCTGTTGGATAGTTGGTAGTGTATCTTCCCGATAACACAACAATGAAACGCTCGTTTCACTCAGAACAATTTCTGGAGAGCGTGGGGGGAAGAGATTTTAAATTTGGTGTAAATAAAAGTGTTTGAGGACGAAAAATGATTTCAATAAAGAGGGTTGGTAAATAAAATGGAAATAGTTTATGAAAGAATATCACTAACATAATTTCCTTCCAGATGATTTGCGCAAGGACCAAGACTGATAGCCTGCTCAAGAAAAGAAACAGATGATTCTCCCTAAGTCAATTTGTATAAAAATGTGAATGTAAAATTCTTAGTTTTAGTGTAGCTTTAGATATTGTGTAAAGCTGGCTCTAAATAGAAAACGTTGTAATGATCAATTCAAGAAAGCACACTTGCTACAAGTTTAAAACTTTGATGAAAAAGAGTTTTGTAGGATTTACACTCTTAAACAAGATCCTTTTGAGACCTTATTCTTAGAGTAGCTAAATTCTGGTAAGATTTATCCTAATTTTATTAACAGTTATTTTAAGTTATGCACATTTTCTACCTACTCTAATTTCAGCTTAATATTTCCTACCAGAACGTAATTTCAGAAATGCAGTTAATGCAAATGAGCAAGAGTAGTATTTAAGTCGATGTTTCGCCGACTTTGAGAGAGAGAGAGTCTGATTTTCTGACTAGCGCACGTTTGCCTTTTGGCTGCGATACTTTAGGCCCTTGCTTGGCTATTGCCTCTTTAATTAATATTTAGAAACCAACTACTTAGAAACCTGATAGCTTCGGCTATACCTTTCAGATAGCTTTAGTTAAGCTTAGTTTAGTTTAAATTCATAATTATTTAAGTTCAAGCCCATGTGGAGGCTTCGTGTATACTCCGAGTTAGGAGCTGATTGTATTTATTCTGAGAAATAAAGGGTAGTTAGCCCTTCTTACGTTGTAGGTGTTTATTCTCACACTTAAGCGATTATTTGCTTGTTAGTGTTTGTGGGGTTCTAAGACTGAACATTGTATTTAAATAAGTAAACGTCACAGCATAAATTATGCATCTCTGAAATTCATTAACTGATAGAAACACAAGTTATTCTTTTAGTGTTTAAATTATGGCGTATTCTCAAAACATCAGGCGTGTGTTAGTTGCTATATAAAAACTGTATTTCATTTATGAGAACGTATAGTTGAAATGAACCATAGTTAAACGAGATAAACCCAAAATTAAAAGACTGGAACTGGTTGAATGAAACCTGTCACGGTTACTGAGTAATTTATTTACTTTGATGTTTGTAAGCTTTTTCGATGCTAGTATTTCATATTTCCAATGGGGAAACATATATTTACTGGAAAGGTATCATAACAGGTGCCAGTTAATATTTAATACCTTTTTTTATAATTAAAGTTTTCACTTTGTCTTTCAAAAATGGGCATAAGCAAATTATCTGCATTATAGAATATTATGGTATTTGATGAGCATTTAAATTCAATATGTTTTGCCTATAGTACTTCAGTTGAGCGTAAGTGGCAGAAAACATTACAAAAATTCCGAAATTCAAAAGTTAAAGATAAATCCTATGCAAAAGTATCTGATTCACATCAACAGGGATTAGTCGGCTTGGGTTTCCTTTTTAACGAACGAAGCGATATGTATCCATACACGAGTTGAAAAACAAATCATGGAAAATGCCTCCACAGTTTATACACATAGCTGTTTCTCTCAAAAATACGTGTTTCGTGCACGTTCCCTTTATATGAACTTATATATGCAAACGTAACTTGACGTAAACTTCCAGGGATGTGAAGCTAGCGGGGAAATAATGGTATTAACAATGGAATGTTAATTTATAGCATAGTCGAAGCTCGTTACAACAAAGGCTCATTATAGAAACTAATCCATCACTGTGAACGGTACAAAATATCTCTAACTGATGAGAATATACCAAATTTATTTTTTTACATGCGATAACTCTTTATAACACCTTTTATATCTAGACTCGATTTTAACAGTGCCAAATAGATTTAGATTTTACTTCAGTTTAGAAAAGATTATTTTGAAAAAATCAGATTAAAACGATAGCTTTTAACACAGTAAAAATTACCAAAGAGTAAAAAATGCTCCTAATTCATGAGAAATGTGAAAACCGTTTTCGTTAGAACAAGAACGCCTTGAACTTCTTATAACACGTTTTTCGTGTATGACTCAAGAAGTCATTACAATAAGCATTATATATATTTAAATTTAATATACATCATCATCATCAAACATCAAAATCATCACAATTTAACATAGAAATAAAACTACATTTAGGGAATAAGTTTAATAACCCAATAAACATTTTCGTTGAAAATATAATAAAAAAATTCCGATTTATTTCCGATCAAAGGAGAAGAGTTTTATTGAATTGGATAGCAAAAATGGAATTAAAGTAACCTGTATTTATTGGAGGATATAACCCTATTGAAAAAAAATAGAGTCAAATAGAAACTATCTAAATTAGTATTTTAAGTACTGATGAAAATACCAATGATCAGTGAGGTAAATGATGCCTTGAAATTTTTAGCCTTTTAGAATTTTTAATACAATGAATGTCTTTTTCCTCAACAGTTAAAATCATTCGTCCCAGAGGATGTGTAATCTTATATATAAACAGCCGATACATACCTGTTACGTCAAGTGGTAACGTAAGCGTTATACGATTTATACACAGAAGATAAATATCGATACTTAAAAGAAGATACAGCTGTGTAGAATACTAAAATAAATTCGTGTCCCTGCTGTTATTAAGATTAAACTTAGAGCTCCTCACCATGTTCAAAATTCATTTAGAAATGATCTGCAAGAAAAGTGAAATAAAAGTAAAATGACTTACCAGCAATCAATCCATGTACTAGTATTGTGGCCGTATAATACCAAAGATTGGAGAACAATGTTTGAAACATTTTCATGGGTAGATTTTCAGTTCAGATAACATGAATTATATACACGATCGTTAATGTAAATCAATGTTATCTTAAATGACGGTTTAAAAATTCATACTTTCAAAATCGTAATAGAAGCATTTTGATTGCTGCTTAACAGTAAAGACATTGACAAGAAAATTTGAATATCTTGAGATATATTATCAGAAGGAAGGCGAAGATATGTATACGATATCAGCAAATTCTTAGCACGTGCACAGAGAGAATTTTACGTTTTCTGGCTATTAGTGTGCTACAAATTAAAAATATGTCAGAAATCCCAAAAATTCTCTGTCTAATTATCAGAAAATGTAATTATTAATTCGTAGCAATCAGTGATATTTTGAGTCCGTTGATAATACTGGAAAACTCACAATCACAGTAAATTTAACTCTTGAGACAGAAATTTCTAATTTCTAGTAAATATGATACTTTTCATATGATTTAAACGATATGTGTAATTAATTTTTTGGAACGTCCTCAATTAATTTAAGATTTTGATGCAATACGTTCAAATCACTCTGCTTCCAAATCTTTGCAGTGCATCATCATTTCAGATTTTTTCGAAACTTTTAACAATCCCTGACCTTTATAGCAATAAAACACCACGCACTGTCTTGCAAAAGATACCACTGTAGCGCTTAATGGGTAATTTCACTGTAACTCAGCGGAGTTTATAAACCCACGTGCTTCTCTCTCACTAGAGAACGTCGATGATCTCAGCTTTCCAAGGAGGTCAGAGCGTAGAGATGCAAGCGCATGCGTCTATCCTGCCTTAAGTCTTTTCTAGATATGAAAGCTTCGTATTCTCGCTGAGAATCCGAAACAGAGCGAGGAACACATCTTGGCCACAGGGTGCGCTGCGATCGCGAAGTGTTTATTCCCAGAGCTGCTTGCGGCCACGGACGGCTTGTTTTATAACGTGGTATAAAAACCTTCGCCAGAACCGTTTTCGCCGCATTAAAATTTTATGAGGTAAGAGAAGGCGTAGGTAAGGAAGGAGAAGACGAGGGGAAAAGGGTAGCGAAAAAATCCTGCCAGCGGTTTCGGGTTGAAAATAGAATTATGTGAGAAAGAAACGCGCATCTCGTTTATTCAAAAGCATATACGAGGATTTGCTTAAATTGCCTTAGCTTGATCACTCAGGTGAGATGGCTTGAGCTATAAATTGCATTGAAAAGTAATAAATTTCTTTGTATATAAAATCTGAAGTTATTTGAAATCGGTCTTTCTTCCCGAAATTAGGAATGGGAAGTAACCGATCAAGAAGCTGAGCAAAGTAATATGTTTCGTTTAGAATTATGTCCGGAACAAAAAAGAAGTTGGCTTTACTACGTTTCGTAAATTTTACTATAGAGCTAAAAGAAACTTTAAATAGATTTCAAGAAAAAAATTAGAATGTCATAGACGAAGGTCAAGAAATACAAAAGCATAGAATTCTAAATTTCAGGAACGTTTTGAAAAGTTAGAAAAAAAATATTCATTTCTCTCAAGTGTTATAATATTTTTCTGCTAGTTAAAATATTAGAATTATTATGAAGAAATGATTTTTTACCGATTTTCAAAATTAATTTAAATAAGTACCGTATTTCCTTGCTCACTTTCCCTTTTTGTTTACTAAATTTATCGATCGAAAATCAACAGGGGAAAATTATGCGAGTGATTTAAATTATGAACAACGCGATTTATAGTAAGGATATAACAAATTAAAAGTAGTCATCTGTGAATTAAAGGTATCACAGTATTATTTTCTTAAGAGAAACCTGCATTCCAATAAAAATGCATAGTGATACTAACATTATGATTTATAATAAGATATCTTTACTTACATTTTCCATTCAGAAAAACTCGTAGTTCCATTTAGGTTTCCTTAGGTCTCAAATCATCCATTAATAATTAGAGAAGATGAAAGTTCAGCTGACTCGGTGAAATTGTAGACTGAATATCAGTTCGTCTGAAGGATGGGTTCTTTTATTAGGTTGAACCACCATATTTGCTATCGTAATTTCCTATCGATTTCGCTTCCACTCAAAATCTAGAAGAGAAAATTGCATGGTTTGTATTATTTCTGAGGGAGAAGAAGCAAAGGGAGAATATTTATGATTAAAAACATGTGAATACATGTACCGTTAACAAACAAATTAAAGAAAATTATTAAATAATTTTCATTAATTTGTTTTTAATATCTCCACTGTACATTCCTACTCTCTTCTGGAATAAAAGTACAAGCACTATTTTCCTTTAAGCTGCGTGATTTAAATTTTCAGATTCCTATTACTGCTAAAGGTCTACAGTTAAATATTTCGACACAACCGGGAGGAAAATATCTGCAAAGAGTGTTATATAGTCTGTGCTTATTGTAGTCCACTGTAAATAGTAGCGGGATTTGGACCTCAGGAAAAGAAACAGAGGTAGTTGACTGTTACAATTACTTCGTATTTTCGGAAGAGTGCATAGGGATGAGCTATTCCCAACAGAATGAAATTACGCTCTCGTCTCATTACCTTTTTGATACTAAAGCTGAACGACAGACTGTTTTTATAATATTTTTAAACACAGTTTCCCTTTTCATCATCATGAAAGGTGTGAATGAATGGTCTCGAATGAGAGTTTTGGGATTTTGAAGCACAGTGTTAAAGTGGGAGTGCAAAAAATATTATTTACAGAAATTTGAGAAAAAGATAATTCTTGAAGAAAAAACCATTCCCAGCATTCAGGGATTCAAATGAAAATCATTCATGCAGTAAAACTGCAAGGAGTAGAATACGAGTAAATACAATAACTTTAATAATACAAATATGCATAATAGTTTACGGTTACTGAAAGAAAAGTTTTGAAAAAGGATAAAACATGCGCATGCATTTTAATTAGCAACACCACTTCTTTTACAAAGAAAATAAATTTACTCTTAAAGTCTCGGAAGGAAAGTATTAGTAAAAAATCTATTGGCAAGAAATTGAGAAAAATAACTTTTAATGTTGTATCTGGAACTATCCAAAAGTACGCAAATATGTAATAATAATTTGAGGTAAATAAAAGTGAAGCGAGATCTAAAAGTAGTATCTAGTCTGTAATATAACGTATTGTAACGGATTTCGTGTTTATTTAACTATTTATTTAGAATTGTAATTAAAATTGTTTTATTTTCCCGTACACCGCAGATGATGTTTGAAGAGAAAGCTAAGCTGGAAAAGTAAAAATACAAGAGGGCGTGCATTTAATATTTAATAAATAAATATCTCGTAATTGCTGCTGCCATCTGCAAAAATTGAGAAAATAGGTTTTAGCAGAATTCTAGTCATTGGTTATCAGGATACAATAAGCATTTAGCGTTTAAGATAGGCTTTTACCTATATTTGAAGTTTTTGCTCTAGGGCGCTGGTATTATTTAAATGTTTAAGAGCACAGGAGTGCTCTCGCCGAAAAGGCGAATCCATGGACGACTGCCACCACTAGCGGCTAAAAGAGTCCTTTGAGCTGTTGTATGAGGAATTTGAAGATTTAAGCTTTGAGAAGCAATAAAAATTTACCATTTTGGATTGTTATGAATGGTTCTTGGTCTTTAGACAGTATGTTCAATAGTTGGGCCATAGTTTACAACGGCTCTTATATGGTGATATTCTGAATTTTGCATTTTCTGGAAAACTCTATGACAAGTAGAAAGTATTTCATCATGTATGGAATTGATCTTCATTTCTTTGAGTATTTGCATGTTCTGAACATACCATGGAGTGTTTAAAATCATCCTTAATAATTTATTTTGAAAAACTTCTAATTTTTTACGATAGGTTTTAGCAACGGTGCTCCATGCAGGAATACCGTATAGTAAAATGGGTCGAAATATAGTAAGATACAATATGCGTTTTGTTCTTATATGAAGTTTCGAGTTTCTTCGTACGAGAGGATAAAGGGCAATAACCCCTGCGTTAGCCTTTCGTAGTGCAATAATAGTTTGTTCTTTAAACAATAGATGTTCGTCAAAGAGAACACCTAAGTATTTAATGGAGCTGTTAGCTAGTATTTGCACATTATTAAAGAATGTTCTAGTGAATAATTAAAAAGCTTATAAAAGTCGATTTAAAGCACCTCAGCTCGATTGTAGTTGTTTTAAGCGAACTATTTGTTTACCTAATGCTGTTATTGATTGTAGCGAATTCGCTGTGAGATTGAATTAGTTTCTCTGTTTTGAATTGAGTTCTGTTTAACGTTTGAGACATTGTAATATTGTATGAATATCTCTAAGGAAATATTTCAGTATTTTGTTCTATTTCTTGCGAAAAGAATAAATTTTATTTACGACTTGTGCAATCAATCTATTACGAACCTGTACGCAGACAACAGTATTAATTTGAAATTTCGTTCATGATTCACAAGAGTTGTTACTAGTGTTCTTGATATCTAATTTCATCTGTTGTTATTTAAAACAATATCTTCAGACAAGCAGATTTATAAAATGTTATACGATAAATATAAAGAACAGACGAGAGAACAGAATGATGTGTAAGGGAACAAAAAGTAATACTGTAGCATAAATTGTAAGGAACTGTTAAATGTTTTTGATATAGTGATTTGGTTGAAAGTTTAGCATTTGGCACCTGTGTTAAACCTCTAAAAAAGCCGCAGTTAATTTTACACCATTGCTCATTTCCAAATTTCTCATAGTCGGTTACAGGTGTAAACATTGCAGCAAAGCCATCGTAGAGAAGACAATGAAACGAGGAAAACATCATAGTACGGAACATCGAGAGAGAAAAGGTAGACAGAAAAAAGCAAAAAAAAATTGTAGCTCTAAAAGATCGTGGTAAAAAATAAATTGGTTTAAACTTTGCAGTTTTAAAACATCGTACAAAATAACGTGGAAAAAATATAGCACCAACAAAGCATCGCATGATCATATTCGTAGACGTGCCTTTTCTTGTTCGTAAAATATTAAATGCATTTTCAGAGAGTGATTTATGATCAAAAGAAAACATAAGGAATATCTGTAACTTTATATGTCATATTTTAATAAACTGACACATTTTATTTAAAAAACAAGACGGAAACTTAAGCATTGAAACTCTGTACTAAAAAATAATAAGATAATTTACGATAAAAACATAAATCTTATAAATTATGTTTTCTAAATTTATTGCAATCAATCTAAGAAATTTAACTTTAAACTTTTAAGCCTAAGAATTTAGCTAAAGCCTAAGAAATTTTATTCCTATTATTATTGTTTATAATGAAAGTAAGTAAAAGCTTAACTTAAAGTATTGTAAGTAAAAGCTTAACTTTCGAATTTTGTCATTTTTCCTTTACAGAGTTGGAGATACGTACATGTTGGATGTTCTCTATACCTCCGATAAGCAAGATGTTGCAAAATTCATTTTTATTAAACAAATGTCAGACCATTGATCATCAATTCATTTGGCAACGAGCCCTCGAATAAGACTTAATAATAAAATTCAAATGATTTAATGCAGAACACTAGATCATATGAGCAGCAGTCAAGTCTTGTCTTGTCAAGTCGGAGTCACACAGAATGCCTTCAGGTGAATTAGTCAGTTTGAAACGAAACAAATAGGCACTAAGACTATCGTATCCGGTTAAAAGTCTAAAGCCGGCTACAGTGGCAGCACGGGGTGAGTCCAGGACATTGTGAGTAGAACACGGCACACTCCAGGACTTCCGGGACTTAACACCCTCATCGTAGGAGACCACAAGACAAAAAGATTGTTTAAAAAATCTCTTTATTTCTAATATAGCAGAATGGAGCGAAAGGGTTTTATAAAACTTCTGGAGAATATCAGTTCCCTTTTTTGCCGAAAGTTCCGCCATCTCTTTTCCATAGAGATCATAGTATGATCGTACGCATTGCAAAGCAACCTTTCCCTGAATCCCTTTCAAGAGCTACCTGTAACTCTGTATAAGGGAAACCTCCATTCTCCTATAGCCTTTCGAACAAAGGAAAGACGAACAGAAACTTGTTTCAAGGCTTAGTAAGTAGCTTCCAGTTCTTCCTCAAAATGAGTTGTAAATGAGCCAACACGTGTGTAAAATGGAAAAAGTTCACAAAAACACCAGAACCAGCACTCTGAGCAAACTCCAACAGAGCCCCCAGTTGTGAAGCCAGAAGGAAATCGAGTAATAATAGTTTGTTGCGAATCCTTGGAAAGGCGGTTAGGGCTAGTACTTGAACGCTTTATAAAAGACGGAAGAGAACGGCAATGGCCCCAAACTTTCAAAATAGACGCTTGATTAAATTTCTTTTGAAGACTGTTTTTGCACCCTTAATCCGAATCGAAAATAAGGTACACTAACAGATTACGACAATCTGGTCAGATGGCATTTTAGCAGAAATATGTGCAACAAAATTTTAATCACGCTCCGGAAAAAGACATATCAATGAGAAAAATATTTCTCTGAATGAATTAGCGAACGAACAGAAAAGGGAAATTTAAACAAGTAATTATTTTTATCGTGCTTTACAATCACTTACCATAGGAATCGTTTAGTAATGTAAAAGTAATAGGAAGTTTTTAATTCTTTTAGTCAAATTTGTCACGTGATAAAAAATACAGCAAATTATCATTTTTTTATGTTTTTACTGAAATGTGTCACTTGACTGAAATTGTAACAAAATTGTGTATATTTATTGATTCATTCCTTAAATTGTGCCAGTGAGTTATGAACAACCGCTGAAGAAATGTTTAGATTGGAGTTTGAATCTGGCTTACCTGTATAAGTGTTTTCGGGCTTTTCAACATAAGTGACGTAAATGCAAACCAGTTTCTCTTCAGTGTCTCCCCCTCACACATTTCTTCCCTTGGACAGATAGCCAACCCTCTTGTGTTTTGCTGTATCCAAATAAACAAACGTGTTAAAATATTTAGTCACACACTGTCTGAAGCACAGGTCTCGGAAAAGATCGCTTCCTGTATTGCATTAGCCATTAAATACGAACTGCCCATTCGGAGTTTACCTTTCACGTCAAAATGTCATGTGACCTACTAGTTTCCAAAATTTCAATTGGTTAATTTATTAACACCTGGAAAACTACCATTTCAGAGTAATGCATCACTTGCGTTCTGTGCTTGAGTCAATTCGAGTATGCCGTTAAACCCTCCATTCTCGTTACATATTCTGCTACTCAATCTTTACGCGGAGTAATCCCTAACCATTATCCGAACTGCTAACTCTGAAAGAAAACAGCATGAGAAAGCAAACAAACCCTCTTTTGGGTAGCTATATTAGTTCCTAATGTTCAAGGCAGCACTCGAGGTGATTTTTAAGATAAATTGAGGGATTTATATCCCACTGCACGACTAAGCCACTAACCTCTACGTAGACATTTTCTGCCGATTTATTTCCTGTTCAAAATGGCCCGGAGAAAAGTCTTTTCCTAAGAGTTTTAATCTGGCGTTAATGAATTTGCTCTTCAAATAATTTTAAGTTGCAATTCCAAGTGAAATAGTTATTAGTCTTTTATCATTGATAATTTCTAAACCAGTTTTAAGTTCATAAATTCTTAAAAGAATTAACGTTCTTTTTTGTTATATTTGTTTTCATAAAAGTAATGCCATTTGAGGCTTTTTTTTTTGTAAAATTCTTCTTTGCGAGGAATCAACACAATCATCTTTTGTAATTTTTGTGAAACATTATTATGCTCACATTATCTAGCAAATTCGTCAAAGATCCTGAATTAGATACAAGCAAAAAAGCGATAAATGTTTCAAAAATCCTCATTACCGCACTCTTTCTTCTTTACAACATTATATTAGTTTATTCAAACGGTGCTCTTCTTCTTTAATTTATTATTAAATAATAGAACTTCATATAAATAAAAAGTATAATGTAAGTCTATACGTTTTGAATAAAGTAAAATAAATTCAATCTGTATGTACATATGAATGCTTGTCTGTTCATGTGGAGAAACGCTGGCACCAAATTTTGAATAGACACAATCCTCTGCTCAGAAATGTGCACCTTGAAACTTGAGATTTAAATTTCGAATTTCTATTTTATTCAATTCATATTTTGTAAAATTTTAAAGTTTTTATTTAACAAACTCAGCAGTTTAAAAGCTAGCAGTGGCAAAATTGTTCCAAATGAAATCTTTCATTGCCAGCGTACCAGATTGTTGCCATTTGGAAAAATGTAAGATTTTTATTTTTCAATTTTAATGAATGAAGGGGGTTAGAGTAAATGGAGTAAGCCTCCTCCGTATGTCCTATGCAATGAAACCGAAGCTATGAAATTTCACGATATGACATCATAATTTATCATGGCCGCTAGCATAAAGCAACTTCTGGTTGTTCTTTTTTAAATTCTAATCGGTGTTATTTTTATGTTAGCTATTCATCATTAAACGTTTATAAGTCGCAGTTTTAATTTTAATTACTTAATTTGAATGATTTTCTAGTTAGTACACAAAAATATCGCAATGGCTGCAAATAACTTTGATATAATCTAGTTACATGAAAATGTGTAAATGGTAACTATAAGACAAATGGTAAAAAATAAGGTATATATGGTAAAAAATAAGTACCAGTAGAAATTTCAATGGTACGTTATGTAAATAATGCCTGAAGGCACGTTTCTCAGCCTCCAGACGTTAATATTAGCTCTAAAAGTCAGTGTAATTTTATTTAACAGTATGTTTCGGAGTTTTATCCGCACGCTGTAAGGCCTCCATAAGAAGTCGTGATGTCACGTTGTTGACATTTGCTTAGCTTCATTTTTGTGACGTCATGCTTAGTACATCTACTTTAAACTCCTTGATTTTAATCTATAAACCTAGCTATTTTAAAAACAGTGTATTGCCTTACGTAAGATACTTTAGTCTTCTACTCTGTTGCCATTCAATAAAGCATAATACATTTAACTTTAAAATTTAATCTGTGTTTTATTGTGTAACAAACTAAGAGATTTAAAAGCAGTATACGCAGTTTCTAAGAATAGGCCTTCCTCTTCTTAACTTAATTGACTTAAATCGTAAGATATCTAACTAGAAAAATTAAATATTTTTGTGTCATTCCCCTAGCTGGACTGCTTAAAACCATTATACACTTTTTTATGGTAACTATTTTAGGCAGCTGGGCGCGCTATCGGATAACATTATAAATAACGCAATCATAGGGGACATTTTGAGTCTTTAGCCGCTGAGTGGGTGATGGCGATGATCACTGACAGCTCGAGCTCAGATCTTAATAAACAAACTGGCTTCAAGAGCTTTTTTCGAAAAATTTGAGGCTTTTGGAGATCTTTTTTGTGTTTCTCTCGTTTCAACGTTAAACTTAACGATTAGTTTCTCTTAAAAATCCACCCACAAAGAAATCTTGCTCCTAGGCAAATAAGTCCAGTGTGTTTTGCCATACTTAAATAAGCTAACCCAGCAAGAATATTTCCATGATTATTATTCTTTACGCAAAATTGATATCTATTTATACAACCACGCGCATTAGGGTTTTCTTGTATAAAATATGTCATTATAAGGAAAGTATATCTATGTTTTTAATGTTACTTAAAAAACTGTTCAAAATACACTCACTAAATCGTACGCAAGGGGTAATAATCATTATGTTAGCCACGAGAAAAATATTTAAAATAATTTATGTGCGTAATCCCGGCATGCAACGTGTGGCTTTTTTTTATCAGCATAACGTAATATTATTTCGTTTCTACCTTCGAACAGACATTTTTTATATTGCACAAATTCTATCACAGTAGCTCCATTTTTAGATGAAAGAAATATAAATTTTTTTGAATACTAAAGTTTGTTTTTGAAAACCTGCATGTTTAATATAGATTAACACTAGTTTCAAATACCGTACCGTTCTAATAATAAATAAACTTATGTGTTTTTACATATATGAGAATCACCGACAACAAGTTTAATATTATAATTAACTTTAATGTTCTTTTAAAATTTGCTACGTTTTACTCTTTCTACTCTTGAGATTATTAGACAGCTATCACATATCCATTTATTTTGGACAAAAAATGGCTCTAAACAATTCTTCTGTCTGTTTTCTCACTGAAAGAAAAATGCACGATTCTCTCCCCCCCCCGCATTTAAAAAAATTATAAGTTGTTCGTTTTCAACCAATCATCTGTCAACATTGTATCCTTCATCATCATCACAATGGAAAACTAATTTCCTCTTTACATTGTAATCCCAAAGTGATCTGCTGTGATTGTATTATCTATATCATATGAAAAAGCAGATAAAATATACTAAATATGTTGTTTAATGTTTTGAAATGTTTGGGATATGTGATACAGTTTTTACTTTACCTAAATAGAAATTTAATTCTAAGACAACGTTTAAAACATTTTCAATGATATTAATTGAACAAAATTACTTAAGACAATGAATTACACCTTATAAGTACTTTTTATATAAACGGTGAATAAAATACCATAGTAAAAACTAAATCAAGAACTAAGAGTTTCACTTTTAATAATCGGAAAGGATAAATAAATAATACGTATAATATAATAAAAATAAAATAACAAAAAAATAACATTTAAAAAATAATAATACTTACATTGAAAGTTTCACTATAATTCTGTTCTAGTTGTTTAGCCTCATTTCACACCTTTACTGTCTTTTCTGGTAGTTATTCGCTGGTGCTTACAAAATACAGACTTCAAGGGAGCGGTCTAAGCAGCATTTTACAAAGTTAAAACCAGAGTTTTCCTGATATCTTTGCTCAGGCATATATACACCATGCAAGTAAAACATCAATTTTACACACGCGAATATTCATATATATCTATGTCTTGCATGAAAAGAGATTTATTGTTTGCAGACATAAATTTTCTATATACCGAAAGGAGGAATAAAATGTGTTAAACTAGAAAAGTATTTTTTTAGTAAGGGTACAAGTTTTATTTAATTTATGTAACAGTTGTTTTATGTTTTGAACCAGCATTGCCACATCTCTCGTTACGTTTCCCCACCACAATGCAAATTAGCTCACGTGTATTTAAGTGAAAGTTTGAGATTGTGAAATTACACTGTGTTCTATCGTTTGAAGGCTACGTTACTAGTGTGCTAATCTACGTAGATAAGAATTTCTGTCTTCAGCCTTGTTTCTTGCCGATAGTTCAAATTCACGCCTGTGAATTCAGAGCCAACTTCTTAATTAAAATTGCTCTGTGCTTTGGGTATTAGTTATTTAAAGTCATTTCTACATTTGAGTTTCTACTTTGAGTTTATCGCCATAAGTGCTGGCGGATTTTGTAAGCATCATAAGTGTCTTTTGTTCATCTTACTGAGTTCATAAAAGGGTCCTTTACACCGTTTGAATGCTTCTGTATTACTGACTTAAACAAAGCGATAAATCGCTACATCTAAGGTTTGGTGGCAATTTACTGTAGTAAAAGACGTAAAGCTGTATAAACGAAACAGAGCTACAAATTTTGTTACATATATATATAATATACATAAATAGCCTAATCGGTAATGTATATGCAAATATCTGTAGCTTTATATGTTTTAAAACGATATAATGGCACAAATAATTATTCCATGTAAGTATCTTAAAATGTTTAGAGGTGCGCTGCTGCCACAGAACATAAAATCACGGAATATCTCTCGGCGGAAAACCTGGCTTCACTGATATTTCCATGGGTAGCATAGCTATAATTTACTTTCCTTTTGATACTCACTTTCGTAAGTATCTATTTTAAAGCCACACACGCTTAATGGCGGCAACTTACTTACCGCAGAAAACTAAAATCACAATGAGATAAAACAGACCTCATTTATCGACCTGATAAATGCGAATAAGCCAAGCATCGATTAATCGAAATTTATAAAAGCCACTTTTGCAATAAAACTTGTTATCGATGAATTCACCAATATTCCGAATATCGTAATAGCATTACGGAGAGCATTAAGATTAAAATTATTTTCATCTTTGATAACAAATAACCCCTTACTTGTATAAAACAGCAGTTTCATTGAATAAAACTAGAATGTTTTTATATATGATCTAACCACATTGCAAGAGAAGAAAGACGAAAAAAAAACTTAATTTGCAAGAAAAACTTCAACCTCAGAAGAGAATTTTCGATAAATTCAATTTCCCTCATGTGGCGGACAGGAGCACTGAAATCAATTTCCGAAATGCGTTGCAATATTTTTTTATCCTAAGATACCCAGCTGCGAGAGAATGTTTTCTAAAATTTTTCTTTGGAAACGCGATTGCAAAACCTCTAAGTCTAAATATTTTCTTTCCAAATTACTCGAACGAAAAGGCGTATTGAAGCAAAAGAGTTGCTGCTGTATTGTCGATGCCTTCTGCAATGTTGGACCTTTGTATACCTAGTACTGGACTGCCTGTATGTGTTTTTCGATCGATGAGCGCCTTTAGTGTAATAGGCTTCTTTGTCGAGCATTCTCTGGCCTACAATATGATCTCACGAAGAAAACGAAAAGTAAAGTAATACAGTAAAGTCATAATACAATAATGTGCCTTTGAAGCGAAGATATAGAATGGTAAACTTCTGTTAGAAAATCGATAGCCAGCTTTACATTGACTCTGATTTAAAGTACAATGGAATATTGGACAAACGGTCCGTCAATAAACTAAAGTCCTGAAAGTTCACTGGTGTTGCACGCCTCTAATTCGAATAGAAAATTTAATGAAAGTTGTTTACCTTTTTTGTTTAATAAAAGGTATTAAAGTATTATTCTTACTGGCTTGTAAATATTAAGAAATGCACAAAACCTTTTCTAAGTTACAACTGCACTAGAAATTAAAATTCTTTAATATATGGGACCCAAAATAAAATCGTGAGGATGCTAACAATGACACATTTAAAATCCAAATATCAAGTCAAATTTAAAAAAAAGAAGTTAAAATGAACCAATAAAGCTCAGTTTAATTGAAACGAAAATTTAATTCGATAGATTAATAGAACATTTAATTCAATAGATTTTTCCTGTGTGCCGAGAAATTTCCAGTACATTCTATTTCTGCAAATTGTTGGAAGACATATACAGCTACATTTACATTAGACCGGATACAGTTACATAGGGATCGAACCTAAATGTCAGTGAATGATCGTCGAGATTCGAGAATTTTGGCAATTTCTCGCCAAATTTGGCGACAAAATTAGTTGCAAAAACTATTGAAAGTTTGGCTCTATCTCGCCAATTTGGAGAGGTAGCCGTTTACTTCAATGTTAAATAGACGTACACCTGTAACCTTATTTTTCCGGCGATAGTTCGATTCTAAAACCTTTCAGGTTGCATTATATAAGAGATACTACAATTTAAATATAATTTTACTAAAATTATTTACATATATACAAAATTCGTAACAATATTTCCTTAAAGTCGTAATATAATTTGTTTATGCTGCCTAATGATTTTCTTTTCAGTCCTATGTGACTAAGAATATTATGATACCAAAAAAATATATTTCAAATTTTCGCGCATTTAAAAAATTCGTATAATTTGCAAAGAGCATTTTAAATCTTTTTAGTACGATTTTATTCTCAAAATGTGAAAAGTTAATAAAAAAAATTCCCACCTCTGAACATCATAGTAAAAATTATTTCATCTGCGCTGCATAATACGCATGACGGCAAATTTTTTGAGGTCTTGCGATTTACCCGATGGTGTTGTTAACTGGTTTTCTGATCAGTTAGGCCAGGGAGCTAATAACATTGAAAGATTGAATATTTAGCTTTAAATGGTCAACATGGCCAACACGCCATGATAAATAAAGACATGGAATAACCTTTTAATATGCTCTAAACTTCCGTCCATTGCTTTCCTAAGTTTCCTAAAGGCATTCATCTCGAATTTATTTATTTATTGATTGATTGATTTACTCGAAAGAAAACTGTGATCATTATTTTCATCTTAGAACATATGAAAAAACTGAAAAAAAATATGTATATAGTTTTGAAAATATCCTCCTGTGAATATCGCATTGCCATTTAAAATGCATAATCAAGGATAAAAAAGACCCGGCAGAAAGAAATTGAATATTAACTTCATAATTTGAGCCACAGAAGAGAGCAAAGAAACGAAATTAAAAAACAAAAAATCTGGTGTGGACACTACATGACTTTCTTCTACGGCCCGTTAAATTATACACATTTTTTGCTACATTTCATATAAATTTATTGAGTCGATTTCCTTAGAGATATATTTCTCATTCAATCAATTCAATTCTTATTTCGCGGCAAGGCAAAAAGTACATAAAACTCAAAACACCTTCATTAAAAACTATAAAATGCAGGACATCATAAAGCGCCAAATATAGTTAAAAACAGTATTTTTTTTACAATTAAAATTTTATAGTTTTTACGGGAAAACAAATAATTTGCCAACGGGCAGGAAGACAAATTATCTGGTGCACAAAAATGAAAGTTTACCTTTGGTTCCACCGATAAAAACATACTGAAGTTGGTGCAGAAACTGACTTAATTCACTATTCTACAAAGAGTTTCAAATGTAAATGAGTGGTGGCTTCGTTAGGCTTAGCAGCATTTTAACAACTTCTAAATTGTTGTTAATTTTACAATTACTGCAAGCAGATTAACTAAAGGCATAAAAACTTTAACTGGAACATAAGAACAACATAATTCAATCACTTTTAAAGCAAACAAATGCACAATATTCCAACACATAAGAATAAAAGCTAAGCTCATCGGGCCACGTAGCAAAGTGGGTGCGTAGCAAAGTGGCAAAGTGGTTACATATATATGTAAGATATAAGAAAATACGATAGCAGCTCTAAAAAAGGTAATTGGTGATCCCAAATTTATTCCAAATTTGATCCTCTCCCCCTAATTTCATCTTTTCTTCCAAATACGAGATCTTTCCATATTACGTAACGTTTTAATGCAGCTACCTCCTGCCCAATCAAATAATTATAAACCAAAACTTTCTCTAAAACTGAAACTAGCACTTCCACCCTTCTTCTTTTGAACTGCTGCGCTCTTTTTCGCTTACGCTTTCTTTCTGTCAACACACTATTTTTCCATGCTGCTGCTTATTTGCCTAAGATAACGTCGTACTTTAAAATGGAACGTACTGTATTCTACTATAATTAAGAAATATTTTGTCTACACAAGGATGAGTGGATGTACGTAAAAAAAATTAAAGACTATGATTATTCAAGCTCAGTTCTCACGTCATCATGCTTTTCCACTTTGCTCCATCTTCAAGCCAATACGGTCTTCTACGCAATATCGAAAGCTGTTAAAAGTTCTATTGCTTTCATCTGCACATTTGGAATCATTACATATGTGTCTATTCAAAAGTAAGTAACAAAGTGTGTGTGTGTTTACAAAAAACTGAGCTCAGCCGGGTAACAGAGTGGGTGCATACCAAAATTGTTTGCCGATTGCAAACAAAAAGGAAGGACCGACATATTAAACCAGTCCTATATACAAAGCTTTAATGTTTTGAAGGTACTCTATTTTGAGGTATATGAGATGCACTTACGTACGCAATGATGTCACGCAAAAAACTCTTCTGAATCCATTTTAAATTCCTTTTACAATGCGTTTTCGAAAAACGAGTCCTTTATTCTGCTCGTACGTACAGATGTTATGCAAAAACTTTGTTCAAAAGGCTTCAAGAGCGGTCAAAATAGATATTTTCTTTCCAATAGGATACGTAAATTTTTGCAATTACAATACTTCCTTTACATCGTACAAGGAAGCAAAAAATTAATATAAAGGGCTTACAATTTTAGAACGTCATGTAGCCAAGAAACAGCTTCTGGAAAAAAATTTGAAAACGTCGCTTAACGATTCATGTTGATGATACTTCAGAAACTGCATCGATTGACGCATTTGTTATTTTCCTAATTTGTATATTTCTTTTAAAATTTTATAAGCATACCGCGTTAATTTTAGCTTATGATACCCTAATAAATTCCTTGATTGTGAACAATAATTTAATTTGCTCATTATTTATTTTCCACACATATTAATTTATATTTAGCCCAGAAGGGCTATTAATTTCGTTTTGGCATTTTGCGTTGAATCACTATAAATGGCGTATCACTTTTCAATTTGTTGCCGCCAAATATTTCCCTCCCTGTGTTGTATTTAAAGAAATTAAATAATGAAGAATCTGCATAAATGTATGTATGTTTCTTTCATTGTGATGAAACAACGGTACCTAAATCCATCAAAGTTTGAATAACGTAATCTTTCACCGAATATAGGCATCTGGAAGCCCTAACTTGGAGTTTGGAATTTGCTTTAATATTGATTTCATATTGTTATGTATTACTTATTTCAGTTGTGATTTAAATTGTTTTAAAGGTAATGATTTAACTTATTTTGCTTCAGACTTAAAGTTTAATTTGTTTTAAATTTTTGTAGTTGAACTTAAGTTTCTTTGGCTTGTTGAAAAGTAATTGTAGTCATTTAATTTGTTCTCTTGACAGTTTTGGTTAACGCTGATTTTAAGTTGCTTGTGTAATTAATTTTTCTTCTTTACTTTTGGTTGGTTAACTATTTAAATTCTGTTTAGTTAATTATTATTTTTCTTAACCTTGGTTGTTAATGTTAATCTCTTGATAGGTTGATCCTTATGGTCAATCTTTTTAAAGTTGTTACACAAGTTGGTGTTTAAAGTTAATTTAAGTTTTAATTTCTATTATGCCCCCTTTTCTGCTAAATTTGGGATCCATATTTTCTGACTTTGGTGGTAGTTTTGGTGTTGTGGAGAATATATAAAAATTTTCATACTTGATTATTGTATTTTAACTGAAGTAATTTTTTTATTTCCTTACTATGGTGGTCGTGTTTGGTGTTGGAATAAACCCAAGAAAATTATCTATGAAATTATTATATTTTTATTTAAGTGCTTATCAGTATTGAAGTTAATTTGTTGTAAAATCAATAATTAACACCGTTGCCCTTCCAAATAGATTTATTGACTTGTTTTCGATTTCTTCGCCCGCTAGACGGTAGTCTGTGAAACCTCTGTCAACATTAGTTACTTTTGCACCCTGCGGAGAGGCTAAATTTTTACATTACTAACCCTGCCGCAGGGTCAGGGGGGCGGGATGTTTTTGCTTACTCTCAGGCTATTCCTATGCTGGATTGGGACCCCACGACGAGGCTAGCAGCGATGTTCGCCAAACGCAAGAGTTCTTTCCACCTTGGGCTGCACCTTCTTGCGTGGTTTTTCCCTGGGGTTGCCGGGCGGTTGGCGGTTTTCCTACCATCTACAATCGCCAATCGAGCAGTCTTGGCGTTTTGAGTAAAAAGGCTTGGGAGCTGGCGACGTGGAGGACGGACGGAAGACTGACACGAGCTGCCATTTTTTGACGGAATGAGACGGAGCTGAAAGCGTCAGCGTTATCAGAAAAACATCGATGTCGGAAGAAATAGACGAGAGAAGGATACTATGGAGGGCGACGAAAATGTCCAAACCTAACTAATTACTTTTTTTTTCTCTCCTTATAGAAAGAAACCATATCTACAATGTATTCTCTATGTTAACTTCACTGTTTGGAACGTCAAATTGAAGTAGCCCTGTGACGTTGGCCGAAGTTGTTGTCGGTATCTACAATGTTAAATTCACTGTTTGAATGGGTATGACTAATTTCCATAATTTTTTCCACTCCACCGCCACCAAATGTAAAATTCTGTATTAATTCAGTATTATCTTAATAAATTCCATATTTAATTTTAACTTTCTTGTAATGTTTTCACTTTAATTTAGAACACTGGACCGGTCTACATATTTCACAACGCAATAAATTTAATTATTCTTTTGGAGCTCTTGGTCACTATTTACGATTGATTTGAACACTAGTTTTACAGTATATATTGTGTATATCATGTTGTCACAAACTTTACATATTCATGTTATTGAGAATTGTTTATCCAAATATTGACTTATCATTTGGTATTGAACTTAAAACCTATACACAAACTCTTAAGAATTAAAAGCTCCAACAATATTTTATAACGCTTTAAAGAATTCTTGATTAAAAAACTCAACGATTTCGAAGCGAGCAATGGCAACACTGTAGCAAAAAAAAACTTGTTTATCTCCAACGCGTGAGACTGGCATCGGAAACTCGAAAGATATGCTCATTTTAAAATTATTTTGCGATATTGTTGTTGTATTGAATTTTATCGTTTAAGTCCAAATAACATGATATTTAAAAAATAAAGGCAAGACACAAAACGTTTAAAAAAACATCCTTTTGGACGTAATGTAGACTTTGAAAGCTTTCAGATTTTTGTTTTCAGTAATATTTCTATCTTAATACATCATTTGCTGTCACGTAATATCAATGCAATAAACTCAAAAACTGCTTTCAGTTTTAATGATTGATTGAAAAAATGGAACAAATATTTACCGTAAATAAAGCAGCCAATTTAAAAGAAGAAAGAATGGGAAAGTAGTCAAGTATCTGCTAACTAACATAGCGAATGATTTTATCTTCTGTCTTTAACAGATATTTTCGCTTGAGGTATGCTAAATATGATATTTAATGAGAACGTTGAGATGACAAGGCCAAGAAGCGAAGCAAACCTTGATTTTAAATATTTAGCTGATGACTAATATCCCAACCATTTATGGCTGGGTAACTGTTTTATCGGCCATTTATTTGCAGTGACGTAAAATGTTCTGAAATCTTAGTACTTACAAAAATAACGCTATTATCACAAATCATCATAAACGCTGTCATCGCACTTTCAGTGAGAGTCCTTTAGTGGAAAGATCTAGTTATATATATATATGATCCTGCAACGTTTTCAAAGAGGAACGAAGACTTTTACAAAAATGACT
>KK112510.1:200241-212745 GCA_000611955.2 Stegodyphus mimosarum | reverse complement strand
AAAAATTTAAATTTTTTTATAAAAAATATATCAAATCATTTCACTAATTTTCGCGCATTATGCAGGTGAAAACCACCGAAGAAATTTTCCGAATTTTACCAAATTAAAAATTTTTCTTTAAACTGTTTTGGTCTAAATAGTACTATGTCTGAAATTCATATAAAGATACTTTTAGAGAATTAAGGTTTTTTTTTAAAGCAGAAGATGTGAAAACGAGAAATGTTCTCTCCGGGACTCTAACCCTGGACTTCTCGAACATGCATCGAGAATGCTTCCAATTTTACTCCGAAGGCATGAGTAAAGGAGGGAGAAAATACTTAGATGCTCCTCCATTTAAAGGTTTACTGGGGATCAGGAGATCCAATCGCCGGATCTTGGTGGTAACGAATCCATCATCTTTTAGTTCAGACGCCACTGTAGAGATATTATGTTATTTCGAAGCAAGAGTACATGAAAAATGACCAATGCTTTCATCTGGACTCAAACTTGGACCTCTCTAATACGTGCCGAGTATGGTACTATTACTCCCCGATGGCATGCTGGAAGGAGAGAGAAAATACCATATAAATTAAATATAAATATTTCAGCAAATTTTAATGATTTAGAAGACTATTTATTAAAATAAGTAAACGAGCGTTAAAAGAAATGTAACTTGACTCTAAATGCATTTAAGCAAAAAAAACAAAAACAATAAAAAGGTGTATTTTATTGAACGTGACTAAAACATAGCTCACTCAACAGAGAAACAAAATCATTTCTTTATACACAATGCTTAAACCACATCTCTCAAGGCATAAAACATTGTTGAACCCAAACCTAACAAACAAAATACGAAAAACACTTTGTTGTCTTTAACAATCATCAGTATAACGCAATAACGAGAAACCTGATGACCCTACTCATCTAAGAAACAAGGAAAGAATAAGAAAATATAAAAACATCCCAAAACTGATTCCATTTATTTTTACAACGCAGACAATACGTGACTAGATAAACCAAAAGAGTTCGATCTTCCATGGCAAAGAGGATATTTGAGCTCGTGGCTGGAGCAGGTATAATAACAGCAAAGGAAAGAAAATCATATTTCTTGGCTAAATAATGAAAGGATGTCATCATCATTACCTCTGAAGGATTTGTTCTTTTTCTTGCAAACTGGGAGTTGTCTTTGAGTGATGAGTTTGTACTGTGTTGCTACTTCGATGGGTTTGGTTCACGTCAGAAAGCAGTGTCTTAATCATTGACCTATGGAAACAGAAATACTGGTTTAGAGAAGAATTTATTAATGAATTCCAACTATAATGATTACCTACGAGGGTTTAAATTTTCCTCTGGGTCATTATGGGGAAGTTTTTAGGTTTATTTCAAGAAGGTGTAGTTATTTTCTCGTTATACGAACATGCTCATTAATGCTGTGAGGCAACGTGTAACGCAGTAATATTTGTAAGGTCTTTTGAGTAGAGTTTGCTTCTTTTTGGATGTAGTTGTTCATAATTACGCTGATAGTATAAACGCAGAGCAGTTTGAAGCCAGATTTCTTTTTATAATTTATGATTTTCAATAGGACACAAAATTGTTAATCTCTTGCAAGCACTAATTTAAGTTACCTGCTTTTCCATTAAGATATTATGCTACAAAGTAAATGCTTATTTGGAACTGCCCAAGATTAACAGATATGAGGGCAATATTTACTTCTGTACACAGGTAGCGTTAGTTATGCAATGTATACCATTCGAAATTCGATGACTAATTAAAATAATACTTAAACCGTTTGCAGTAATTTTCAGTTACTGCATAAGATTTCGTAAATCTATCAAGCAATTACACAGCGATTAAATTAAAAATATGAAAAAACAAGATCTTACTTTCTGCAAATGGCAATAGCCTGAAAACTAGTTGCTTGCTAGGCCGTATTAAATTATCGATTTTATGCTTTGAGCAGTGTTGTCATGGTGCACGAAACGGCATGATTGAATGCATGGTAGAGTAGCTTAATATATTGATTAAAAATGTTAAAAATTGTGGCTTCGAAATAGATTGAATGCACATGTCGATAAAAAGTTAATTAAGTTTACTCTTATCCCAAGAAATAAGACAAAATGCTGAAATTTCCTCAGAGATAATCATACAATATCGCAATATCTCGCAGTAGTTTAATTTTAAACTGCTAAAAACGTTAAATAGAACTCAATTCGAAATTCAGAGAAAACTAATCCGACCTCACAGCGAATCCGCTGCAATCAGTAACAGCGCTAAGTAAATATATAGTTTGCTTAAAATAACAGCAACTGAGCTGAAGTGGTTTAATTTGGCTTTTATAAGCTTTTTAATTATTCACGAGAACAGTCTGGTAAAATCTATTTTCTCGATTTTTTTGGATGGCAACAGCAATTACGAGATATATAGAGAGAGAGATAGAGATAGAGAGAGAGAGGGTAAAATTAAAGCATGTGCAAAACTGTGAATATAATGTCGCTACACAAGCAATATTCGTCATAGAATGTGTGGTCGGAATGCAAGCGTTGAGAAGCTAAAAGATAGTTTTTCACTGTCACATTATAAGATTAAATACAAGATTAACAGGAGATACTTCAGAACACATTTTATGCCCATGAATCTAACTGATGTACATACTCAAATTGCTCAAGCGACATTCTGATAGTTATAATCCAGGCTTCATACATGCGCAACAGGCACTTACAAGATATTTGCCAAGACACAAGATATTTCCTGAGTATCGACGTCAACAACGGTAATACTGGCGACTAGATTCACATTGGTTTCAACCGGGCAATCGTAAATTGGGCTTTCCGTATGGCCCCACAGGAATTAGTCCAAACGCGAGAGCTCAGGTGATCTTGGTGGCTAAGCTATGGGACCACTACGACCATTCCATCGTTCTGAAAATTTCGTGGCTCGTATAACCAAGCCATCATCTCGGTAATCCACGATAGAAACTGCCGTTGGGTGTAAGCATCGACCCTTTTTATACCATTTACAATGCGACTTAGCAGCTCGCCTTTTGCGTCACGCCCAGATTTTCGATGATGAATATTGCTTGTATAAATGCGTTTTATCACCACCTTGTAAAGTTTTGCCCACTTTTTCAGATTCACCCTCTATATATGTAATGTAAACAAGAAAAAGACAGAGCAGTTTTCATGCACAATACCTAGATATGATAGAGCATAGGTCCATATTGAAGAGGAGGAATTCTGATTGCGTAGTATGCTAATCTGTTGACTGCGTAATATCTAAGAAACTTGGCAGTCGATGCAGTTTTAATTCCATTTAATTCCATTTTTATTTGCAACTGACATTTGTGGCCACAGTTGACTTAGCACTATTATAGTGCCTATTCAAGAACATTGACATTTTTGACATTAGTGCGATAGGAAGCGAGCACAACGAACTAGCAACGAATCTGCACAGATGTCCAAGCTGAAAGTGGAGCATTTATCTAATATGGCAGGCTGTTAAGAGAAAAGTTTTGATTTAGGTTAGAAAATTTCAGTTCCCAAGAGTTACGTCACCAGCGTTGCTCAGACCATGCAAGATGGAATGATCTAGAAAAATGACGCAATCCAAAGAAGTTATTACGATTTTTAAAAGAGAGATTGAGAATTAAAGGGTTACCGTTAGTTTAAATTATAATTTTGATTTACTATATATATATTTATGCGTGTGTGTGTAATGTTTTGATGTGCAGTCGGAATCTTGTTACTTTAAATGCTAGCAGTTGTCACGGCAGAATGGAAGAACATGAGGAAGGAGATATTGATACCAAACGGAATTCAGCCAATTAGTCACCGTTATTTACAGGTTTTCAGACACACTGGAATAATTATTCGTAGGCGAAAAATCATCAAGATTAAGTTCATATATAAGTTATTTGAAACGTTCAGAAAAACAAACATGAAGCCATTCAAATGCTTAAAAGTATTCTATAAAATCAGCTACATGCTAGCGAACTTCTTTTCTGTGTAAATAACAGTTTTCTTAATTTTTCTAAACAAATGGTTTACTCGTCACTACTCGTTTAAAATCCAGAACTCACTAAATTTTCTAATTAGACGAAACAGCAACATTATGCTACAACCAGTATCACTTTTGTTTGTCTCGTGTCAGCTGAAATAGAATCAGAGCGTAGTAGTCAGATCATCTTATGAAACATTCCAAAGGCTCATTGCCAAAAGAACGATAATGTACACAATGCCGAGCGAAAGTTAGATTTATGTGAATAATGAATGAAATGAAAAAAAATGCAAGCTTCTTGTGTTTCATCGAAAATATGCATTTTGACCGCTATCGTATGCAACTTAACGATGTTTGTGCTTGATATCTGAACATAAGGACAGAATAGAGGACTCTCTTTTTCCCCCAAAAAATTATAAAACTGACTTACAGTGGATTCTGAAAAGATTTTTTCTTGGCGTCTGTGCGTACGTACGTACGTATGTACCTATCTCGCATAACGTTGCACTTTTGTATATAGGACTGCCATAACATGTAGATGTTCACCTCCTATTTTGGTTACAATCGGCTGGACCAAAAGTATATAAATATAGTATATTAATATAAAGTAAATTATATTATATAAAGTAATATAAAGTAAAATATTGTTATATAAATATAAGGCATAAATATATAAATAATAATATACAAGGTATAAATATAAATAATAATATATAAAGTATAAATATAAAGTAAATAACATTATATAAAAGTATATTAATATATGTATATATATATACATATATTAATATACTTTTATATAATGTTAATACATTAAATAAAAGTAATAATATATTACTTTTATAAAATGTTGTTATTAATATATATATATATATGCACTCTGTTACTCGGATCAGTGAGCTCAATTTGTTTATTCTTATACGTTTGTAAATTGTGCATTGTTTCTTTAAGAATGATTAAATTATGTGTTGTTCTTATCTTCCGGTTAAGGTTTCATGCCTTTAGTAAATCTGCATGCAATATTTTTAGAATTATCAACAATTTAAAAGTTGTTTAAGTGCGGCTAAACCTAATGATTTTTCATGTGACAGCCATATTTGTTTACATTTGAACAATAGCAGAATATTGGATTTGTTGCCAATCTAGGAACACGAAGCTTCCCAACAATAAAAATAACGCCTTCTTTTAGCATTGCGAATTACATCAGGATTAATCCACTCTAGACTTTATTCAAGGAAATAAGTGTTTTAAGATTTACTTCGTAATTTTTAATATAGATGTTTTGAGTTTTTATATGTATTTTTGGCTTGCCTCGAAGTGAGAACTGAATAAATTGAATGAGAATACTGATACGTCTGTGAAATTTTTTTTCTTTTTTGTTTGTTTGTTCGTTTAATTTTTTTTATACATCGTTGTAGATTTATAACAGTATTTGAATCGAACATGTGGCAACGATTGCATAATTCTTCAGATGATATACATAATTTTTTGTGAATTCTGAGATATAAAATGAATGAGATGTAACTCTGTTACGTGAACCCAGCGCCAGAGTGTCGTTATGCTAAAAAATATAATGAATTTTAGAGAGTTCATTTATTATGTTGTGGCTTATGCACAATCGACGAAGTAGATTTAATTCTGTTTGATTAGTTTAAGTGAAACGCAAAATGCGTATAATTTAATATTCCGTACAAGACAGTCACATCAGATTTTTTCTTGAAGCTCTTCACCACAAATACTTTATCAGTCAGAGCTCATGCACTCTAAATCTAAGAACAAATCAAAAATATCTCACTTTAAATATATAGGGAATCTCTCTTTCTGGATGACGAATCACTTTAAAATATAGAGAATTTCGCTTTCTAGACGTCTTGAGGAAGAGGAAAATTATTCAAATATTTGAAAAATTTGAAAAATCTTGCGCTAGAATGCTAGATATGAAATACGCAAGAGGAAACATACGGGAGTAAATACGGTGTTACAGCTAAAAGAGTGGTGTGTTATCATGACAGCACGGTAAATTATATATACAACCTCAGCTTTTCACGCTTTTCTCAAGCCACAGAAATACTCAGGTGTTACTACAGGCAACCTCACTTCTTGAAATACAAAACAAATCCTTGAACGTGAAGACCGAGCAATCGTCAGAGCGGCACTCACAGCTCCAGATGCATCACTATCATCGATTTTACGTGCAACTAGTGCTTCAGTGACCGCAAGGACCATTCATAGACGGCTCACAGAAAGGGAGCTGAGGTCGCGGCATCTCTTGAGTCGACTACCATTGTCCTCTGTACAACGTCAAACCCGTTTGCAGTGGTGTCTGGCTCATTCGCACTGGAATGTCAATGACTGGAGTAGAATAGTCTTCAGTGATGAGTCCCTCTTTGAACTGAGCCACGGTGACCAGCGAACGCGAGTATGGAGATCCCCGGGCAGCGGTGGGATGCCAACCCGACTGTCTTCCACCAGACAGGCCGAGAACCAGGCGTGATGGTCTGGGGGGCCATTTCATTTCATAGTAGGACCCCTTTTATTCTCATCCGTCGCAAACTTACAGCACATCGGTACGTCGACGAAGTTCTAAGGCCCGTTGTGTTGCCCTACATGTCACGCCACCCTGGGCTTACATTTCAGCAAGATAATGTCGCCTCCACCCTACATATATTTCTACTGTTTGCCTTAGTGCTTATTGAACATTACCTTGGCCAGCAAGGTCGCCGAATCTCTGTCCTATTGAGCACGCTTGGAGCATCATGGGCAGGGCCCTCCAACCAGATCGGCATCGATCTAAAGCGCCAGTTGGACAGAATTTGGCATGATATCCCTCAGGAGGACATCCGCAACCTCTATCAATCGATGCCAAGCCGAATAATGGCTTGCATAAGGGCCAGAGGTGGACAAACGCGTTACTGACTTTTTCACTTTGTGAAGCTCTATCATTTCAATAAATCATCCAATTTTTCTCAAATTTTAATCACTTGTTTTTCTGTACATGTACATTACTTCTACTGATTTGCGTCCCATTTGGATAACTCCTTTTTGGTGCGTCGTTTTTTTGTCTAAGAGTGTATAAAAGCTATGAAGTGTTTTCTCCTCTTGACGGTAGACTTTATTTCAAGTCCTAAAACTGTCGCAGCCTTTCAGAAGAACGCGTTAATTTTCTACAAATCAAGATTTATAACATGATATTCAGCAAAACAATCTAATATTTATGATCTATAAACATACATTTTGTGAAATGAGTTTAAAAGCTAACAAAATTGTCATACTTATAAAACAAATCTTACATACAATATGCGAATACTTGACATAATAATGTAAAACTTAGATAATCTCTTAAAGGAAAAAATTGAAAATTCACTAGCATCACTATTCATAAAAATACGATTGTATATTAAGTAAATGTTTTATGGCACTGTCTCTCTTTTTCTGTTGTATTTTCACTAGGCATATTGTACTTGACAGATGACAGGAGACAGAGATACCATTCTGCAAAAGATTAGGTGGTACTGTCTCGCATCTCCGTATATCTAGCACTAAGACATACATCAAATAACATTGTAAGATATTGTCGTTATGGCTTAGGACATAATATACGTAAATATCACATAATTTCAGATAACAGCATAACATACGCTTTATTAAAATATGCATTACAAATAGAACTTAGAAAGGCAATACTTTACAAACTTTAAAGAATTTTACAAAAGTTTGTTCCGGGACATTCAATTGCAATAATAGTATAAAAAGTTAAACTTGTGGAAATAGACGAAATACTAAATTCTGACTCCAGACACTGCTCCTATTAAAAAAAGAAGAAAAATCTGTACAGATTGTGTGCACCACATGACTTCCTTGTACAGAATATTAAATTATACGAATTTTTCCTGCCTTTCATTTATTTCCGCGATTTCCATTAGTAATATATTTCTCGTTTAATTAATTCAGTTCAACCTTCGCGACATTGCAAAAATACATAAAAACTCGAAATATCCGTATTGAAAATTGAAAAATATAGAAAAACACAAAGCATCAAATACAGCCAAAATTTTTTTTTTTTTTTTACGATTGCAATTTTTCTACGCAAAAACAAGCAATTCGGCCAGCGGGAAAGAAGGCAGACGTTTCGGTGAACAAAAATGTAAGTTTACTTTTGGTATCACTCGACAAAAAGACACTGAAAGTGAAGAATCTGACTTAATTCGTTGTGGACGCTATGCTAAGTCAATATATGGGGCAATTTATTAATTTAATTGATAATTCCAAAATGAATTAAACATAATTTAATTCGCAATAATAAAAGAAGAACGTTACTTTGTTATTGCGAATCGTAGTTTCTCTAGATTGGCAACAAGTTCACTATTCTGCTAAGTTTTAAATGTAAACAAATATGGCTGGTTTTGCCAAAAAAAAATTAGGTTTAGCAGCACCTAAACAACTTTGAAATTGTTGATAATTCTACAACTATAACATGCAGGTTAGCTAAAGGCAAAAAACCTTAACCGAAAGATAAGAACAACATAATTCAATCCTTTTTTAAGTACACAATGCACAATTTACAAACATATAAGAATAAAGAAACTGAGCTCACTGAGCCGATTAATAGAGTGGATATATACTTATATACGTTTGGTATGGCCGATTACAACCAAAATAGAAGGTGCACATCTGCATGTTATAGCGGACCTATATACAAAATTTCAACGATTTGAGGTTTCTTGTTTTTGAGTTATGAGAGATACATACACGTCCGTACGCACAGAAGCCACCAAAAAAAGTCTCTCCAGAATCCATTTTAATTTAGTTTTATAATTTTGCTTTGTGGAAAAAGAGTGTTTTATTCTGTCCTTATGCACAGATGTTATGAAATATCATCGTTTAATTGTGTTTGATAACGGTCGAAATGGATATTTTGTTTGAAATATGATACTTGAAATTTTTCGCGATTACAGTACTTCCTTTTTACTTCGTACAAGGGAGTAAAAAGAAAGAAAATTATGTAACAATTATTTTTACCACAAGATGACGTTATTTTAATATAAACAATGCAGTAGGCTTGTGTATTGTTACTGATTATTTCAAGCTGTTCTATAGTAAGTGGGCAGATGGTAAGTTAAAAATGTGTTGTACCAGTTTCCTGAAAGACATAGAGGTCGGTGTTGCTTAGCCTACGTTCTAAGGATTTTAAGTTTTATTAATGTTTATTTTATTTTAAACCTTTACTATCTTCACTTAATATTTATTTACGGCCAGAATAAGCGAGAGTAGATTTAGTGTATGCAAATGAGGTTGCAAACTTTAGAAGTATTTAAGACATGGCTTTTAGCCTGAAAAGAGAGATTTTCTCTCGGCCTTTACCACGCGTGTGACTTTCGCTGTCTGCCTTTAAGGCCAGAACTTAGTTTTCGCTGTCTGCCTTTAAGGCCGGAACTTAGTTTTCGCTGATATTTGAAAACGTACTGTAGTCTTTGCGTTCTGCTCACTATATACGTAGTAAGGGCCAATCTTCGTGTTTCTAGGCTCTGTAAAGCACCTTAGTTCTTATTTAGTTTATTTTCTTATTTTCTACGTATAATCTTCGTGTTACTAGTCTCTGTAAAGCATCTTAGTTCTTATTTAGTTTATTTTCTTATTTTCTACGTATAATCTTCGTGTTACTAGTCTCTGTAAAGCATCTTAGTTCTTATTAAGTTAGTTTATTTTCTTATTTTCTACATATAATCTTCGTGTTACTAGTCTCTGTAAAGCATCTTAGTTCTTATTAAGTTAGTTTATGTTCTTATTTTCTACGTATAATCTTCGCCTTACTAGTCTCTGTAAAGCATCTTAGTTCTTATTAAGTTAGTTTATTTTCTTATTTTCTACGTATAATCTTCGCGTTACTAGTCTCTGTAAAGCATCTTAGTTCTTATTAAGTTAGTTTATTTTCTCATTTTCTACGTATAATCTTCGTGTTACTAGTCTCTGAAAAGCATCTTAGTTCTTATTAAGTTAGTTTATTTTCTTATTTTCTACGTTCTAGGTCCAAAAACATTGGTCTTTGTACCCGAAGTGAGGGAGAGCTTGTACGCTGTGAGAATAAAGGGAAAATTTAACCCTTCTTATCTTTGTTGTATTTTCCACATACGCACGAACATAGCTTTGAGTAAGCTCCCAATTCTGACCCAGGACTCCAGTTATGTTTGCAAAATCAACCAGAAGGAGCATTAATCCTGACAACGTTACAGCAGTAGTAAATTAAACTTAATTAATTATGATTCCATAATTTGCAAGTATAGGTCAGTGTATATCATTCACAAATTTTCACATATTGTTAGGAATTATTGCACTGTTCTCTTTGTGTTCTCACGGCATATGTGGTTAATACGACGAACTGACAAATGGAAGATCATCAGTTCAAACTCCAGCTAGGGCGTTTGTTTTTTTAGATGTGTGCCCCTTCGTGTTGTACTCAGAAGCACGTCCGACTAGCGAATGATTGTTCCGGATTCGAATCCCCGTGACAGCATTGCACATTTTTCATGTTTCCTCCTTCCAAAAACTAATTACAAAACTAATAGTCCTTATAACGTTGCTTGAACTAAAAACGCGATTGTACGATAACTCGTTACCGCTTTCATTTGATCGTCTGGTTATCGCACCATTTCTTATCATCCGTTTAAAAACAGAAGAGAATGTATGGAATTACTGAAACACCCCATGCATTCTCTTAGGCTGTTAAGTGGATAACACACCTAGCTAACAAATGACAAATATGCAGCTCAAACTCTAATGAGAACACACGATATAAATGTTTCTTCATATTCCCTGCTTTGAGAACCTTAAAGGATTCTGCAAAAGAACCGATTTAAGTTCGTCATTTCTGTACCTACCTTAGAATCCTAAATTTTTAATATTCTAAGATTTTATGCTGTTTAAGAAATAAAGGTACATTTTATTAAATAATCATTTTCCTTTTAAGGCGAATCATTAAAATAAGAGCTTTGTTTTCTTTTCAAATAGAATATTCGAACAGGAATATAATTTCATTACAAATCCACACACTTTCTTACTACCAACGATTATCAGCCATTAACAAATTAAAGTTGGCTGTTTGGAAAAAGTTTTCCATTCGATAATGGCAATAGTATCTTGCACGAAGTAGAAAACACGTGACTTATCGTACTATCGCGTTCTTTCTCCTATTTACAGGTCGCATTTTTTCATTCACAATCACAAAAACTCGTGGCAGAGAATGTGCTTACGACTTTACTAAGCAATCATAAAAGTTGCAGGCAGTCGATAGAACACAGAAAAAATCTTTTAACGAAACAAAGTAATCCTGTTGCCTTAATGTTTTACTAGCAAGCAACTGCAGAAAGAGGAAAACGAATTCCAAATGATATTTTCCTAAATCGCCTTTTCTGATAAAAAAAAGTGCACAAAAAAGGTCACGTGTTAAGGGAAAAGAGGGTATATCAACAAATTCGGGAATAAATGAAACAGAGCAGAGAAGTTAATGTTGGAAAATAGGGAGGAATGTTTGAAGAAACTTTATCCGAACTGATTGCGTTTTTATTTTTGTTCTATTTAAGACGATTCTTTGAAAGATATGTTTTTCAAGAAAGCTTTTAAATCCATAGTTAAGAAGTATAACTATTTAAGAGATTTTCCGAAGGATTTTTGATTTAGTTGGATGAAACAAATTCGGGTACAGGGAATTTTCTATCTGCACTTGACGTTTTATTTTATTTTGATATCTTGGGGACATTATTGAAGAGCTGAATATGTGATTTGTTTTTGGAAATTTTACAATTTACCCTATTCCCATAAGAAAATATATATTGTGTTTGGAATTATATTAGCGGGAGTTGCAAATTTGATGATGCATCGTCACAGAAAAAGACATGTTTCTAAACACCTTACTTATATTTAGTACTAAGAGGCTTTTACATATATTTCCTTAACAAACTAAAGTTTGCTCCGCTTAATGTCTTTAAAATAAAGCATTAAATTTCGAAAAATCGGAGTAGTTTACGTAATGTTAAATGATTAACGTTTATGTATTATTTACAACGTTAGGTCTCACATATTCATGTCCTTATGATTGATTACAAAATTATCCATATTTAAAAAAAAACAGAAGTATTTAAAATTAATTTTTTGCACAACACAAAAATGCTAGAAAGGCGAGGGTAAGCAAGAAGTAAATGAGGGCTGAAGTTGGTGAAAGAAGATTCTACATGTCTTCCTCAATCGAGTCTGCACCTTCGTACCCATCTTTACATTAGCAACGTACGCCTTGCTGTGGGCAAAGATACGGAGAAGTAACGAGCAAGATTTTATAATAAAGTTTTGAGTAAATATCAATTCAAAAGGTTGTTTTCTTAAGGATAGGGTTTGAGGAGATGCTATTTTGTCTTCAGCATAAGGTTTTAAATAATACTAGGCTTTCTTAAATGAAAGCGATAAAGTAAAGAACATTTATCCAGCAAAACGTCACTCAAATTCAAGAGCTGAGAACAATGCGGCATTACATACATCCGGACA
>KK112510.1:151787-200222 GCA_000611955.2 Stegodyphus mimosarum | reverse complement strand
GGAAAGAGATGCGAACATCTAGCATAAAATTGCAAACACATTCATTCAACAAGACAGTGTGCAAATCTTACTTCATCATATGTGACGGAAGTTCTGGCTCATTGAGGTACCATAACATTTTCCTCTCCTACCGCACGACCCTCGCCTGGCTTGGTATAGTTTCTTATATTTACCAAGTTCAAAACAAATTCATAAGACACCTTAGGAGCAATTTGAAACACTCCAGCAAATACAACGAGAATCATTGAACAGAGTCGCAAATATTTTTACATTACTACAAAAAATGGCAGCTATGCTGGAATCATTATATTTCATTACAACGCAGTTATATTGAAAGTGATAAAGTACTATAACGGCATGCATATTTAATGGGAGTTTTATTTTAAAAATAATCTCAATAATTTTGGGCAGACTAAATATTCTCTCATTAATTAGCATTTTCCAGTGTACTCTTTCTGTCTCTAGTGTCAAAACGTAGATTAGAAACAGTAACTACACTCATGGACAAAACAATTAGCGCACAAAGAAATAATTGCGGGATCGTACCGAAACTTGCAATGAAGGTACATGTTGGGGAGATATGCAAATGATTAGAAATGCAGCGTGATTGCATATTACGTATAGTCGGTAGAGGGCGTTGAACGTCGTACTCTGTGGAGTATAAAACAGGTAACCAAAGCTTGTTTGAGTGTGCTGAATCATTTACAAAGGAAGAGCTGAGGTAGACATGTCATTACGCCGTATTCGAAGACAATATGAGCAGTTTGAGAGGGGGAGAATCGTCGGGATGATGGAAGCTGGGTGGTCAGCTAGGTGAGTAGCTCGTCAATTAGGCCGCCCTGATTGTATTGTGAGGAGGTGTTGGGACCAGTGGACCCGAGAGATATCATGTACACGAACACCAGGCTCAGGACGCCCTCGACAGGCCAGTCATCGAAAAGACCGCCACATCGTACGAAATGCACGTGTACAGCCAACTGCTTCATCGGCCTTCATCCAGGCACATGTAGCACCTTCACTAAGAGACCCTATGTCTTCTCGAACCATAAGAAGGCGCCTAGCTGAAGTACACAGTTGGTAACGCGGCACCCATTACATGTGCTGTCCTTGATGCCCACCCATCGACGCCTTCGTTTGGAGTTGTGTCGAGCACGAGGAAACTGGACTGCAGCGGAATGGAACCAGGTCGTCTTTAGAGACGAATCCAGATTCAATCTCGGCAGTGATGACAATCGTGTTCGTGTGTGGAGAGCCCGTGGTGAACGCCTCAATCCTGCCTTTGCTGTACAAAGACACATCGCTCCCACAGCGGGTGTGATGGTATGGGTTGCCATTGCTTACAATACACGGTCACCCCTAGTATTGTTCCGTGGCACCATGACAGCCCAGTGATATGTTCATGAAATCCTGCAACCACATGTCTTGCCACTCATGCAACGGCTTCCAGGAGCCATTTTTCAACAAGACAATGCTCAGCCTCATATGGCAAGGGTGTCACAAGACTGTCTCCGCACTGTTACTACCCTTCCTTGCCCTGCCCGATCCCCAGATTTGTCTCCAATCGAGCATATCTGGGATCATTTGGGACGACGAATTGGGCATCCCACGAATTTGAACGAACTAGAGGCAACGTTACAGCAAATATGGAACGAAAAGTCTTAAGACATCATACAAAACTTGTATGACTCAATGCCCCATCGTATCGCATCGTGCATTCGCGCTAGAGGGAGTCCAACTGAGTATTAAGTCCTCCGTTCTTTTGCCTTTTACTCTGAAATAAATTATCCGTTTTCTTTGATTTTCTTATCATTTACTTATATCAAAGTAGTCATTAAGTGTGTAAAATTTCGTTTCCTTTTGACGACTCCTTCTTGGTGCGCTAATTTTTTTGTCCATGAGTGCATTTCCATTTTTTATGAAAATGAGTCTGAAAAGGGCTATTCGAGAAAACTTTTATTTAAAGTGACTGTGCACAATGCAGTTCTCTTATTAATTAGTGTTTTTATGCAAGATAAAAATAGTGTTAAATCGGTAAGAGCCGTCCAAACGGTATAGTGGTTAAGGGAGTCTACTGTCTGCCTAAAGTGCGCGAGTTCGAATCCCGGCACGAATGTTTGTAAATGTATAGCGTTTTCGCAGCACGGAGGTACTCGAAATGGCAAGCCAAAAATCCTCTCGTGTGGTTTGGTGGTAGGTTAGAGGGGTGGGAGGCCCTCGGAACCCATCCCCGGTGTGCTGTACCTAAAAAACGGGTGGACGTCCAAACTCCTTGAGGACCTGGCAATCATTCTTCCACGAAATACATGGAGTAGAGAACAACAACAGCTGGGTTAGGAATCTTGCGCGGAGTTTTGTGAATGCGGTAGAATATTTGTCATTAGTTGGATACGAAGCCAAATTTTATTCATCGAAATATCTATTTTTCTCCAATATATTATATTAATTCCAATATTATATATATGTGTGTGTAATAAAATGACTTGCCGAGAGAAAGTTGCAACGGATTGACGATGGTTCTCTGCATTATATCTTGAAGAAACTTTACTCCATAATTAAAAAAATGACACTCGAAGACTGACTTGGCTGTAAATTCCGCACATAACTTTGTTCCTAGATAATGCACATCATTACTATGAGTGCGTTATGCACCCCCCAATTTTATACAGCTTACATTCCTAAACAATGGATGAAAATAGAAAAATAAACTCTGCGTGACTAGCGGCAAAACGATGGAACGGATTGAAAATCCGAAGCAGAAGAAAAGAGAGGGGGAGTTGTGAGGCAATTACATTTTATACCGATTACATTTCAGATCACATAACAGATTGATACCAGATGTTAGTTTCAGATTTCACTTAAAACTGACTGATGCATATCATCAGTAGTTAAGGGCTGCTTTGGCAGTTGCTTCTAAAGGCATCCGTTCCTTGTTTAAAGGCAAATAGCCTTTTGGATTTCACTATACATTCCATTAAAATAACTGAACTCCATTATCTATACAAAAATAAAGCAATTATATGAAAAAAATTGCAAATTAGGAGCCTAGATCAAAATTTCATGATTAATTTTTTAAACTGTATTTCCTTTGTTTTGCTACTGCTTTAATGCTTTTTTCTAAAAAGGCTTTTCTGTAGTCAAGCTTTTTGTCTTTGAAGGGGCTGGGATAATATGTAAGATAAAAAATATGCAAATCGAAAGTATAACTTAAAAAGCATCTTGATTGATCATTTTTAATTTGGGTAGTTTGTCTCTAGCAATAACTTTCTCTAAACTGTGTCAAATCTGAAAACTAATTCTGTATTATGTAATCTTAAAACTTCTGCATTGCCTACAAGCTTCAGCCAATGAGATTGACGAAAAATTTTATTTAAATACAGTTGCATTCCAACTATCTTACTCTCTCTCTCTGCCTGTGCTTGCTAGCTAAAGAACGTTCCTTGCTTGGCTGCTTAGCTTAAATATGTAATGAACCATCATCAAAATTGAGGAGTGCAGATTCGACTCATTGTGAAAGGCAAAAAGTAATAAAGATGTATTTGGACAATCAAGTGGTTTTATGATTCTTTAAAAGATCACGACATCTTCTGCTACGTAATTTATATTTTCAGTGATCTTCTAATCCTCAATCCACTCGCGACTGCATAATAGTGTCTTCCCTAGTCAGACACTTACCTCTCATCAGTTTACTGCAAGGAACTAAATCTTATCATTACATATATGTATCTATATATGGAGAGAAACAGAGAGAGACAGAGAGAAAATCATAGTAATATGTCAAAAAACAGAATAAAAATTTAAACCTGTCCAGTGCTTTAGCTGTTGAATTGAAGTAAATTAAGCAGAAAGTAATTAAAGTTAAAATTAAAATTAAATTGCAATCAAAACAATGTAATTCCCTGACATATTAATAACTGCAACAGTGGAAAAGGTTTAACATTCAGCTAAACACAATCAAATTAATAAAATATTCATCATTAGAGTAAACCCGAAACGTAAAAAGGAAATATAATTTTTATTTCTCAAGTTTATTCTAATAATGAATCTAATAATCTTTATTAGTTTTATTATATTTAGATACAATGCGAATCCCTTTCTACGGTTGCAATTATTAATATTGTTAGGGAATTGTCTAGGTATTAATTTTTTGTATAATTTGGTGCGAAATTTAGGGAGAAATTCAAAAACTTATTTTGGAGCATTTTTTTCAGTTTGCGAAAAGAATAATTCACTTCGAGAACTTCTTAATTTATAGCAACCTACTTTCTTTCTTTTTTTTCCACTGTAGTCAAGCAGAAAAAATGTCATTATACATATTTTCAAATAAATTTAACAAAATGCGTAAACCACATTTGGAGTTATTATCGCTTATAACAAATATGCGAAAATTCAAAACTCACCAATATGTAAATTCACGTATATCTTAGAAACTTTACATAAAACACTCTAATTATTTTGTAGGAATGCTTAGAAATATATCTACCTTAAGATGATGGTATAAAGTTTACATATTGTAATTCAAAATGTTTTTCAAAAAAATTATAAAAGTTATTTAAAAATACAAATTTTTATCTAAAATCATAAAAATTTGTTGAATTTTATTTGGAATGAATCTAAATTTTGAAATGTGAAAGGAAAAATAACAAGAGTTTAATAACAAAAGAGATATTAATAAACATATACCAAATTCAATTAACATGAGGTTTTTACAAAACTTGGAAATCTGGAATAATTTGAGTTGCAGAATCGAAATATGGAAAAAAAGTGGCACATCATTCCAGAAAAAATTCTATTTTGTGTCAAAATACCTATATTAGAAGAATGCTCTATACAAATCTAATACACATCCTAAGTCGCGCTTTCGAGCCATGAAAAACGCAAGTTAAATTTCGTCAATCGGCCCAGTAGAACGGGAAATATAGAAGTGTCCCATTTTTATTCTTTGCGTCGTGTGCATGTTGCGGCGCCTGGCCATAAACCCTGAACGCGACAGGATGCAATTTCGCTGATATCATATTTTACAACAGCCAATGGATTTAGCTTACTGAATAACATGTGCCACGAATAGTTTGGAGTGTTGTTATTATTTTAACAACTTTAATTTATGATATGATATTTTATTCGGATAATTTTTTTTTCGCAATGTACATGCATGCAGCCGGATATTCACACAAATACTTCAGTAAAAGACAAATAAGTATTAGAGAATAATTGAGATACTTGAGCTTAAATAAACTTATTGAAATTATGAAAGGTGGCAACATTTAAAACTGAAACCACAAAGCTGAGAGCCACAAAGAATGAAGCTACAAAATAAAAAACTATAGAAAAGCTTTATAATTAATAACAATCAAAATAGTACAAAAATTAAAATTTTAAAAGGCTCAGTTTTTAACGATGGTCCAGACGTATTTGTTATGGTTCTTCTACGCTCTCGCTGAGTTCGCAGTTTACTAGTCTTCTGCTGCACTCTCTCCTGCTAACCCATTTCGTTACGTCTTTTTAGCGTTATTATTAAACATCATTTTCTTCGCATTTACGCCTCACATATTTCAACAGCAAAACTACAAAAATTTTAAAAGCAGCATAGCAGCATATGTGCTAAGTATCGGGAAACAATTTTCTGTTTTCTCTATTTATTATATAAATGTTCACCTTTGTTAGTAAGATGTTACCAAAACCTTTTTTTTCTTTCTATTATTAATTTTCGCTGTGTTATAATGCGAGGAGCACACATATAGATATACAGATTCTTTCCTTTTTCAAATTTTTTAAAAATAATACAGGCGATAATATTTGGTGGCAAAAATTTGTAAAGTGGTACAGTCGTTAATAAACGACGCAAAATCCTGTTTCCAGACTGTTGGCCTATTTCGACTAACGCCCTCTTAGTCTAATAAAAGATTAAATAATTAAAACAAATTCCATGTTGAACACTTTCCTTCATTCATGCAGACTTAAGATATATATATATATAACCCAAAATCAACCAAATATTTCTAAAATATTGTTAGGTTAAATGAACCAGTGAAGAATAACGAAGGAATTATTTATATTCGCAAGGCTGCTTACTGAATACTTTATTTTAGCGTTATATATAACATATATTTTTCAGCTTAGCTGCTACTATTTACTTGCTCTTGAGCAAATAAAGCTAATTCACGTGGAATCCTACATATATTATTTGTGGTAATGGTTGAAAAATATCCATGCAAACACAAAAATGTTTCAGTCTCTTATAAATGCTCTGTGAATTAGCTTTCAGTTACCAGCTTAACGGTTTTTTTCCCTCCTGCAATTTCATACAAATAAACGTAAAGATATTTTGGTTGGAGTCTGCAGAATGTATGAGACTCTTTTAATCATTCTTCGATTTATGTAAATATATTTTAATAAAAATTCTAAATCTAAATCAAAAAAGGTCTATTAAGTAACTCTTTATTTCCTGTAACTTCATTTCGGAATAAAAGTTTTGCTAAATGATACTTACAACATCATAAGCATTGGAATAAGCAAGAAAATCATTATCATCCATGGATATACAATACCCAGAAAGATAGCATGCTTGAGGTATATGTTGCGTGCCAGCAACAATGACCAGTCATTGCATCGATATAAAGAGACTCCAGAGGGTTATTTCCTCTTTTTTTATTATCCGTGTAATATGCTATTTGCTTGCATGAGTAGGTGTAATTCATTTAGAAACTAGGTGGAGATTTCCGATCCATTCTTAGGCTTTCAAGCAGTTGCAAAAATCAGGTGGACTTTCGTCTATTAAGCATTTTTACAAACCGTTTTGCTTCCATCAGATGTGTTTGAAGTAGAGACGGGCTTTGTTTAAAAAAATACATAAATACGGTTTTATATACATTTGCATTAACAATAAATTTTAACTCGTATAATAATTGAAATAACTGTGCATAGAAGAACGTGATATTTATCAACAAATTTCAATAAGTTCTTTTAGCAAAGTACTGAGATTAATATATAATCAATTTTCTCGCTCTTGACTATGTGCTTCCAGAATGTAATTGGAAGCAGGTCCGTCTGACAATCGGAAGGTCAGGGGTACAAATCTCGTAGACAGCGTAGCAGCTTTCTTATGCTCATTGTTCCAGAATGTCTTAATGTCCCTACAAGTAGTACTCGAATTAAAGTGTATTTCAACCATAGTTCGCCACCCTCTGGATTTGGAAGGTAGGTCTCCTCCCTTCCCAGTCGCCTGTTAAGAGGGGGCAAATATAAGAAATGTCCTCCCTCCCCTCTGCGGGCCTTCGTGGTGTCACTAGAGAAACATGTAGTTAGCAACTGGAAGCTCAAATCCTGGCATGGGTATCGCTGATTTTTCCCGTTTCTAGCGCCGATAAGTAACTAATCATTCTACATTGCGCCCGACAAAAATATGGTGACAATAATTTGTCACCTCCTGAATTCGGCAATTAGGACCTGTTCTTCCCAGTTGCTCTTTGTGCATGAGTAAACATAAAACTGTTTTTAATCTGTCACTGCCTGCTTTCATAGTGTAATTTTTAACATGGCCGGCCAGCATCGGAAAATCCGAAGTTAGAATTTTGGCAACGGCATTCTTGCTTTGTCGTGCTTCCTGCCTCGATAAATACCTACAAATATTTTATACCTTGCTCATGATAACAAAAGATTGCGTTATTGTTTTGAAATGGAAATTCAGGTATCACTCATTACACGCCACATATAGTCTATACAATAATAACAAATGCATACACATTGCTTCATCTTCCATTAATTTATTATATAGTTGTCTATAAATAGCGAATTGATTTCCGTTGTTTCGTCTTTTATTTCAAGAGTGAATTAGTACTTGAATGAGTAATTTACATGCAAAGATAACATAAAACATACTTCTGAACTAGAATTATCCAATGTAACTTACACGTATTTGATTCAATCATAAAATTTTCGTTTAGGTCTGAGATATATATATCATACTCTGACAATTGCTAGGAACTTCATAGTGACTACTGGCGACTGGCTGCCTGTAGAGTGATTATCAAAAACGTGAGTTCGATTCTCACGAAAGGGCTTGGCTGAATTGTGCTGTTTCCCTTCCCTTTCTTCGCGACTGTAATATTGGCTGTTTCCTGCGGTGTCTCCTAGATAACATTTCGGTGAAGAGACTGTTAAATGAGGAATAGTTTAACCATTGCAACCGACTGTCCGGCCATGAATAAATATGACTGTAAACGCATAAGTTTGAAATAGGTTCGAGATGCAATCTTAAGCTCCCGATCTAAAATAAATAATACAGGTACTAAACTGAAATTTATGTGTAGTTAATTTACTGGTTTACTTTGATTTCCATCGATTTTGCTTATTTGCGATTAGTCCCTTAATCACGCTTCCTTTTCAAATGTATACCAGATATATTTCTCCCTATCCTATTCAATTACAAAGATTTCCAGGTATCGGCAATGCCAGTCTTCTTTAATTCCTGTTTTCTTCAGAAAATTTAATTTGGATAGGAAAGCTGGTAGTAGAAAGTTGATTGAGGATATTGTAAATATATGTATAACAGAAGCACTGAACATTAGAATTCAGGAATATAATAGCATACTCATGCTCTAACGAACCAACGCTGTTGTCCCATCAATGTACAATGTTGTCACATCCAAGAGTTTCAAAAAACCTCAGATGTATCGAATGGGATATTTTTCATTTTCAACTTCTTATGCATGTAATGTTATTTCATACGATTGTAAAGAGCCTACAAACTAAATAACAGTTGGATATTGGAAAATTTATTTCCATATAAATATAACAACTGTCTTCCCTTGATTTAATTTTCGTATGCTTATTTGAAATTCTTACCAGCTCTAATTGAGAAATTCTAAAAGTCACTTTTGTTTAGTATATGGGGATAGAGATAAATAATTTTAGATTACTATATCAAGTTCTTTTATTACAACTCCCACCTTTCCTTGTGCTTCGAAAAATGTCTATGTGAGGCAGATGGAATAATTACAATTTGGAAAACTGAGAATTTGCCAAACAATTCACATTCAGACACTGTACTATAATATAATATTCATTTCGCCTGCTCTTACAGATTATGCATTTTGCTACTTAGAAGGGAGCTGGATATTTTAATGAACTAATTATTTTAATTTTAGCAACTCTTGATCAAAGCTTATGAGTCAAATAGTACTCTCTCTCAATTTCGTTTTTGAGCAAAGCGAAATGTCTTTTTAATTAACCTTTCTTATTTAGGAATTATTATCCTTGGTAAAATATATTTTATACTGCAAAACAACACGTATATTCATTAATATTAAAATGCGCATGCAATGTAAACTACCGGGCTAAGTATATAAAATGAAATTCCAGCTTATTAAAATTATTTTTAAGCGGTGAAAGCAGAAAAACACGACAGTATAATGCAAATATTTGTTGCCATTTAAAGCGCAAAAGAGAAATAAAAGAATTTGCTGAGTGATGCTCAGGCTAATAATATATTGCTATTACATGCGTAGTTGCTTTGTGAGCTGGGCGTTTATTAACGCGCGCAGCCGTTCCGAGTGCCTGCATTCGAATTCCAGAGAAGACATCGATATTTTTATGCGTAGAGTATCTATGTGGCACTGGTGCATTTCTAAAGTCCTTTCGAGACGTTTGGTGAAAAGTACGAGGGGTGGAAATTCTTCGAACTCTCTCCCGGGGTGCCAAAGTGGAGTCATCAAAACTGGAACGGAAATTCGCAATTAGTATTGTTGCGTTATACGGATTCGTGGATTTGGCGTAATTAATGATGACACTTGATGAAGCATCCAAACACAATTCATTCACCAGTATTAGGCAGGACATATACAGAGAAACGTTTAAGCCGTTGAAAAACTACGATAAACACGCTGAAACAATCAGCGACACAGTCTTCAGGCTATAATGCTGAAGACAGTTTCAAGGCATAACAGTAAATTACACTTCCGATTGGATTGATCGCTCTCAGCTAATCTCTGAACCCAAGACACTATTTTCTCACCGGACAGGCAGGCTATATATAGCTTTACCCTACCTTCGAGAATATTCCTGAGAAAATCTCTAACTGCCTTCTAGAATGTTCTCGCGTCATTTATGACATAGCGCCAACTTTTTCGCCAAATGGGAGATTTCATGACGAACTTGGAAATTCTGGCTTTCTCTGCCACTTTCTGACAAACCTAATCCCACCGTCGACTCACGCTGCTTAACCGACAGACTTCTTTCTCCCTCCGCTGGAGGGGTTTCCTTTTCCGCCCGCTTTGCGGAGAAACTAGCTCAACGTGCAGCCGCTGGGTATATGTTGCAACAGTATGGTAGGTTTATACCTGTAGGATCAACGGTGAATTTCTGGTGTTTCGCCGACATATACCTGTACCTGCATTTCTAGTCACGGAAAGTTTCGCAAATATTGAAACGGGGCCAAAAATGTATCTACTTTAGATAAGAAAAAAACGGACCAGTTAAGATAGGGGCCGCTTTAGAAAACAATGAAACGAAATTAAAAACAGCTGTCATACATAAAATAGGGATAAATGTTTGAAGATGTTTCTGTTGAACAAACTCGCTTGGAAGACGCAACTTTTATTCCTAAACAGTATATTTAGAGTTTTCACATTCGTTAATGCAATGATGATGGCATTCGAAAGCTATTTCTTCATCTTAAATGAAGAACTTCAAATCAAAACTAGATTAAAAATATTCCAAGTAGTTTACATAAGAGAAAAAAAATATTCCATCATAGCCCAGATTAACGTTACCATGTTAAGAACGACAGAAAAAAGCAAAAACCGATTCAACTAAGAATATTTACCAAAACAAATATGTTTAGAAATGCAATTAAAAAAATTTTCATAATTCTAAAAAATGTAAACATTCACTGAAAAAGTCATTATTTTTTCCGAAAAGTTTTATGAAATAAAAGTTTACCTAGTTATTACACATACTTCTACATTTCATACATTTTTGTGTGTTTTTTTTTCGCCTTTATAATAAGCATTTTCATTCACCAACTCTTTTTAATCCGAAATATTTTAAATTAGATGTATTCTTTTTTTTTATTTTGTAACATTTTATTTTAGATTTCCCCTGCATTTTTTGTTGGAAATTTCATGATTTCGGGGCAAACCATCAGTCTTTATTTTAAAGTAAATTATAATTTTTTCTCTTCTTTTGAATCTGAATTAGTTTTTCGATCATTTTACTCTAATTAGCTGGCTGCGTTTTTCTTAAAGCTAAAGGTAACTCCGTAATTCAGTATATTATTAAATAAAATTCTTATCATCTCTGGCGAATTATTTTAATTACATTTTAAAAAATAATGCTGTTAGTTGTTAGTGTATCTTCTAAAAAATTAATATCCTTTATTCATTCATAATAAAATGTGTTTTGAAGCTTAATGAATAAAATTCGCATACAAATATTCAAAAGTTAAGGAAAAAAATGCTTAGGAAGATTATTATTTTAATACGATTATTCATAAGGTAAGATGTTGAGCTGAAAATTTTACTCAGTTGAGATACTAAGAAGTGTTTTCAGTATCTGAAATGTATGGGAAGTAAATTTCACGTTTTACGAAAAACTAACTATAAAATATCAGTTCAAACAATTAATACATTGCATGAAAATACATATAATTTAGAAATCTTTAGTTTATGTAAAGAGCAATATCAAAACGCAGAAACAAATGTCTAAGAATAAAAATAAATAACAGCCATATAGAACAAGAATGTCGAAAATTAATGTGCTTTTTTAGACATAAGTTTAAGTAGTATGTATTTTAATTTTATTTAAATCTAAGAAAAATCAGGTTTTCATGAGAAATTCTAATCTAAAATGGTATTATTTTTATCAAAAGGGTCAGAAAAACAATACAATAAAAATAACAACAAATATAAAATGTACACTGCGAGAAAAAATAAATCGGACAGTTCTATATCTCCCGTTTTACTAGGCCGATTGAAGAAATTCAACTTCCGATATTCATGTCTCGACAGCGTTAATTAGGATATACACTGGTAAACTTAAATTAAGGAAAAATCACAAAAATCACGATTACTGAAAAAGTTACATGTAGAATTTTATGAAACTTACCCACAATATACAACACATCGTAAGATATCAAATAACATAAAAAGAAATTACCAGACAATTATTCTAGTATAGAAACTAGCATATGTATAAAATGAACAAATCGAAGGTGTCAGTTTGCTATAGGAAAAGTACCTTTAATATGGAATACGATCCCCTCTAGAAGCAATACAGCACATACCTCGATGTGTGATGCCTTCAATTATGCGGTCTATCAGTTCCGTAGGAAGAGAGCCACTGCTCTTGCAAAGCAGTTGCAAGCGCTTCAAGGGTCTGAGGGGGCGTATTGAGAGCAGCTAGACGTCTCCCTAAAGCATCCCAAACGTGCTCGATAGGATTCAAGTTCGGAGATCGAGCTGGCCACATCATGCGCATAATTGTTTCCTGTTTAAGATAATCATCTACGATGCAAGCTCTGTGTTGTCTTGTGTTGTCATCCTGTAACAGGAAAGCATCACCTATTGTCCTGGCATCTGGGCGCACATAAGCATCAAGGATGTCATCTCTATAAACCTGAACATTCACGGTTTTCCCCTTGGAAAGACATGGAGGTCTGTGCGCCCACCCAAAGAGATGCACCCCAAACACAGACACTGCCTCATCCGTATGCATCTCTTTCACGGATGTTTGACGGATGATAACGGATTCTAAGTTATCTCCATATCAAATAACGCCTGCTATCGCTTTCCAGACTAAACCTCGAATCATTCGTAAAGAGAACAGCCCTCCATTGGTCAGGCGTCCAGTGTACATGTTGTCGTGCCTACTGTAAACGGTCCCTCCTATAGCGTGACGTGAGCGGCACTCAAATGGCTGGTCGCCACGCATACAGACCATCTTCGTGAAGCCTTCTACGCACAGTTAACGTTGACACCAACCTTCCTGTGGCTGCAGCAAGGGAGGATCTAAGAAGAGTTGGAGTAGCGGTTCTATTCCTGCGTGCACATAATGTCAAATATCGGTCATCGGCGCTCGTCGTAGCAGTTGGCCTTCGTTGGCTGAACTTCTTAGATGCCGAATCTGTGGTTTGAAATAGCCTCCAAAGTTTATGAACCACAGAAGGACTCACATTTAGCCATCTGGGCACTTTTGTTTGTCTTTGTCTTTCCTCTAGTCTCCTAATGGCTCTCCATCGTAGTTCTGTAGGCAAATGATGCCTGGAGGTCATTGTTACGAATTGGCTATCTCAGATTTGTGATGTCACTATCACAGTGAATTATGTGGAATACGATCTCCTCTAGAAACATTGACTTTTATGCTCCTCGCAGATGACGTATTCCAAGTGCAGCGCCACTAATTTGCATACTGCAGTTTTACTCAGGTACTCTTACTTGGCAACATATTCAAATTTTACACGGTTGTGCTTATTTTTGAGGGAGTTATCGCAATTTTTGTGATTTTTCCTTAATTTATGATAGCCAGTGTATAATAGATTTATATATAGCATTGTTCTAGCACACGTAGTTTGGCACAGAATCGGACGTTTTCTGAAACGACATGCCAGTTGTTTTCCAGATTTCGATTCTATGACTCGAATTATGCCTAAATATTAAATTTTGTAAAATTTGGTGCGAAATTTACGGAGAAATTCAAAAATGTTTTCTGGAGCAGTTTTTTTTTCAATTTGCGCCATGAATAACTCACTTCATAAACTTTTCCATTGTAGACGAGCGTTGAAAAGTTATCGTTCACACTTTCAAATAATTTTAACAAAGTGCGTAAATCACATTTGGCGTTGTTATGGATTATAGAAAATATGCCAAATTTCAAAACGTGCCGATAAGTAAATTCATGTATATCTTAGAATATTTTGAATAAAAAACTCCAATTTTATGCGGGCGTGCCTAGAAACACATGTACTTTAAGATGATGTTAAAAATTTCATAGGTTATAATAAAAATGATTTTAGAAAAATTATACAAATTATTGAAAGTTTTTAAAAATAAATGAAAAAATGGGCGAATTTTATTTGGAATGAATCTAAATTTCCAAGTGTGAAAGGAAGAATCAAAAACGTTTAATGAAAAAAGACATACTAACAAATATGTACCAAATTCAATTAACATTGAGGAGCTAAAATTTTAAGAGCAAATTTTTAAAACTCCTCGTGCGAATTTTACAAAACTTGGCAGTTTGGTAAAATGTGAGTTGAGTTTGAGAAATTGGCATGTCATTTCCGAAAAAGTCCGATTTTGTGTCAAAATACTTACATTAAAACAATGTTATAAATAAATCTGATACATATCCTAAGTCGCGCTTTCGAGACATGAAAAACGCAAGATGAATTTTTTCAATTGGGTCAGTAGAACAAGAGATATAGAACTGTCCCATGTTTTTAGCCCAAAGGGGCCTTGTCCTGAAGAACTATTGCTTTCGTTTTGCAATGTTGCTTCGAATCACTCTTAATGCCCCTTTCACTTTTCAGATTGTTGCTGCCAAATATTATCGACCTGTATTAATTATATTTGAAGAAATTAAATAATAAAGGATCTGCATAAATGGATGTGGTTTTCTCGCATTGTGATAAAACAACGGTACCTAGAGGCATCGAATTTTGAATGACGCAATCCTGCTGCGGATATCTGAATCTGGAAGCCCAAATTTGAAATTCGAAATGTGTTTTATTATCGATTTCATATTCTGTAAAACTTTGACGAATTTTTATTAACAAACTCAAGCATTTCAATGCGAGTAATGGCAACGTTGTACAGAAAACATATTTTTATCATCACCTCGGCAGACTGTGTTTCGGAAACTCTAAAGATATGCTTAATTTAAAACTATTTTGCGATATTACTGTTGAACTGAATTTTATGGTTTGAGTGCCTAGAACATGATATTTAATAAATAAAGGTAACACACAAAATGTGAAATAAACGCCCCTATAGACGTAATTTAAAATCTGTTTTTTTCGCAGTATACAAAGACGCGTTATGAAGAAGCGTTTACAAATACACTTGTAGAGTTATTGGGTTATTTTAATTCTAGGGACCTGAAAAATGTGCAATACCCTCACCGGGACTCGAAACTGGACCTCTCGAATGCGCGTCGAGTGTGCTAATGGTTACACCACGAAAGCAGGGAGAAAGGCGGTAGAAAATTCCTTATATGCTGATGAATCGCTTAGGGAGATCAAATGAAAGTACGAGATGATTTATATCCGCAAATTTAATAAGTTTTTTATTCAGATTGTTGATAATTTGTCAAATTTGGAAAAACACCATTATTTTGTAAGTGCCATTTACCTATGTTGAATGGCTGTCAATAGATATAGTTATCTGGCCTAGCTCGTCCCAAGAATGCATATAACGGAGTTTGTATCGTAGAACTGATAACCCGATTAATCGGAGCAATGTCTTCAATTCCTAACAGCATATCGAAGGCTGAAGTTATGTTACCAATAATAAACTTGAAGTTAATGGTGTGGTGGAACTGACGCGTATGAGTATGAGGAAAGATTATATCACTTCAGGTACAGGTAGAATTGGACAGGACACAGAATTTCACCATTGGTCTTAGTGGCATAGTGCGCCGTTCTAGCTGTGCATTCCCGCCCATTTTGAGGGGCAAGACCCAGTGGGCAGTGTAAGGATTTCTCATACTCTTCTGTTACACCAACCACTCAGGTAGACTTTCTGTTTTCCATATATTTTGACTGCCCACTTTCTGCACAGACACTTCCATAGGGGATCCGAACCCGGGCCTCTCATTATGACAGTCAGCACCGACTGGGTGCTGTTATACAACAACAGCACATTCATTAGTTTTAGTCCCTATTTCTATTATCTATAACTCTCTATTTCCATATAGACGATGTTCATTTTCAATATCGTTTGCAGGTGATATCGTTAACAGGACTTCTTCAGGACTCTCTGAGGCTCAGAATTACTGTTGAGACTGAATCTACTCTCATTTACAAATAGTTCACAACGCCATTGCTTTATAACAACGCTATGTTCTTCTGTTCTGTAGGCAAAGTGCAAACAGTGATTGGAGCCCAACGCATTGAAATAGATACAGTAAATTTAAATATATAGCCCCTTATGAAAGTTCTTATAGTTCTTATGAAACCGATTTGTTATGAATGTTGCAGCCTGGAATCGATCTGTCTTGGTTTGTAAAATTATCAAGCTGTTGCCATTTGGTACTGTCCTTCGTTGACTACTACCATCAGGCCATCCAAAACTAGACTACCAAAATAAGGTAAGATAGAAACTGCACCTCTCAGATTATACCATTTCATCAATTTACTAATTATTTTATCTTAACTAAAATTACCTTTAATGTTCCCTAGTGATTATTTATTTTTCCGTATTACGGGATGAAACTCGCCGAGCATTTATAATTATTATATTAACTATTTTATTAACTATTTATAATTATTATATTAACTCTTGTATTAAGTATTAACATCTTTATAATGCGTTATGGCCTTGCATATATGGCATCTATGATGACTAAACTAAACTAAACTGGACAGGACAAACAGCCCTTAGAGCCATGGTCGGCTAGTTCCCTGATATCTGCTTTCTAGTTCGTGGGCTCCAGGTTTCTTGTACATCGTTGTCTGGACAAGTGGTCATCCTGTCGCAGGACTTCGGTGTTTAGTCCCCTAGCGAACTTGATACCCATTTTATCGACCCCCTCAAGGGATGAAAGGTGCGTCTACCTTGCCCAGCCCGAGAATCTAACTCGGACTGATCTATGATGACACAGTTCCAAAATTTAAATATCGTTTTCTGTTAAAGCACGTAGGTTTTCCTTTTATTTATGGATTGCAATATCTAAACATACCATTGCGTCTTTAATTGTATACTCCATAATACTTTAAATAGCACCTTAATTCAAAATAAAATACATTTTCGAGTCCACGTGTAAATAAACGGAACAAACCTGCTGCTTCTTTTATTGAATTTGAGATGATGTTTTTTAGAAATATTTCCTTCCTCATTCTTACCAGTAAAATGAGCATGTCTTTACTTTGGTTAGAAAGTTCTACATGAAGAAACCATTCTTAATGAGAAAGGAGTTCCAAATAACAAGGTGGATAATTTACGTGAATACTGATAGTTCGACTTGCGTTCGAATCTCGGAGGACGGCACGGGTGCATGATTATTTACGTAGTTTTTCAGACGCGCAACATGAATACGATTATTTTCCATGAGAAATTTCTTAGCTAAGGAAATAACACTTCACTTCAGAACCTAGTCCTGCTGTACTTTGTCATAGTTGACTCAAGATGAGCCTTAATCTTATAGCCAGTAGTCAGTTTGCAGTGAATTATCTAAATCACTGCTATAACAGGTATACATTAATTATCTCATTGGGAAATCCATTTTAGATTCTGCGCGAGATGTGTATGTGTTGTGGATAGAGTTTTTGTTTGAATTATTTTTAACCCTGTAACTAAATATTTTGCTCACATATAATTCACATATCCTCATAGTGATACCGGATACATGAAAAACGCATAGTAGGATAAATCACAATAGCAAATTGAACCCACTAGATATAGATTAATTTTTTGAAGTATATTAGTTCAGTGATCATGTTTGAATTTTCTGTTGTTCTTCTTCTTAATGACTGCATTAAGACAACTAATCTTTAGCAATAAAAACCTGGTTAGATTATATTATGGCTAACATAGTTGTTATTAATATTAAGCTGTTTTGTCTGATGACATGATTTCTGTTATACCTTCTGTTAAAATAACTGAAGCGGATTCTGTACTGTACTAATTTTAAATAAAAATATTAATGTTTGAAAATGGCAAAACAGTTGTAAATTGTATTTCTCCAAAACTAGAACATGCCAACATATTGTTACGGATTTTGTATATATGTTAATAATTTTTGTGAAAATACATACAAATTGCAGTATCCCTTGTGTATTACGTAACATGCAAGGCTTCAAGAGAGTGAAGTATCACAGGAAAAGCAGATTTACAGGGGTAATACCATTTAAGATTAAGGCAAACGGTTGTCTCGCCAAATTTTCTATAAATCGCTAAAGTTCTCCAAAAACCTCCGTAGAGCTTGGCAACCATTTGGCGACATTTTGGTTGTATACCTATGTAAATGTAATTGGTCCGACACCTGTATGTAACTCTATAATTGTATCCGCCGCTAGATAACTTAACTTTGTATGCCTTCCACCAATTTCGCTGAGTCGAAGATACTGGAAATTTCTTAGCGGATAGAAGAAAACTATATAAGACCGGAGAAAGCATCGATTTAGTTCAGTTCACTGTTAAAAGGTAAACTCGGGAGAGCATTGCCCGAAGTTACTCACTTAAATCTTTTTGTGCCTTGTGTTCAACGTTTTTTAAAATTTGAAGTGGTGACAACTAATCCATTGCAAATCCATACATATGTTACAACATATTTGCCAAGAATATTCTTAAACATCTATTATATTTGGTAATTAACTGGGCTACTTAAAATATAGGTGTTATTCTGCTTTGTTTTACCACACGTTATAAAATGTCAATTCAAAATTACTCTGGATAACCTAAATTATTTCAAAACGACATTCTATGTTTGAAATTGGAAAAAAAAACAAATATATATATATATAATATACGCAATAATGCTACGCAAATATTGAAATTAAAAAATCTTAATATGAGCAATCAGCAGCTTACACTTGTGTCAAATAGTACATTCTCGGGAAAGTTTGAGGAATTTTAACCTCTGTCGTACTGTGACCAGACAAAAACCCAATGGCCGAAAGCACACGAGATAAAAGTTCACAAAAAAACCCCATTGTGAAAATTGCTCATACGACAAACATCCGCACCATGAAAGCCCACACATATAATGACGCACATTGATAAATGCACACACTGACAAAAAAACCACACCAATGTATATGCTACATCGGAATTAATATTTTTCCCAACTTTTGTCAGTTATACAAAGTATATAAATGAAAAAAAATAATAAAATTATCAATTAAATTAAATTAATAACAAATAACTGAGCTATATACTAAAATAACGGAATACATTTTATTTTGGGATCCGGCTGAATTTAAACTCTATATGTAAATAGAAAACGGAGTCAATAAAATAAACTTAATAGAATTAAAAACGTATATCAGTGTGTAACTTTGTTATTATATTTAAGCGACAATGGTAAGTAAGTGTCCTCCTATAAGTCCGAAAAAGGGAGGTGATAGTGAATGCTGGCTACACTGATTCTTTTAATTCTACCAAATTATAAAAGGTATAAAATGCATGCAAATTTCATCATGTACAGAGAATAATTTACAAATTATTTAACTGTTTCGAAAATTTCTCATGTAATGAATTTAATATACGGAATTAAAGCCGAAATTTTATTTCAACGAAAGAGATAAATATACCGTATTCTACAGTCATGTCCAAAATTACTTTACATACCCAAAAATGATGATATTCAATGAAATATCGAATCAATGTGATCCGTATTTGCAGGGAATAAATCTAGGCGTTACGTCATCCACGGGTGAATCAAGCGCTTTGCGCAAACTGAATATTTGAGTGAATTTCTGCAACATAGCGTTTGATTTCAGTGTGTAGGGACTCAAAGCGGTTTGTTATGGCTTCGAAGTATCATTTGGAAGAATCTGTAAAGTGGCGAATTATCGGCCGTTTAGAAGCAGGGCAATCAATCATTGAAACAGCCACATGTCTGAATATTTCAAAACAGACAGTCTCTAAGCTATGGAAACAGTTTCAAAATGACGGAAGTGTTGTAAGGAGGCCTGGACAAGGTCGGAAACGAATGACAACTGCTTCTGAAGATCGGTATCTGCCATTAACTGCCCGTCGCAACAGAAAGGCTACTGCTTGCCAGTTAAGTTCAGAGCTTGCAGCCGCCACTGGAACTGTTGCATCACGGCAAACAATATACAGAAGGCTTAATGAAAAAGGCCTTTATGCCAGAAAGCCAAGGGTATGTGTTTTACTGTCTTCACAGAAAAAGAGGGATCGCTTTAATTGGTGTAAAGAACATCAAAACTGGACTGAACATCAATGGTCCCATGTTCTCTTTACTGATGAGTCGCGGTTTAGTTTAACTGGTGATTCTAAACGTGTTTACATCTGGAGGGAGTCAGGAACACGAAATGATCCCTCGAACATTGTGGAACGTGACCGTTTCGGTAGTGGAGGTGTGATGGTATGGGGTGGAATAATGATCGATGGACGTACGCCCCTACACGTGTTCAGCAGCGGATCTGTGACAGGCCAGATATATCGGGATGAGGTCTTAGATCCTTATGTAAGACTTTTCAGGGGTGCATATGGACCTGACTTTTTATTTATGGATGATAATGCCCGTCCACATCGAGCAAACCTCGTTGATGAATTCCTTGAAAGTGAAGACATTAAGCGAATACCTTGGCCACCAAACTCTCCTGACCTTAACCCGATAGAGAACTTATGGGACTACCTTGGAAGAGCAATTGCACGTATACATCCTCCTCCTAGAGATGTAAATGCTCTGAAGACGGCATTGCTGGAAGAGTGGAGATTAATTCCCCAAACTGTGGTTAACAACGTTATTTCCAGCCTTAAAACACGTTGTGATATGTGTGTACAAGTCAGGGGAGATCATATTCCATATTAAATTCGTAAGACTTAATTCTTTTTCTGAATCATTCCTTTTTTTCTTAACTCTCTTTGTCACACTTTATTACCATTTTTATTGTTTCATGCTACAATTTTATATCATATGAGGGGATCTTCAATTTTTTCTTTTGCATTTATGTGTCATCATGTTATGTATGATTCCACGAAAATTCATTAAATTATAAGTCATAGTCTCTGAGAAATCCGTGAATTTATGCATGTAAACGTAATTTTGGACATGAGTGTATTATGATTAGGAAAATATTTGTGTACGCTATCAGAAAAAAATACTCTTTTAATAGGGAATTAAAATTAAGCTTTCAAATAATTTAATTAAATTTTGACTAAATTCTGCATACATTAACTTCATTCCCACTTGAAATTTCAACTTGAAAATGTGTGCTCTTTTCAAGTGGGCATTTGTCTTGTGGGAGTATCAGCCCCTTTATCTGCTCGATCGCTGGTTCATTAGAAGAGGAAGAAACAGATATAAAAGAATAACTGACAGGACGCTTCTAAAAGTAGTATTTTGGCGAAATTTGAAGCTTCAATGTCCAAAAATCTGAACAATTCTGAAATTCGCAAATATTCAATATTGCAGTAATCATAATAATCTTTAGAATAGTGCTGACTGTATATTTTCATTTATACGTCATATGGAATTACTACAGAAAACACCAAAAATGTCAACAGAAACCAGTGGATGGACATTTTCTTCGCTTATTTGCAATAACAAAGCTTCGCAAAGATTTGTCATACCGTATTTGTCGCTAAATATTGAATTAGAGAGGGCAGCTTTTAATTAGATTATGCTGGAAAGCGAAGTTATAACTAACTTATGCAAATCTTCCATTAGCTTAGAAGTAATCGAGTTATTTCTCGATGTTGAAGAAAACTTTTAATGTCACCACTAAGCAACGTAAACTGAAGATGCCAGAAGGGATGGTAAACATATCAAAACATAGAACTGAAATTTTTCTGTGTCACTAATGAGTAAGTATAGCAAAGTTCTCGATTTTGTTTTAATTTCCTTTTAAGCTTAATTTTTAAACAGCATAAAATTGCACAGATTTGTGATGACTCATTTCTCTGATATCGTTTTTTAATGTCACTGAAATTTGGAATTTTACCAAAATTTAAGCTTAGATCTTCTATAGTGTTATTATTTTTATCTTAAAACCTTTCTTACATGAAGTTAATGCAATAAATGCAGTGTCTTGGAGATTGATGAACACGAAAGCTAAATCCAAATTAATTGATTTTTAATAACAAGGCTCACTGAAAGCACCTTCGAGCAACTGCTTTAATTTTATACAAGCATATCTGTGTATATTTAAAAATCATCGGAAGTTATTGCTTAATAATATTAGATTTCACATAAACGCAATCTAATAATAATTTAAATCAGAACAAGCATTAACAAAATAACGTTGAAAATTTTTCATTTGCATAGCATACAGCATACAAATTCATAAACAAAATGTGATGTGTACACAACATGACTTCCTTGTACGGAATATTATATTATACGCATTTTCTCTAGAATTTTGTTTAAACTTATTTCCCCGAATTTTATTATATTTCTCATTTAATTAATTCATTTCTCACTTCGCGACAAAGCAAAAATACATAAAATCTCAAAATATCTTTAGAATTATCTTTAGTTCGAACCATAAATATACTTAAAAGAATTTAAGGAAACATTTTTACAATTAAAATTAGAGTTTCTACGCAAAGACAAGCAATTCGGCCAGCGGGCAAGAAAGCAGATTTTCTGTGCACATAACGGAAACTTTACATTTGGTCTCACTCGGCTATTTGATATTCGCTAAATTGGCAAGATATCGTCAAACTGGCGATACTGTCCAAATTTGATCGCCAAACTTGTCGATGGCGAAATTTTGGTCCTGTCCCTATATAATTGTAATTTATTTTGTAACTGAATAACTGTATCTACCCCTATATTTAACTGTAACCATACCCGCCTTTATATGTATCTTTAACCGTACATACCTTCCAGTAATTTTAAGAAATGAAAGGCAGTAGAGATTTCTCGGGGGCCGGAAGAAAACTATATAAGCCCGGAAAGAGCAACAGTTCTCACTTTTTTAAGTTGCGAGTAAACCTTCAGAATACTGAGAGATCTCCGTGCGAGCTTCGCTCTTTAGATGCGTTTTCAATTGCGTTATGTTTAACATTCGTATTAGTTTGAAATGGTAACTACTCTAGTGCTCTGTCATATTCAGATGAACTCTACTGTACTTTTGTGGAAAGTTCAAGAAATGTAAACTGTTTCTTTTGGAAAAACAAATTCTATTAGGTTCTGTGATTCTATTACGTTCATCGGTTCTGTGTGCAGTCAATCCATTAGAAACACGTACACATGCAGCAATATGTTATCCTACTTAAAGAGGTTGCAGGTATGCTCAAAGCATCGATGAACGGTTGATTACACAAATGCAGAATACTATTTCTGTGTGGAGGATATACTAAACAGTTGACAGTGTGTAATACTGATTAATGAACAGTCATTGTATGCTTTTTAATAACGTTTTCCTTCTTTAAATGTTGTCAGAAGTGTAGAAAGACAGTGTGACGTCAGCTCTCAGGGAAACTTTGAAATAATAATTTCGTCACAAAAATAATCATATCATTTACTTTATTGTTATCCTCATTTTCTAAGTACAGTTCGTTCCTTTTATATAAGTTATTAAAACTGACATGGCGTTTGAAAAACTCTACATTTCTTTCATATCTGCTGTGGAGTTTTAAAAAATTGAGAAGACACCAGAGTATAGAATTTTGAGACATTCGCTTGGACAAAAGCATTAAGTGGTAAATGTAAAATTTCCGTTTTCGTACACATTTCTTCATAAAAATTTGAAAGATGGTTTATTCCTATGTTTCTGAGAAGAAAATCAATATAAAATAAGGATTCATACCAACGTTTTTCGGAAGGCTTCGACCTAATATGAATGTTATATCCCTACGATGACGATTTTTTTGAGACGGAAGGAACCATTCACCGACAAGTGCGATTTCTTGAACATCAAATATCTACCATAAAAATCTGAAGATTGTGAGTGTTTGAACAAGGGCATAAATTAAAAATGGGGAAACTGAAGGAAAAAAGGTTGAATGCGGCTTGAAAAAGCTTTTCATTCCGGTTAATTAATTCGATTTTTTTCAATTATTTTCTTTGGAACCCTTATTATTTTTCTAATTACGTTCCTTTCTGACTTTTCCCCGAAAAAGATGCTCAAAAGGAAACTGTAAAAAAAGATGAGAGAATGCAAAAAGTCAATGACATAGATTGATTCTTCAAGTGTAAAATGTATTTGCTCTTAGAACTGAGATAAACTTTATCACAAATTTTGAATAAAGATTGAAGGAACTTCTAGAATTCAGCCTCTTTTCAACAAAAATTCCGAATTAATTTTTATGAATGGAAAACAAAGAAAAATATGATTATCTAAGTCATTTTTCTGCATAAAATTTACCTCTTATTTTAAATTGTAAGTGAATTCTAGGATTTTTATGACATTTGACACGGCAACAATTTTATCCTGTCAGCATTTCGTTTGGGAGAAAGTATGAAGAACATATCCCACTCTCTTAAATTAGCAGAATATTTTCTTTACTTATGAAATAATACCCTTTATAGAGGCTTTTTAACATCTAAATCATTTATTTTATTTAATCGCTAATAACTGTTACTAATGAAACATTTTGATCATTAAAACATTTTTCGCTCTAAGATTTTTTTAAGGAAATTATTAGGATACACATAATATGTATTTTTATTAGCAGATTCTGTATTGCAAAATAGACGACCGCCAGTTTTTCACAATGAAACCTGAATTATGTTCTTTAAAGTGCTGAGTGCTTAGATATATCTTTCTCATTGACGATGCATAGAATTGAAAAGGATTCGTTTTATATGTCCTTCCGATGCAGAGATAGTTGCTCCAGAAGTTGGAAGGTTTAGGGTTTATTTCCTAGTTGAAGCGACGTTTGATGTTTCAAAATTTTATAGACAAAATTAACCTAATGGCTTGTAGTGGAATTCAAGCTAAAGTATAATAGGTGATATCTTTCATTTGAAGATTGGTTTCTCTTCTTCCTTCAGTTATGCTTTAAGTGAATGGATTACAAGGAACTAAAAACATCTTTCCACGTATTCAGTGTGCAGTAGTTAGAATATGCAGCTTGTAGCTGAATAGTCAGGTACTAGATTTCCGGAGAAAACAAAGTTATTTTTTTAGTTTTACGAAATTCAGTTAAACTAATAAGTCTACAACACCGAAACTGTTAATATCCACTGGTTTTCAAGAATGGTATGTACAAGCATGGGTTTCATCTTCTCTTTAAATAATGAAAAGTTCGACATTTTGGTCAAGGTCACTTAGACGATGTTTTAACTCTCATAAGTATGAAATGCGACTTAACATCCACAAACGTAACACTCGCAAAGATTTCCTGCATTTCAAACTCTTCTATTACGCTTTCATTTGAATTTAATATATTTTTTATTTATTCCTTTTTATATGAAGAAGACTAGAAGTTGAAAATCAGAATTTTAACCCTGTATTCCATACTCATTTTTCATACATTTGCTTTCCTTTAATCTAATTTTGAAAAATCTGATGTGGACATCACATGGCTCCTTGGTACGGCCTACTTAATTACACTTTGCTGCCCTTCATGTAAGTGAATTTCCTGGAATGAGTCTAACTAATTTAACCTATCCCTCAAGGCAAGCTGAAAATGACATCAAAAGTGGCAAATTTTGAAATTATATATCCCGGTCAATTTTTGTCGTAGGGAATCATACTTCTCTTAATTTTATTTTTTCATAATGAGTATGAACGTTAAAGGTTAGATTTTGTTATTTGTTGAAAAATTGTTTTTACAAATTTGGCATTCATTGAACATGAATATTTTCGTCATTTGATGAACTTCTGTAAATGGAAGTATATGACCACGAGTAACGATTCCGGAAACAGAGGCTCACTAAATACATTTAAGCCGGATAAAGGGATGGGTATACACACACACACACATTCACATATATTTATATAAATTTGGTTCTGCCTATTGCAATAAAAAAGAAAATTGTGCAACTCCTTGTTGCAGCAGTCTCATACACAAATTTTCAACGTTCTACGGCTAATCATTTTTGAGTTACGCGAGATACATACATACACTCGTACGTAGGTACAGAAGTCACATTAATACCATTTAACAATGCGTTTTGGAAGCCTTTATTCTTTATTCTTTCTGTATGTACAAGCATGACGTAAAACAATCGTCCAAATGGATATTTCTGTTGAAATATGATACCTGAATTTTTTCCGATTGCAATACTTCCTTTAGAAAGAAGCAAAATTATTTTCCCGAGAAATTAATAGCTTTGTGATTATGGAAAATCAACTGAGTCAAAAGCAACTCTGAAAGAAAACAGTCAAGTGTATAGGAAAGGAGACTTTGAGTTGTCAGTTTAAAAATATCTGTTTCAAGATCGTTTCTAATATGTTCCGCGTGATAGGCGGAAATTACATAAAATGCAAGAAGTGACAAAATCTTGAACAGATTACTTATTCGTTTTGAAATAGAAATCTCATATCCAAATAAATATTTTATAGGAGTGCAGAGATAATTTAAAAACTTGTTAAGGTCTATGAATAAAGTGTGATATAAAGATACAGATGATTTTATAGAACATTGCGCAATTGCTTATAACATTTTAACTAACAAACTAAATGCACTGCGCAATAACTATAGTTTGAAATACTGCATCTTAAATTACACCAAAGATATCTGACTATAAGCGGTAAGATCATTCAATACTATCTTTGCTGTTTTGAGTACTGAAATTTTAGATTTTATAGAAAGAATGTATTGAAAATGAAATTGAATTTTCTTCAGAACTGCAAAAATTCGGAATATATTATTGAGTATTTAAAGATAAGTATAGCATACTGAAATTTTTGATTGATTGTGAAGATATAACAATAAGGTTTTCGGAAATGTTGAAAAAAACATGAAAATGAGATATCGGACGAAAGGTATAATGACGGCACTGAATTTGTTATTCCAAATTATGCTGGAAAGTGTTTAGGTCTGTTGTTGTAAAGCAACTCCATATTAGAGCCTCATAAGCATTTACTGTTACGTCTTAAGTCATGTGTGTTATATATTTATAAAAATATTTATATTTATTTGATTCCATCTTATTATGCAAAAATATTAATTATTATCATTATGAAATGTTTCAGACTTTAACAGTGGCCCATAAGGTTTTGCGAAGCTTTCTTACGCTCTCTTTCAGTTCGCAGTCTACCAGACTAATGTTACACTCAATCCTACTAATCTACATTTTTTGTTCTTTCAGCTTTATTATTAAGCATCATTTTCTTCGCATTTACACCATATACACCATTCAAGAGTTAAATTATAAAATTTTTTAAAAGTAGCATAACAGTAAAGGTTTAGAACTATGGATGCAGCGTTAAGTATTGCCAAGCACTTTTCTATTCTTTTCAGTCTTTTCTCAGCTCATCACATCAGTGTTCAGTTTTTTTAATAAGATGGCTACACAAAACCTTTCTTTTTAGTATTAACGTTTTGTGTGTTTACCTTATTTATTAAACACCATGTCCTTAGCTTTTACGTCATACTTAATTCGATTCAACAGCAAAATGAAAAAGCATCTCAAAACAACTTACTATTAGAATTTCTGATAAGCAGTCCCGCGCGCTGGAGATAAAAATGTATTTTTCCGTACAGTGCTGCCACTGTCACTTTGAAAGCGTTCAGTTTGTTAATAAAAAATTCTTTGCAAATTCAAAAAGCTTTACAAAATATCAAATAGATAATAAAACAAATCTAAAATTCAAAATTCGGGCTTCCCGGTTCCATGTTCGGGCGGAGGTCTACGCTATTCAGAATTTGACGGTTTTAGATAACGTTGTTCTTTCACAGTGCGAGGAACATATTGTTGCGTTTATAAGGGTTCGTAGATTTGAGAGTATCCGATGAAAATACGATGCAGAACAATAAAAAGCACAATTTATTTACAAGAATCACTATTTACAACACAGTTCCAAAATTAATTTTAAAAGCGTCGAAAATCTACAATAAATACGCTGAAACAATCAGCAACACAGCTTCAGGCTGTAACTGTAAAGGCAGCTTCATGGCAACACTAGACTTATAATAAACACCGTGGAACAATCACCAATACACTGTCAAGCTATAATGTAAAGATAGCTTCACGGCAAAGCACTATCTCGATCGCTTTCCGTTCACAAAACTCTCGCGTAGCTTAGCACTCACAGTAAGCAGCTATTCTCACAATTCTCACAATCTTAATCACACTACTCGCAACTTACTTCACAATACTTCACAATCTCGCAACTAACTGGCTCTCAGAAACGTAAGGGTTTATATAGTTTTTCTTTAGGTTCCACACGTTTCGAGAAATATCTCGACAGGAAGTTATTCTAGAAGCTTCCCGATTGGACCATGGGATATCGCCAATTTGGTCGCCAAATGGGCCATAATGTCGCCAATCTGGCAACCCTACCATACATTATTTTATGGAAACCGTAGTGCTATGCCGGAAAGCTTACATACAGGCGCAACCGCCGAATTTTTCGTAACAATATATACACGAATGCAGATTCTTCATTATTAACTTCTTTAGATATAATATAGAACGATATTATTCGGTTATATGGTGATACGTCATTTTTAATGATTTAAAGCAAAATACCATTTGGAGACTAATATCCCACTTGCGACTTCTTTTGAATGACTGACGCAGTATCAGTATATATCTTAAGTCAGCAGACAATATCAGCATAGGAAAAGAAAGCATACTTTAATTATTTTAAACACAAATTTTAATATGATTCATTAAAAAATAAACTCTTAGATTCCTCGCCATATCTTTCTGTCATTGTTTTGTGCTGCTCTTCCCATGCACACAGCGATCTGTTTCGCTTGAAAAGAACAGAGCAGTGCACAGATTTCGCATCACCGCCGTTGTAACAAACGCATCTTATCATTTTCTATTTAACGAATTAATTCATTTGGATGTTATCACAGTTTCTTCCATTTCGGTTAATTCCGTATGTTTATATTTTAAAAATGAATTTAAGACCAAAATGAATTACAATTTATCCATGAAAACAGTTGTAATTTGGAGTACAGCAAAAAGAACGTATATGAAAGTGGCGATGTTGCTCGACTGAAGGATTTCTCACTTTATGGTGCATTTCATTTAAACTTCTTTCCTCGAATTTGATTAGAGATACATTTCTCATTCAATTAATTCAGTTGTCACTTCGCGACAAAGCAAAAATACACAAAACACCAAAAACGTTTCATTGAAAACTGAAAAATTTTAAAAATTAAAAAAAAAAAAAAAAAAAAAAAAAAAAAAACCAAATACAGTTAAAACAGTCAAAAATATTTTTACAATTAAAACTAAAGATTCTACGCAAAAATAAGCAATTTGGCTAGCAGGCGATAAGACAGATTTTCCGGTGCACGAAACTGAAAGTTTAATTTTGGTCTCACTCATCAAAAAGACACTGAAGTTGCAGAAACTGAATTCCCTATTCTGCTAAGTTTCAAATGTAAACAAATATGGCTGCTATGGCAAACAAAAATTAGGCTTAGCCTCACTTAAAAAACTTTTAACCATTGTTATTAATGCTATATATTTTATTAAACCATTTATTTTGTTAAAAAAGTCAGCTGAAATATTTTATAGGCGACAAACATCCGCCTATTTAAAAACCTAAAAATACCCTTTGGTTCTACATATCGTCGCAAGTAGCTGTAAGTAATGAAGTCCAAGATCAGCAACTAAAAAAGAAATGTTGCATTTTTTTGTTACATTGATTGGCTGTTTGGCCTTTTGCGAATAGTGTAATGAAAATTAAGAAAATGGCGAATCTAATGCTGAAATGTTGTGGAAACCAGCTATTAATATTTATACATTCTTTTATTGGTCTAAAGACTGTAAACAGTTTTGAATGAAGTACGAAATACAAGACATTTAATTCTTCTTAAAACACGATACTGAAATAGAAAACAAACATTCCTTTAAAAAAACGCAGGTTTTTAACACCAAGACTTTTTACTAATAATTTAATCACACAAACTTTCAAAACCTCTATCGTTATATTTCTAAGTGAAAAATGACTTTCATTCACGTTTCATTTCATTTCATTCTTTTCATCTCATACAAATGTCGAAATCACGTAAGAATATTTTTTAATTTATATTAAAAGGATAAACATTCTATATTTTAAAAAGTAACAAACAATAAGCACACAGAACATTATAAAATTGTCAAATAATTTGGAAAGATTAAAATTTATAACTACCTGGAGAGGACTGTGATTTTGTACGGATCTGTATTACTTTACAGTGTCAGTATACTGGAACCGTGAAGTATGTCGTCCGATTTATGTCCTCTGTACTCTTCTAACTGTATAACAATTCAAAATATTTCTTTTAAATTCAGCGTATTTATTAGCATGTCAGTTTGACGGTTAATTATGCAACATAAACATACACTGGTGTGCAAAAATTAAGGACGAGACGGTTTTTTCAATATAATTTTGTACAAAAGCTTTCCAAATCAACACATTTAATACCGTAAGATCCCCAATACGTAAGGACATGAGTAATGTAAGCAACACTTACTAAAAGAGAAATCAGAGGGATAAAAAGAAGCTTTATTGAAAAAGTTGCATGGAGCGCAATGCGACTGAAGGCCGAAACATCCCTGTGATGGGTGTTCAGCAAGAAACATCCGGTCTTTAATAGAGGATATGATCTCCCCTGACTGCTAGGCAGGTTTGACATCATTTGTGCATGCTGGATATGTCGTTGTTAATGAGCTGTTGAGACACTGCTGCTCGTTCCTCTTGTAGCACCAATCGCAGTTTCGGAATCGTTACTGGCGATAAGTTACGTGCTGCCACGGGTCTCCCTAGTAAATTCCGTACATGCTTGACGGGATTTAGATCCAGAGACCTTGCCGACCAATCCATGTGTTCAATATCTTCACTCTACAACAGCTCTTCGACAGTAACTGTGCGACGAGGTGGAGCGTTGTCGTCCATGAAGAGGAACTGAGGACCCATAGCCCTTGTGAAAAGACGCATGTAAGGAAGAAGAACCTCGTTACAATAGCAGTCCCAGGTGACGAACCTCCTTGGGAGATATGAAGGTCGGTCCGGCTACCAAGCATTATGTCTGCTCGAACGAGAACTCCGCGACCTCCAAAACAGTCCCTTTTGATGATGTTGAAGGGGTTATTGCGTGTTCCCCGCTCTGTCCAGATGTGTATGTGTCTAGAATCGCAACTCAGACTAAATCTGCTCTCATCTGTAAAGAGTACTCGTCCCCATTCATTGTCTCTCCAATTCCGGTGTTCCCGGCACCACAGAGAACGCCTTCTCCGATGGGCAGGCGTTAGAGGTACACACCGTACAGGGCGTCGTGCAAACAGACCACCACCGTGCAGTCTTCTGGCCACGGTAAAACGCGATATCGGTCGTCCAGTCGCCTGTGTCGTGTGTCTAGCGATTTCTCCCGCTGTCTGCCGCCTGTTTCTTCTGGTCTGTAAGGCAATATACCGGTCATCTGCGGGTGTGGTTCCTCGTGGACGACCACTACTAAACCCACGGATAGCTGTTCCTGTAGTTTGAAATTGTCTCCAAAGTCGTGTAACAATGTTGTGAGCAATTCCGAACTCTGCAGCCACACTTGTCACACTGCGGCTTTCCTCCAACTTCCCAATGATTCGACCTCGGGTAAAAGCATCCAGATGTCGTCTAACAGATTGATTATTCGCCATTTCTCGCTGAGGCAGCAACTCGGTGTGATTTTAACTACTATACGGCGTGCAATCTCTTTGCCATAAATACTGATCTTACACCGACAACATGCTTTATACTACTCAGACACTCCCCATTACGTCTACCTGCATACCTGCGCATGTGCTACCGTACATCACCTTAATTAATCTCCTGATTGGTCTTTCTGTCCGCTCTGCCTCTTCGTTCAGCTGATATGCTAATTTTTCGACTTCGTCCTTAATTTTTGCACACCAGTGTAGCTTACATAAACTTAAAAAGCTGTGCAACAGAAATGCCTTCTCAGCACTTGCAACTAATGCGGAACAAAAGTTCAAGAAATTAAAATGGGAAACATAACTTAGTACATCTATCACTAAGCCTTGGTTAAGCCCTTAGCTTTTGTGAAGCAAACACGACTTGCCGGAGCTAAAGCCAACATATTTCATGCAACAGGGAAGCGAACCAGAATATGGTCAACAAAATGTGCCTAAAAGTCTACCTCAAACATAAGAAATCTGCAGTTATTTATATTATAATTTGTCTCCTGGGGGTGTTAAAAAAGCATAATTAATGCAATAACTGGTTTAATTAGTGAGATAACAGTATAATTAGTATAAAGTTTATAGATTCATCAAAAATTTTAATATGAATTAAAATGACTACTTTAAAATCTATAGCAACCAATTCATTGTGTGCGAAATTTTATGTTTCTCGCATTTTGGATGATTTTAGTATAAAAATAAACTCTCGAAGATTTCAGCAGCACTCTAAAATAAAATTTGCTTTCAACTCCAATAAAAATAAGATCATTTATTTCTCTGAGAGGATTTCTAGTTTCATCATTTAAAAACATTGGAAAGCAACAGAATCCGGAGAAGAAAAGATATCGAGAAATGTAAAATTACCTCTACTAACTTTGTTTTATATTAGATTCATTTCAGATTGATTTCGGTAAGTCCAGAAGTTAGAAGAGTGGATTCATGAAATACCTCAAACTTAAAACGAAACCTAGCGCTAGATTTTGAGTTTGTAATTTATTATTTTGCTTTTATTTTTCAAATCTTACTTCCATACTTGCGAAAAACCTTTCCACCGAGTTTGTTTTACATTCTTCGTATTTTTCTTGTTCAGATTTTTATTCAGTTATGTTTTCACATGCAGGCTCTCAGCTACAAAATTGAGAAAAATGTAAATACGGTAACTCCATAAGATATTTTGTTGTTGTTATTGTTGTTCTCTGTTTTCAACTTCTTTCGTTCGTATGCCGCTTCTAGCTTATTCTATGTTTCTTTCAAGTGTTTTTCTTTGTTTTCCTACCTGCTTCAAACACTGTAGATGAAAAGAATTATTTCTTTTTTGAGATTACACCCGTTTCGAAGTAAACTCTCATTCATTCTCTCTACCCGTGTACAAATAAATTCTCAATAGACAGCGCTTCTATTATTGTTTTGAATATCTCAAGTTACTTTTAACGCATAATTTTAGGTCTTTCATTTCTTACACATTCCGAATTTAAATCTACAGCAAATACCAAATATGTAAAATCCATCGTTAAGCAGGATAACTGGTGCTTAAGTAAATCTTGTAAAATTGTAAAATTGTAAAAGTAAGCAGCAACTTCAGATCTTTACATTAAATAACAGATCTTCAAACAAATTTGAAATATTTTCAGTACGCTTTTTGTGGTATTTTTTCTTATAAATAAATGGATTCACTTAAATGAGAAACATATCACAACCATACCTCTGCAGTTTTAACCCTTCCGTAAATCTTGTATCTGCTTGTATATTTGCAAACTTTTCCAATCGCCAGCAATTTTGTATAACTGAGAATTAAATCATTTTATCGGTAAATGACCCATGTTTTTTTGTCTCTAATGAAATATATTAGAAATATAAGATTAAATAATTCCAACAAATAGAGAATTCAGCCAAATTTGTTGGGATATTATTAGAAAGAAGTACATAATTCTAAACATAACATGTAGAGACATTAGGTTATTTCGAAGCAGGAGTCAAGAAAAATGAGCAACGCCTTCACCGGGAATCGAACCACGGATCTCTCGGTTACGCGTCGAGCATGCAGACCACTACACCACGAAGGCAAGCGAAGAAGGCGGGAGAAATACCTTATATACTCCTCCTTTTAAAGGACGACTGGGGTTTCGGGGACCCAATCGCCAAATCGCGGTGGTGGGGAATCATCATCCACCACCTTTTTAGTTCGGGCGCCAGTGTAGAGACATTAGGTTATTTCGAAGCAGGAGTCATGAAAAATGAGCAACGCCTTCTCCGGGAATCGAACCACGGACCTCTCGGTGACGCGTCGTGCCTGCAGACCACTACACCACGAAAGCAAGCGCAGAAGGCGGGAGAAATACCTTATAAACATTCACAGTAAAGTGATATGAGATAAATATAAAAAATCTGTGCAAACAGTTAAAGTTAACAAATTGCTATATACTGTTACGGATTACGTAACTATTTGTGGCTACTTGATATAATTGGATTTTATCTAATTTTGTATCGCTTTTTATATTTATAAACATATTTAATGAATTTTCAGTAATAATTTCATGTTTATTTAATGCCTACATTTGTTTTATTTCTAGCTTTATAGAGTGCTTGCATGTACTTATTTTATTCGTTGAATTTACTTTATGGCAGGCACTAACCATTTGGTCTTTGGCCAATATAAGGCCAGAACCGGTGGTCATTTTATTATAGAGGCACCTCAATAAGCTGCCACCGTTACCTTCTATGAACGGCAGACAATTTACGTACATGCCTTCTCCGGGATTCGAGCCCGAGCCCTTTGATACCACAGTCAGTTTCACTAATATATATATATATATATATATATTAATAATGAGTCAACTGATTGACAGCTCATGCAGAATCAGATATATTAACAAAAAACATCTCTTAATGGACGACGATTAACCCCTCGATGTAAATTTATATCACTAGATATTGGATAATATTTAGTGAATTCTCGCCAGCTTCTCGATTTTCTTAAAATTTCTGGATAAATACTTTTCAAAGTCATTAGAATGATTTTTCTTTGAATGTCCACAAAGTTTTACACCTCTTGAAAAAGTACATAAATAGAAGTAATATCAAACGACATTAAATGCCAAACGACACAGCATATGGCAATTTTATTAACAACAAATAATTGTTACTTACAAATGAGGTTCAATATAACGACCATTGTGATGTTCCAAAAATTGCATACATTGCAGCACATTTTTCACAGAACGTATAAGTATTAATTTATCATACCTGTAACGTTATTCGATCTGTCAAAATTGCGGTATCGCAACTTTGACAACTTTGACAGACAACTTTGACCGTGGTATCGGGGACATGTCCTTGATACACAAGACTTTTAAGAAATCCCTACAACCAGAAGTCTCGGACGACCTCAGTGGCCATACCGTAGGAATGCACGACTAATAATTCTGCTTTAGAGAAATGTTGCCGCAACACAAGCTGTACCTTAAGTCCAATGTAGAGTGGTGAACCATTCTCGGTAATTTTGTAGAACCGAGGAATTGTCTTTGCTGCAGCTATGGAAACACGAAGTTCGGTACCATATCAGCATACCTGTCAGCAGTAACGGTACCGGTCACTGGCTCATTTTCACCACTTTCCTCGTAACATTAAGGACTGATGATAAAAGATGATGTAAATGCACACCACACTGTGACGTTTGGTGATTAAAGAGGCGAAAACTCTGCACCCAAGCTTGTAGATTTTTCGCTGCCCAAAGTGGCAGTTGTTATGTAATACATACTTATTTTAATTCTGTAACTGATGTATAGCTATCTTAATTGTAATGATTTACCTTAATTCTGTTATCATACTTAAAAGTTATTAATTTGATTTTTATTTAGTTGATCTTAATTTTTTTTGCCTTGTTGGAAAGTAATTCTTGTCATTTAATTTTGGCAGTTTTGGTTAACTCTGAATTTAAGTTGCTTTAGTAATTATTTTTTCTCTTTTTAAGGTGGTTTGGTTAACCATTTATTTTTTTTTTGTTCTTTAACACTTAATCTTAGCTTGGTTTCTGTAATGTTTGGCTAACGCTTAATCTTAACTTGTTTTGTGTTTAACTTCTGTTTAGGTCGACCCTTAAGGTCATTCTTTTTTTTAATTTTAAAGTTATTTGTTTTACACAAGTTAGTGCTTAAAGTTTAATTGGTTTTGTTAACGTACCCCTCTTTCTGGTAAAGCTTAAATCCATATTTTCTATTTCAATTGAAGAAATTTTCTTCGGTCTTTTATTAATTTAGTATTTTAAAACAAATCCTTAAATCTTTTTCACAAAAAAAAAACTTGTACGTGGCGTTTGGGAATCAAGATTTATTGACTTGTTTTGACGTTTACTTGGAAAGGAATTTTCCCAATATTATCTCTGCCAGATAGTGGTCTGATAAATTTCTTTCACCAAATGCGAATCTGCACCCTGCTGAATTAGCTTGTTTTGTATGCAGCTACGCCACGCCAAGGTTGAGGGGTCTGGGTGATGCGCACTCTGACAGGCGTTCACCATGCTAAAATGGGACACTGAGTGAGGCTAGCTCCTGCTATGTCAGGTTGATGACCCTGGTGGGTCGCTTATGAAAAACAGCAATTATCCTCCAACATCCGACTTACCACCCCCTTGCCTTCACCTTTTTGTTTAGACTCCGTTTCTAGGGCTGCCGTGCACTTGGCGGGTTTTGGACCGTCTCGGATCGCCAAACGAGGGGCTGGCGAGGAGAAGAAAAAGGGCCTGCAGCGATCTACGTGGAGAGGAGATGAAAAACTTTCCTTGAAGTTTTTCGCCAGATCAGAAAGCTGTCGTTCCGTTTCGAGTACTCTGTCTGCGGAAGTGAGGAGCGATGGCTGTATTTGCGGAGAGAAAACCACCTATGGTCGTCGACGCAGGAAGGAGGGAGCCCAGATAGGAAAGGGACGGACGGCTCAAAAATTTCCCGCTACTAACTTGTTTTTTTTTTCTTTTTTATCTTCTAGATTTAATTCTAGATTCTAGATTTAACATGGCTGACAATTTTTTATTCACCCGCCCTCGGTAGGAGCTACTATGTAATGGTCAACTTCAAGACAAAGGACAAGAAATTGTGATTTTCATACGGGATACCCCTGTCGGTATGTTTTCAATGTTTTCTCACTTTAACTCTTGTACCACCACCACCCTATAATGTTATATTGTTGTTAGTTTTGTTAACCTCTAATAAATGGAAATTTAATTTAACTTGTTTGTTTTCACTTATAATTTAGAACACTGGGCCCTATAAATTAATTTAAAACATGAACGGGTTTTTGAAACAACGCTTTGTTAGTACTTATACTGTTGGAGTCTTATCTTGTGGTATTTACTGTTATATTAGAACACACAGATTTAACTGACTAAATGTTGTTTTATCTTGTCTGTCACCCAATTATACACCCTTGCAGTATTTATTATAGTGAGATGTTTTAAAGTTGGTTTTTTTCTTATTCATGACTTTCATGTGTAATGAACATTGAAAATTTAAAGTGGAAAAATACTCTAACACAGTTGTGTTGGTTAATACGACTATTCAAATGAAAGTGGACTTCGTTAGTCCATAACATCTGCCTCGGCGAAGCACTATCAAATCACATGGGTGCTACGAATCTCACTAAAGTGTCACACTGGGAGGCCGCATCGCCAGGCAGCAGTCCTTGAACAGAAGAGATTTATGCGAGTATAACTTCAACATCTAATGCAAGATCTTCCACACCATTAAGTATGGGTTCCACGTCTGCCAGGATACTGTTCGAGCACTGTTTGTTTCCTGCACATTCGCCATCTCCTGTTCGACAATAGCCAGTTGTACCGTTTTCAACTTCTAGATGACTAACCGCTTTGCATCCTCGGCCTGGTTGCTGTGCTTGCGTTTCTATAGTTGCAAATCATTGAACCATGTTTCGTAAGTTTGTTATGCTACCGAGCCTTTGTGGAACTCCTTTAACAGCTGAAATTCGCGAAGGGCAGCAGTGACGCTTTGGTTATGTTGATAATACAGCTTGACTAACAAAGTATGTCAGATAAGAGCCATAAGGTAGTTGGCCTCAAAATGATGAGAATTCTCGCAGCCCTACCTTCTATAATCATGATCGGTACACTAAACACTATTATACAAATTAATGCATTTTATTCGGTAAATAGCACCAACATTTTTAAAGAAATCGACATCTTGCTAGAGGACTCCAAATACCTCACGTTATTTTATTGCCACTCTCTATGTCAGCCGCTAAGAAATCTCTCTCTCCGATTTTCCATTTTTTTCATTTGGTAATCTAGCTTGAAAATCACCAGTAGGAACAAAACATGCCGCAAATAGTTTCAAACAAGATTTTAAAATAATTTAAGTGCAGAGGAAACTTTGAATTGTAATTTACGACAGAAGAACAAAACAATGAGACCATCCGTAGCACTTTCAACGCACATTTTGTTATATAAGCACCCAATATTACTAATTGTGGGGTGCTTATCACGAAACAGATGTTCAAGTAGTTCCGCTGGTTTTCGTTTTGTCTGTAGCAGAAAGGAGGTGTGTGTTTCCCTATACCAGTGTGACTATGTAAGGAAAGCTCTTGATCTTCTGGCAATGCTTTCCCAACAACGTGGCAACTTTTATGCAAATAGTCACAAAGTAATCTTTTCATACATTTAGCGAAGGTAATTTTAATTAGTGGACATTTTAGCACCTCCTCGTGTTCTCGCTGAAAGCAATTTTAGTAAATCACAGTCATATTTTTTCTTCAATACCTAGTTAATATTAAGGAAATATAGGAAAGCGTGAAAATTATTCTTCTATGCACGGAATATGGTAGATTTGAATAGCAAAACTGCTCTGAGATATGTTTTGGGTTCTCATAGTATTATACAAAATGCTGTTTTTTCCTGCCTGATAGAGCAGCCGTATCAAAGATTTACATCACACAATGAAGGACACGATTTCCAGGCATAAGTTTGGTACCTGCTCAAAAAATGTTTTTCTAGGCTTTTGTAGATACAAGTAAACATATTGCTGTCCTTTTAGTATCAAAATATAAATGATAAAGACTTTGTGATGGCATTGCAGGGCCCAACAGGAAGAAGTGATTGAGAAACAGAACGTCACCTAAACAGTCTCATGAATATAGTCCTACTGCGCTAACTGTACAGTTCGGTCCTAAATTTGATGCAGAGCACTATTAAGGGACGAATCTGATTATTGTCTACCTTTCTACCCCTAATACTAAACAGTTTGGGAGGACTACTTTTAGCTCGACAATATTTTATGTGCCCATATGCTGTATACATACTATATAATAACAAACATCTGTGTCTTGTGTGGCATTCGAGTCCCAGGCGGTTGTGATGCCGTGATTTACTGAATGATTCTAAGCATACTGAACGTGGAGAAACAGCATGGAATGCATTTCAACAAGTATGTTAGATTTTCTGTGGCACGGAAAGGCAGGAAATTCGGAATACATACTGAAGAATCTTGTGGCATCGTATGAACAGATCGAGTACCAGAAAGTATGGAAAATACATTTCCTTCATTCCCAGTGGAATGTCTTTGTAAACAATGGTCATGTCAGCGAGCAGCATGGAAAACGTTTTCATCTGAAAAGTGTAATACACTCACCAGCCGAGCAGTAAAGCTGCTGAACATTGGTAGTTCGGTTCGAGGCTCAAATCCCAACGAACAGTCTGGCTGCTTCGGTGGGTTTAGGGTTTTCCCTATGCGTAACTTGCACACGAGCCAGTGTTCCTCAGAAAGTTATCCAAGGAGGCATCCCTTCCCCTTAGCAGATAGCCTTCGAGTACTTTGTCTGAATTAAACAAACCTAACCACCCGAGGTGTAATAGGGAAGAGTAATATATAAAAGCAAGCCAGGTGCAGTGATGTTAGCTGATTTCCATTATAATATTAGGAATGAAGGACTACAAATTACCTACAGTCAAAAAAAGGGTTCATTATGTTTCTCTATAGTCTATTTCGCTCCCTTATATACGAGATCTTCTTTAGTAATAACCAATCCCAAATCACAAAGTGCATATTCAAAAAGGGAAAGTCGATTTAATTTTTTCTAAATTTCAGTTTACTGAATCATCAAAATTCCAGCAAAATATTGATTATGAATATTAAGACGTAAGATAAATTTTAATGTAACTTCTAAACAAAAGCAAGTTTCAGAACATAAATCGCAGTCATGTTTATGGAAGGTAAATACAGCAATAAAACGCTTTGATCAGACCTGTATCAGAAACAAAAAAGAAAATTTGTAAAACACTGCAATTAGTCCATTAAATTCAAAATGATAAACTAATAAATTCTTCACAGTAAAAATTATGCTTATTTTAGATAATTAAAGTCATCTCAACAAACCGGTATGATACGTGAAAATATTACGATAAAATTGAGAAAGAGACAATAATTTTCAGCTTTTTGAAACAATGTCTCTCGAGAATATTCGGGATTAAAATAGCCTATTCGTCTAAATTGCAAATTTCCTTATTTATAAAAAGTTTTAAAAATCGGTAGAACGAAATCATATCCTTCTCATCAAAAGAGCAGAATGTCATTTAAGCGAAATATGCATCCATTAAATAGTTTATATAAAACAAAATAACAGTTAAAAAATTCAGTAAAACAATATGTATATAGATTTTAAACCTGTCAAAAATGTATAATTCATTTTTAATATGTGCGATGTTATATTTAGCAGCATTAAAGAAGGATTATGCCTGAATAACATTATCAAATCTTTCGTTAGTGTCTGATGTTTCTAATGGGCGATTTAATTTAGATAATTTTTTAAGAAGGCGTTTCAAATAGTCATAGCTAGTATTGCCATTTTCACTAAGAAATAAAATATTTTGACTTTTATCTGCTTTAAGATTGTGTATTAAATTTTTCATACCTGAAAAATCCTGACAGGAGATCCCTTAAGATTAGGAGAAAAAGACAGAAAAACTTCAAAATTAGAATTAATTAGAAATAATTAATTAATTAGATTTTAAACATTTCGTTGAGTTTTACAAAATCCTTAATAGTGACATATTAATTAACCATTTTTATCCAATTAATCTTTTCTGTGCCGTTTAATGCATTAGTACTTTCACTGTCGATTTTAGTGAGATTTCTATCTTCTAAGCAATTCATTTTCTAAATTTAGTTTCGATGAGACATAAATTATGTTAGAGAAATTTAATGTTCATTTACATGGCATGGAAATCTGGAAAAATAAAATGGTTCTTTTTTCTCTTCTACATAATAATGTATTCTAAGAATGCTGCTGAAACACATCTTATATATAGCCATTTATCTATAGGTCACTAGATTTAGGGTATACATGAAAGTATAAGAATACACGATGTTTCAGTCATTTTTACTTCCTTGTACAAAGTAAAGGAGGCATTGTAATCGCAAAAAATTTGTTGCGTCATATTTCAAAGAAAAATCTATTTTGACTGTTCTCGAATTTACTTGAAAGCTGTTTTTGCATGATAGATATAAGTACGGACAGAATAAAGAACTCTTCTTTTTTAAACGTATCGTAAACTGGACTTAAAATCGATTCTGAAGAAATTGTTTCAGTGACATTGGTCCTCACGGATGTATATATCTTGCCCAACTCAAAAACGAATAGCCGTAAAATATTAAAATTTTGTACATAGGACATCTATAGCATCTAGGTGTGCACCTCGCCTTTCGTTGCATTTGGCCGCACCAAGCATATATAAATACGTACAAGGTTTGTCCCGAAAGTAATGTGCCCATTTTTTTAACAAATTTATTGAACTGTTTCGTATAATTACTCAATATTCTTCAAAATGCATTCCTCCTGCTTTAACACACTTGTTCCGAGCGATTTCCATGCTTTATATGCGTCCTGGAAGTCCGTCACACGGATGATCTTTAATAACCTCGTCGTAGCCGCCTTGATGTTCTCCAGGGTCACCAAACGCTGTCCTTTGAGGAATTTTTTAATTTTCGAGATCAAAAAGAAGTCGGGCGGGGACAAATTAGGACTGAAGTAACGCAAAAGTCTCCGAAGGCAAGTTTCCCAAGTTTTATCAAGTTTGAAATAGCGTATTGCTGCTCGACAGCTTTTTCCATCTTGATTTCGACAGAACAGTTACACAAGGGCACTGGCACTGTGACTCTGAACAGGCACTGGCATTCTGACTCTGACTGGCATTGTGGCTCTGAAACTGGCACTGTTGCTCTCCAGGAGCTCGGAGTCGACTGGCGCTGGTCGCGCTGTGTTTCCAAGACTCCACTTACCCTCCCGTGTCGCGGCAGAAGCAAATGAAGCGCATTTCTTTCGGGACAGACCTTGTACATTACTACTCTGTTATCCGATTCGGTGAACTCAGTTTATTAGACAAATAGATTGGTAAATTGTGCATTTCTTGCTTTACGTATGACTGAATTATGTTGTTCCTATGTTCCGGTTAAAGCTTTTATAACTTCAGTTAATTTGCAATTCAATAGGTCCAGAATTATCAACGATTTAAAATTGGCATTAGGCCTAACGAAACATTCATTTGCTTACATTTGAAACTCTTCGTAGAATAACGTATTAAGTCAGTTGGCGCACCAACATCAGTGTCTTTTTGCCCCGTGTGCCAAAAGTTAATCTTCAATTTTGTGCACCGAAAATTTTTCTTTTCTGTCAGCTGGCCGACTTGCTGGTTTTTGCATAGAAACTCTAATTTTAGTTCTTAAATTTAAAAAAAAAGATTAACCTATATTTGGTGTTTTAGAATTTTTCTGTATTATACAAATTTTAGTGAAGATGCTTTGTGTTTTTACACATTTTTTGTCCCGTCACAAAAGGAGAACGAAATTGATTGAATAGGGAATATATCTCTAATAAAATTCGATAAAATTAGTTTAAATGAAGTGCAGCAACAAATATGTGTAATTTAATATGCCGTGCAAGGAAGTCATGTGGTGCCGATATCCCATGTTTATTTTATTAGAGAATTCCGTTTCATTTAAAGATAATGTTTGAAGGACCTCTAAGTATACCGCTGATGTTCAGGCAGTTATGACACATAAATCAATCAATAAATAAATCTGGTGTTAATGCGTTTCTTATTCTATGAAATTGAGTAATGTTTGCTATAGCATTGCGTAAAAATGGAATATGCAAACATTTGCGTTTTTATTCAAGTTACGCTAAAAATACTTCGGTAGAGATGGAATTTTTGCTTGCTTTTTATATTTCCTTTTATAAGGTCAAATTCCTTATGCTTAGATCATTACATCCCACTCTGAAGGATGGAGAATGTTTTATATATCCCATATCCTTCAGGTATTTTAGCAGTCAGTCATGTGAAACACAAAGAGGGAGCTATTTCTGTTTCCTTGAGATAGCCTAACGAAGAAAAGTTTAGATCAGATTTCCCTACTAATATTCATTTCTCAGTTACAAAAATCGACATTCTTTGATCTTCCGTATGAAACAGAACTAACTTATATACAATAAAATAGAAATGCATTGTCATATGAAATATAAAGGTGCATAAGCCCTTTCTCATAGCATAATTGCTATAATCGTAAGTGTAAAATGTAAGATAGAATTCTTATTTATGCACGTTTTCATTTGACAATGTTTACTTAAAACTCAATAAACAAATTCCTCTTTTTGTGTGATCAATATATTTTTCAAATAATCGGGCATTTTATTATTTAAGCATTCGTCGGGAAGGACCGAACTCATCGATCACGTAACGTTTCGTCACCGAAAAAATTGCTACGAGAGCATCCCAGAGGCCAACAAAATTACCCGGTAGAAAGAGGAATCTCTTGCCTTGTTTGAAGAGGAACACCCCACGGTATGGACCGAGGCTCTTCTGCTTCTCTTCGTCTGCCACCAACCTCTGGCAAGGGCTGTAAAATCGACAATATTTTAAGTGCGTTCATTAGGCAGCCATAAACACCTATGCCTTATCTAGTATTTGAACCCAATACCAAAGTTACGGTAGCCGGCTCTGTAACTGTAATGCCACAACAATGTCGTCTAAAATTTAATATTCGTTTTCAATTCTATTCGTCTTCTTTAAAATTTTATTTAGGAAACAATACAAATACATTTCTTCTTAAATAAAAGGATAATCTATTAATCGATTAAAAACTCTTTTGTAAATATATATATATATGAAAAAAGTATTAATTTGTTGCATTTAAGTAACAAAACTTTCTTTGTTGCGTATTTTGATTTATATATTTTATTTATATATTTTATTTTGATTTATGATCTCTTCGAAAAGATTAAAAAGAGAATTGCAATATACATACTAAAATGATGTTAAGACGTTCAAGACACGGGTTTTTTCCAAGTCAGTATCATTCGTAGGCTTTGATGTAGGACTATAACGTTGTAAACACTAACTCAGTTGCTTGTTGTTACCAAATACCGTTAGAGCTTATTCAAAAAACAAGAAAATATATATGGGTTTAAAAAACTACTCCATGACAGAGTTAGGTATCGGCTTTCTTCTTGGAAAGTGGCTCATCAGAGGCGACCTATTAAATCGCTAAATACCGTAGCTAGTTTCGTATTTAAATCTAGGTGATTAGGCAAGCTTCAAATGGATTTTGGTATTTTTCGCCATGTTTTAAGTGAATACATGCCATTTTAGACTAAAGAATATTTTTTTATCTCTTCACTAACATCAGTGGATCTTGTTATAGGATGGTTTAAATAGACACTACATTTGATACTATCATTTCAACATTATTTATACTCATCTTCTGATACAATTATTACGTTTGCAGACTTGATTAAATCCAATTATTATGTTGAGAGACTTTGCATTGAATGAAAAACGCTCAACGTTTGGCTCTCCCACTATCAATGCTAAAGAACAAGAAGTGGACGATATCTTGTTTGATATGTTGTTTGTTCACTGTTATTAATAATAAATAGAACCCCTTTTTGACCAGATCTACGGACCCTGAGGCAGTCCTAGACATCATAACTGTTCGTTATGATAAAAGTTGAAAATAACTGCAGTTGGAGAGTTTTGCATAACGCTATCAGTGAACATTGTCCTGTAGTCACAATACTAAATCTTAGTTTTGGATCAGATATGGATCAAAGTAAGAGGTTCTGGAACATTCGAAAGCGGATTTTGAGAACTTCGTTCTATTTTAAAATGAGTTACGCTCTAACCAGACTTTCATTCAAGATTTAAAAGGGAGGGTAACAAATTTAATAAATAACATCACAGTGGTTGCAAATGGCTCCATCCTACAGGAAAACAGTAGAAGAATGGGTTACTTACTGGAAAGACCTCAATTTAATAACACTAATAAAGACAATTTAAAATGAAATGTTAAACATGCTCAATACAGAAGCAAACAAAAGAACTACTTTTTGAACAGCAACTATTAGGGTCGACAAGGCGACTGCATATGGCAGGCGTTTAAAATGTGCTGAAGTCTGCCCCAGAAAAAAAACTGTAAATACAGGAAGATTGCTAAATAATTAAATAATTGAATCGGAAGATGTAAAAAGGGTCTACTTGACAAAAGTCAAATTTTACAAGAGCAATAAAAAACTATCCCATTTCTCACAAGATTATCACGAGATTTTGAAAAACACCGAGTCACTTAGATCTAAGTACATCGATCTTGTAATTCTCTGGAGTTGACTTCTGACATTCGTATGAGGAATGAGATAGTTTTTTGTTGGTCCTTCAAAGTTTTACTTTGGCTACATAACCTCCTTTTTACATCTTTCTACTTATTTGTTTCAAAGGCTACATGTACCAACCATCTAACGTTTCAGATCTACCAAATTTTTCAGAGTTTTCAAATATAGCTATCTCAAATGAATTAGCAATACATTACTCAAACATCAGCAGATTAAAGATAATCGATCAGTCCTTTGCAAAGTCAAAAATCGTTTGCTCGAAGCAAGAATGAAGAAAAGCAATGCTCCCATGTCTGATGACATTATTGCGAAAGAACTGAAGACACAATCATCAGTTTCCCTACCAGAAATTCACCAGGGTTTAAACTTTAGAACTGAATGCAACACTATGGAACTGCCGCAGGAAAACAAATTTTAAAAATAATGAATACCACCTGGAAACCTTGGAAATCTACGAAAGGTATGGCAAATTGTAATACTAACGCTGATCTTGAAAATGGGAAACGTGTCAATGAGTGCAAGAATTATAGACAAATTGCATTAACTAGTATACTATGCAGAATTAGAGAACACATCATTCACTCTAAAGCTATAAATTTAACAAAAAAAATTTATGTTAGCAAAAAGTTGCCTAGAGAAAACATCATCAACTGAAGTTGGGGTCGACACTAGAAAACTGGCACACTACTGGCTAGGATCTGTACTTACGCAGTCTCGGCCACGAGGAATTATAATCTCTCTTCACAGGACTAGAATCTCCGTTCATTTTGAAAATCGTTTAGGGTCATAAGAGACCATATGGTACTGTCTTGTCTGCCCCTTGGCTGTGGAGACTTTGCATTGTAAGATTTCGTAGGTTATCCTTGGGTGTTTGGCTCGCGTTTGTCAAATCTGAGACACGGAGGATATCGAACTGTGTTCTATGCTTTCTCTGTGGATGCGCAGTCGTATATCATTGACTTGCGACTTTCAAGATCAGAGGAACGAAACCATCCAGATCAAGAAGCTGGTGTACATATTGTGCTACCAAATGACATAACCGTGAACCACGGTTATACCATTTGAGACAAAGTGCACAGGCATCTTTGCTTCAAATTTCTCAAGCGAGCTGAGAGAAATAAACAAAGCTTTGTGTCTTTGCGTGAATATTATCTTCGTGAGAATACTCAAAAAGAAAATGTTTCGTTTGTCTTCTAAGATTCTAGTGTCTTTTCGGACTTACAGGAAATAAAAAAGGTCAATCAACACTTGCCCAAGATATTTAGCATCAACTGAGGGACAATGGCTCTCTAGATAAGATATGCATTTTGCAGTGAATTCCTCCTCAAACTGGTATTCCTGGAAAAGAGATTGCAGACGAGATTGCCAAACAAGCAGGATATCTAAATGACGATAATAATAATTCAACTACTCTTAATGATGCAAATGCCATTGCAAGGTATGGATTTAGAGGAACTACCATAAAAAACGAGTACCAGAATTTTTAAAATTAATGCTAATCGAGACATCACACAAAAAGCTTTTTCGAGGTAGGAAGATAGAAATAGATGGCACTAGATCCAACCATCCTTGCAATAACCGTGAGAAACTACACTACGTCCTGACCATATTTTTGTTTGTCCCTCAATTATAAGATCTTTGATTCTTCTGGGATAATATCATTTTGATCCTGTGGGCCTCTTTCTGGGAATATGACTGAGATACTTGGCTGCGTTTTGTCTACAAATGATTCTTTGTGGTCAGTTTTGGGTTACCGTGGATACGACACTACCACTACTGCCACCAATTAATTATTTCTGATAGTTTATGAAACATAATAGATTTACAATGTATTTACATCTACATGATGATAAATTCATAATTTGTTAGACGTCTTCTCCCCATTTCTTCCTAAACTCTCAATCAAAACTGAAATTTTTTAGATGATGCACATAAAAAGGGTTCAGTGCCTTTTAGAATCTTTTGCACACCACTGTTCTTTAGAAAATCCTCTTTGAAAATATTCCTCTCCTTTGGCAGATAGCTCTCGATTACTTTGTCGTAATCTAAATAATAAATAACCGTATGCGAGACATGCCAGGATAAGAAAATATTTGCATAGGATGATACTGAGTCTTACGTAAATATACATAATGTATTGTATAATAAATATTAAATGATATAACAATAAATAAATATTAAATTATATAAATATTTCGTAAATGCTTGTCAGCAATTTACGAAATTATTTTACCTGAAAATGGTTTAAAAATATGAAAATTAATTCAATTTTAATGAATTTTATTTTATTACTTGTTAATTTACAACGTAATTTAATTTGCTATGTTGCTTAAATTAACAGTAATTAAATATCCTAAACTGTAGTTTATTGAAATAACTCATTAAATTTAGTTATTTAAAGTCAATTATTTATTACTAGAAAAATATTCATTTATTTAATTACTGACATAAATGTTTAAAGGAATTGGTTTTGATCTTCTAAATTAAAAAAAAATGTTCTCCATTCACTTGTAAATTTAGCTGATATCTCTTCAGGATTTAAGTGGATATTCCTATAAGCGGATGATTAAGTAAGTCTATATAATCGAGATTTACGTGTTGAATGGTTTAAACGCCACTTTTTAAGGTATAGATTTTAACCATTATAAAGGCTTTTACCCTTTCCGTATAAGCTCCTGTAACTTCCTTGTGTTTTATCTAAAGATATCAAATAAAATTTCCAAGTATTACACAAGGCATTCATTTCCTATGTTCAATTTATTGCACTTATATTCCCTCAGAAAGCTCATTATTACACTTCAAGAATAAACAATGTGCACAAAGTATCTGATATACTCAAAACATCACAGGTTAAGACATGGAACTTGTGTAATATCAACGAGCTTTAAGTAAAGCATCACTTTCCGTTGATAGTTTTTAAATAAAATTATTTTGTTTATAAACGTTATGCCCCCATCGTTAATTGTAAACAATAGTCCTTTTTTATTATTTCATTGTCCCACAATGGACAATGATAATAATATGTCAAGCCAGCCAATCGTCAAAAATAGTCACAAAAAAGAAAGGTATATATATGGTATTAAAATACTGCTGATGAATATATATATATATATATATATATAATAAGTATTATGAGAATTT